>JAUMHQ010000046.1:10629325-10641056 GCA_032361165.1 Enteromius paludinosus
AATATAGCGACAAAGTCATTAAGTTGGCAACACTGGTAAGTAGGCATGTTCATAAAAATTGCATGTAGGATGATTTGCATGAGATGCTGTTTAAAAAAAAATTAAAAATACGGGACAAAACCCGTCCCTTATTGATTCAAAACGGGACGATTTCGTATTTTAAGGGACGGGTGGCAACCCTAATGTGATAACAAATACTAGTTTGCAACATCAAGCAGCAAAAAGGACTGTTTACTGAATACTGAAGCGAACGGCACGTGGTCGTTACAAATATAGTCAATAGGCCTGCTACGTGTTTCAATTCTTTAGTTCGTTTATATTGTGGTTTTTGCCTTTTATGTGACAACTGACAGTAATATCCATTAACAATATATTTGCAGTGTGGCCTGTGACACGCTAGCAGCCAGTTCACACTGTTGCTTTCATGATATGTTGCATCTTCCACATGCAAGAGAGCTGTCTTTGCTTTGACCAGTTAATATTAACCATTTGGATGTTGTGTCAAGTTCCTGAGACACTATAGAAGACAGCTGTGTGTCAAACCGTATCACGAATTCATGGGCTGAGGTTTGTTGAACATGTCAGTGTGGATGTGGATGTGTCTGTGTACTGGAGAGTGCGTCATACTTTGCTGTGTGAGTCATCAGATATATTGTTAGGCTCAGGGAAGAGACGGCCCCTGCTCTCTGTCCAATCAGAGTTCAGGATGAGCCAAAAACAAGGCCTTGGGTTCTTACTCACACTCTTATGTGTCTCAGCTTGTGTGTTTGTGTGTGACAGATCCACTGCCCGCTGATCACACATCTCCCATCCTGCCACACGGTGAGGATTTGCCCAAGGTCTGGAATCTGTTTGCCCAGTATGCCAGTGTTGACATGACACCTCATGATTTGATACGGATAAAGCCGGGAACCTGCAGAAATAAAGTGGAGCCCCTGTGTGTGTGGATTAAACAGTTATCACTAAGTAAACATTGAGTCACACCGTGGAAATGTAACGAGCCTTTCTCTGTAAACTATAACATGTGGAGACGGTGAGTAGGAATCACAAACCTCGCTCAACACACAGCAGCAACAAACCTATCCATAACAATACAAACTTTAACACATTGTGATTTACAAAGGTTTCCATGTCTGCTGGTTTTCCTGAGATCCATCCAGCAGAAGTGCACTGAAACCTGTGGATGAGGCAAAGCAAGGAAAGGCTCTGCTAGCTTCTGTAAACAAGCCTTTGACGCATGACGGATGACTAATATTGTGACATCACAACTATAGTTGTCTTTATTATTTAAAAACAAAAACATCTTGCAAACTTCTTTCAATCGTTGAAAGATTTTAAGCAAGCTAAAGATTCTGAATGAACAAATATGGATTAATACACTGCAAAAAATTTTTTAGCTTTAATATTTTTTTTTTTGTTGCCAAAATAGCTAGAAACTCAAAATCAAAAAGGATTTTCTAGACAAGTAAAAATGTTATTCTTTTCAGAAAAAAAGTCAAAATTAGAACAAGCAAAATAGTATCCCAATGGTGTAAGAAAAGTAATCTTATTTCAACCAGAAAACAAGATTGTTTTGCTTATCCCATTGGCAGATTATTAGTAATTAATAGCAAAAACATACTTATTTTTGACTTGTTTTTTTCTGAAAACAAGACCATCATTTTTACTTGTCTACAAATTTCTTGCTTTAAAAATATTTAGATTTTTTTTTGGCTTAAAACAAGACAACATCTAAACTAGAAAAGCATTTTTGGCAGTTTATTGTTTATAATTGTAATACATTTCCAAAAATAAATATTATAGAACACCTAAATCATGTCAATTTACTGTACATCACTTCATTTAGTGCTAAGGGCATGTTCCAATACTCAAACTTGCTCTCTTGACTGTCCCAGGTCTGAATAATGGCTTAAAAAACAATAGATATCTAGATACCCATCATTCGTTATGTTCAGCATTTCAATGATTTCAGGGAAAAATTAAGTTAAATGAATTATATGTTACACAGAATTGGCAGTAAACCACAAGGTGTTGAACATAATGTTCTTTGGTACAGAATGTTAGTAACTGTTTTTATCTACTTACTGTAGAAGCAGCACATTTAAATTGTTGTGGCGTCATCTGTAGCATATACTCCGGTGAACAGACATTCAGAACCTCATTTTAAAGTGCAAAGTAATGAAAATACAGATCTGTACAATTTTACATGGATTGTATGTATGTTTGATTGGGTAATTAAAGGTTTTGCAAAGACATGGGGTCTTCGAATGCAGAAAATACATAATGTAAGTACAGAAGTAGTCAAATGCAAAGAGAAGTGTTGGTATTGAGACGTGCCTTTAGGCGCTACCAATGCATTTGCAAGTAGAAGCCTGCCACCTAGTGGTAAAGAATAATTATGGTAACACTTTTTATGACGCCTGTTGCCTAGTATAGGCTATACATAAAGATATTTCTAATACATTAGTAACTGTTTTTTTGTTGTTGAGTATTTGCAATATAATATTTACCTATTTATTGTTAAACCCTATGAAGATAATTAAGTATTATAACATGAAATAATAATTATACTTTTTAATTATTTCGAAGAACATGTTTATAAAGGTGTATTATAAAGAAATGTTACTGCAAACACTGCTGACTGCAGAGATCCTAAAGATGGCAGAAACAAAGCCCAAACCTTCTTTAGATTTCAGTGTTTTATCAGGTGTGCACATTAAACCGTGCATTTACAGGGGTCAAAAGGATTATAGAACAAATTCACAAAATTACTTTAAGCAGTTCAACAAAATGATTGTGTGTCTCAGTCACAGGACATTCATTTAGTCCTTATAAGGTGATCGGAGGTACATTAGTCCAGTGATTAGCAACATTTCTCTCTTTAAATCGCACACACTTTGTTGTGAAGGGAAAAAAACAACAACTAAAATTAACCTAAATTAATGTCTTTATTGGCATCACATGCATTAAGTTTGAAGGAAATGCAACATGTGCTGTCTTCAAAATGGCACAGGGCAAACTTCTATATTACATCTCCTCCTCGTCTTCCTCCTCCTCTGGCAGGATTCCAGGGCAGGGCTCCATGGTTACAGCAACACCCATCCCACTGCGCCCAACGGGCATATCTGTTACATACGTCCATACATTACTGCCTGGACAGTAGCACTCCACGCTGGACAAGAAACCCCCTTGATTGAATCCACCTGAAAGGGAATAATATTTGTATTTATGCATTTAGCAGACGCTTTCTTTTAAAGCAGCTTCCATTGCCTTCAAGGTATACATTGTATCCATTCATGCATCCAGCTCACCTAACACATAAATCTTGCATTGGTAGACCGTGACTCCATGTGCACTGCGGCATTGGTTCATAGAAGCCATGGGTTCCCACGCGTCTCGAGAGATGTTAAATCTTTCCATCGTTTTGAGCTGGGTTTGACCATCGTAGCCACCAACTGCATAGAGGTAGTTATCCATACACACCACCCCTACAAATACAAACACCACACAGCTTAGTGTTTATCAACTAGTGATTGTGTCATTAATAAAAAAAAAATCTGAAGTATTTTCTCATTTCATATGTCAAACAATAAAAGTGAATGGTGACCAAGTATGTCAGGAATTTCCAAGCAGTATTTTCATTGTGTAACCTACATTTCAGGCTTCAGAATAAACACTAATGGTCAAAAAGACATCTCTTATGCTTACCAAGGATGTATTTATTTAATAGAAAATACAGTAAAATAGTTATATTGTGAAATATTACAATTGAATATAGTTTTTTAATATATAATTTAAAAATGTATTAGTTCTTTGAGCACAAAGCTGAATTTTCAGCATCATTACGTCAGTCTGAGTGTCACATGATCCTTTTGAAATGGATGGTGAAAAGTAATATTTTAAAAACAATACGAATAAAATGTTTTTTAGGATGCATTCAATTCATGTGATAAGACAAATACATTTATAATTTCACAAAATATGTTCCAAATCAATGCAATTAAGCATTCAAATTCGTTTTTGACATTCGTAATAATAAAAACAGTATGAGTCCCAATAATAGTTGATATAATTAATCACCAAATAACTGATCAGCAAAATAGTCAATTCACAAAAAAATGAAAATGCTCCTCCCCTCTTAAAGGACAGGCCTTCTCTGATGACATCAGTTTGACGGTTTTGGGCATGAGCTCATGGCATCCTTAACCACGCCCCTCCAACTGTCAGTGTTCAGTGCTTACTTTACTGCATCCAATCAATTTGCAGTAGAAAAAGCAAGCCGCGCACTCTGTTCTCTCGGATGTACGTTACAATATGGAAGTAAAATCACTTCCACTTCAAACTTCCGGTTCACGTAGACTTTAAATAGAACTAAAAAACCAGTTGTGGAACAATATAAGTGTTTATAGAGTATGGCAGAATTTTTATTCCTGCATGAAATGAATGCTGCTGCTGAATCCTGAACGTCGTTATGTTGACTGCACAGCTAATTCTTCAACTCTTCTGAGAGTTATTGAGTGACTAGGCCACTGTTTAAACAATTACAGATTATTGCATTAGCTGCCGGGTCATCCAGCTCTGGGAAATTTGGGCATGGGCATTTCATTCATCTTTTTTATTTATTAAAGGATTAGTTCACCCAAAAATGAACATTCTGTCATCATTCACTTATCCTCGAGGGGTTCCAAAGCTTAATTTGTTCTGCCGAACACAAACGAAGATATTTTTTAAAAAGTTTGCAACCAGGCTGTTTTGGGTCACCATTGACTTCCATGGTAGGAAATGGCAAAACAAAGAAATGTATACAGGTTTGGAACTACTTGAGATAAAGACAAAATTGTTCAAATTGTTATTTCATTTTTGTTTAATTCAGATTTATTTATTAAGCACACTTTTACTCGCAGCGACTTACAAATGAGAAACACAAAGTGATTGGTCTTTTGAAGGTGAGAAGTGCTGACAATACATACGTCTCAATCATTGTCTAGAGCAGTACAGTATTATATTTAAACTTGAATGGTGTTTTATGTTGTTGCAGGTTGTAACAACATGCTGTAAAATGCCACTTGATTAGATATGATGTCGTTTTTTGTTCTCTTATTTTCATAGTTGCCTTTAGTCACTTTTATATAATCGCACCATTCGCGCAGTACATCATATGCGGTTAACATGTCAAGTAAAGAAAGCGGTTCCAACTCATTAGTTTGATAAATGGTGCAGTATATTTACCGAGACCGCTCCGAACTGTGCTCATAGGTGCCACGTGCTGCCAGGTGTTCGTGTCTGGTTGATAGCGCTCAACCGTGTTCCACCGATTGTCCCCGTCGAATCCTCCAACCACGTACAGACTTCCTCCGCACGCAACGACACCGGCCCCCAGCCGCGCCACTGACATAGGGGCCACAAACGTCCAGCGGTTTGTCTCTGGGTCATACCTGTGTAAACAATAAGCAGGAAATCCTTACAAACCAGTTACGATAATGTCATCAAGGAATAGGATTTCTTCGAAACAGCAATGAGAAAGTCAATGCAAAAGAGATCTCAAATCATTATTCTTTCTAAATCACTCAGGCTCATCACTTTGTTCCTGGTTCCAAATACCAATCATAACTGCAAGCAATTCCCATGAGTGGATTTATGACCAACAGAATGTCACAATTTAAAAAAAGCCTTCAGCAAGAAGAGGTTGCATTTAACCTGCCAACAAAGCTTGTGAAGACAGCTACTGTTACTGACCCAAGAGTTTCAGTCTCCCAGCACCACAGAGTTTGAATTTCACACAGCTTTGAAATTCTAGATGATTTATCCACTGTCATTGTTTGAATTTGCATCCAACTCAGGTTCCTAAATAGAATACACGTACTTTCTCTCCCTGCATTCCTAGACAGATTAACTTTCAGATTTGAGCTGCTCACTCAGTTATAAATTATCCTCAATAGGATTCACATGGCTCTGTTATGAACCTGAACTTGTGCTTGTGAACATAGAAAGCGTTTCAAAAACTCCACAAATCTATGGTTAAACTAAGTGGTTCAAAATAAATTCATACATTTATTTAGCAAGAATGCATAAAATTGAACACAAGGTATGTTACAAAAATGTATATCCTAATGTTTAGACTAAACATAAAAAAATCAGCATATTAGAATGATTTCTGAAAGAGAATGTGACATTAAAGAGTTATGGCTGGTGAAAATTCATATTTATATATATATTATTATTTTAATATTAAAATATATATATATATTTTTTGTTGTAGGTTCAGTGTCTTCCTTTTGTTTTGTCTTTAACTTAATTATTCATGTACTTTTGCATTCTGTACAATACTTTTGAAGAAAATAAGATATGCACATTTTGCAATTTGCGGCAAAGTCATTAAGACATTTCACCCCTTTATAAAGCAAGAATAATTAAAGATAAGTAAAGATAATTTGTTCACTTATCAATATTAGCAAGACAATTAATGTAGTTAATGAGGTTATGCCACTTACGTATTATGCTTTCTGGCATAAACGTATCATGTTTTTAAAAGAGAATGAATAAAACTGATCTGCATTTTGTGGAACAGTTTCTGAAGGATCATGTGAGAGTAACGTCTGTTGAAAAATTCATCTTTCCATCACAGAAATAAATTGCATTTAACCAGTTTAAATGCTAACATTTCGTATTAACTTTTACTGTACTTTTAATTAAATCAATGCTGCTTTCATGGGCATAAGACACTTTAAAAATATCTTTGAATGATAGTGTCCATACCAAGTTTATTACAGTTAACGAAAACGAACGAAAAAACGTGAATTGACGTGAACTGAAATAAAAATAAAAACGAGAGTTTAAAAGAAAAACGAAAACTAACTGTTTTGTGTGTATACAAAACTAACTTAAACTAATATTATAGCAAAAATGTCCTTCGTTTTCGTCTTTGTAAATAAGCCTTTTGGGTTGAATTAAAATCTATTTACTTCACGCTGCCAGTTTTAAGCCCGGTGTTCGACCCGTATGGTACCATGTAGTCTGTGACATCACGTGTCCACAGTCTGTCCGCGCCGCCGCCGACTAGCTTGATGGATGCAGCTAAAGTCAGAAGAAAGCGGCAGTCCAATTTGGAATTTCTTTGATTATGAGTTCTAGGGCTGGGCGATATATAGCTCAAACGATATATTATGCGCATCTCGTCAGTAAAGCCAGTTCTTTGATTAAAATCTCAAAAAAAGCGAACCTCAGCAAGTCTGTGGTAGTGCAGCTCGAGCTCTTGTTCTCCCAGCGCACGCACCCAGAACGGACTCTCTGTGTCTGTTCTGTTCAGCGAGAGGCTGAGAGGAGCAGGGCTTTCAGTTAAAATAGATATTATGTTGCTTCTAACTCTATTTTACATGCAAATAGAGACAAAATCACAGCATAGCCATTGTCTATATCTTATGTGTATTTGGTTTAAAACTACTAAAAACTAACAAATCTCCCTTAAAAACTAATTAAAACTAACTGAATTTGAAAACAAAAAGTCAAAACGAATTATAAAACAAAAACGAAAACCATTATAACCTTGGTCCATACATAAATCTATTTTTAAGTTCAATGTCTTAATTTGGTTTTCCATACGTTCGTTTTTCCATGTAATTTTGCATCCTATACAGTATTGCTGAATAAATTAATTTGCAGCAAAGCCATTTATACATTTCCCCCCAAGACTAATTAAAGATCATTTGCACATTTCTTATTATTAGCAAGACTATTAATGTAGTTAGATCACAGTAATTTGCTTCCTTGTGATAATGATCTGATGTTCCAAATCCTTTTTCAAGGTAAATATACCTTAGCAACCACCTTAGTTCTCACAATACAAGAGTCCCTCCTTTCAAATGTGATATTTAGATGCACTGTCATCCAGTACTTGACTAACAACAAGTACTATCACTTTCGTTTTGAGTTACTGTTGAAAGTCTGAGTCTGTCACTGTGCCTGCTGTCTAATAAATACAAAATATTCATATCATTACACTGTGCAAATGCGTTTCACTCGAAAGGCCTAACCTGACTCTGTGCTGTGGAATGTACGTTATGAAAGAGATGTGCCTGGAGCCTGTTAGTCAAGAGTGACTGCTCTGAAAAGAACTGAGCAAAATGATCTCTACACCCTGACGGAAGGTGCTTGTTTCGAATCAAAACACTTTCTGTAACCGATGAGGGACGTATCGCAAGTGTAGCGTGTAACACAACCTTTCTGCTAATATTTCATTTTTTTTTATCTTGTACAAAACGTTCTGTGTGAATGTTCGGACAGGTGTGCGACACAGTCTTCAGGGTTTCAAGTTTTAATCTGTCAATCCGCACTGTGCTAATATTTTGATTCCGCTAGCGTAATAGAAAGGAAACATAATATAAAGGGGAAAAACCCTACATCGTAAAAGAGACAAAACAAAACCTTTTCGAGTTTTCTTCCTGTCTCAGCCTCACCTCTCAACGCTGTTGTGATGTGTAGAGGCATGTGAACCCCCTACGGCATAAATGCTGCCGTCAATGACCCCGACACCCACTCGGTTTCTGGGCGTGTTGAGCGCAGCCAGCTGGGTCCACTGGTTAGTCATGGGGTTGTAGCAGGACAAAGATCCGGACTCCGTGTTGTTCTGCAGAGAGAGATTCCGTCCCCCGACTGTATAAAGCAGCCCGAACAACACGCACGCCCCGAGCCCGCTACAAGGAGATCCCATGTCAGCTAGCTTTATCCAGACGTTCTTCCGTGGGTCGAAGGCTTCCAGAGAGTCCAGAGAGTTTTGCTTGTAACCTCCTGCAATGTAGATGAGTTGAGTCCCACGATGAGGAGCCGGTGGTAGGGGTTTTCGAAGAGCCATGTCCTGGAAAATCTTGGACAAGAAGTCCTTGCAAGAGTTGGCCTTGCTGAGGATGGGACAGGACTGCAGTTGTCTTTTGAGGAATGTGGGCGGCAGGGCGTAGATGTGGACCGCATTGAGGAGGGCATGGAAGTACTGTGCTCGGCTTTCCGCATCCCAGCGAACCCAGTCGATGCAGGCCTTGTAGACCTCGGACTCGCAGAGCACCTTAAGACTGTCTTGACTGATCAGCTCCAGCAGCTGGCAATGGGACAAACTGAAGAACTCTTCCTCTTTGGTTACCTGTGTACAAGTATATATGGACATATGTAAATGTGTATTTGCATAAACATTTAAAAACATATTGCGCAATAAAGGTGCATTCAAATGTACTATTGATCAGCCAGATTTGGGGACGAAATGACAGAGTTTGCAACAGGTTCGCAAGTGTTAACTTGATTTACAAAGTTAGGAAATGCATTCTTTTAAAAGGGTCCATTGCTTGGTCATTTTTACATCCCTTATTGTAATTTTACGAATAAAGAAAGAAAATAATCCAGGTTGTAGTGACACAAAGGTGAGCAAAGGCTGATAAAATTATAGTTTTTGTGTGAATAATTTCTGTAATGCCTGATCCGTTTGACAGCTGGATAATTTATATGAATCAATATCCATCTGCAAGACTGACCTGACTTCCATTGACAAAGCAATTAGCTACACAGTGCCATTCTCTATAGCCTTCATTCATTTAAAGACTAACTGTTACAGGTCAATTGCAGAGTAGTACAGTTACTTAAGAGAGCACAGCAGGTGGCAACTATCGATCGCTGCTAACTGACACTTCTGTGAACGGAGTCCACGGGGCACGCACCTCATTGAAGTGAGTGTTGATGTACTCTCGTGTGCGAAGGTGCAGATCAGTGCAGCCGATCTCCTCTGCAAATCTCGAGATGCCTATGACGTTTGACGGCTCCAGGTTTTTTGTGAGGAAGTCGCAGCACGCTTTGGCCACCTCTTCCATCTGATAGCGCATCGCAGTCAAGAGGACGTGAAGAACGCACTTCTCGCCCACTGTTATACGGGAGGTGTAGGCAAAGTCAATGAGGCGGCTGATGACCTGAGGGCACACGTCTCGCAGGGTGACCTCCGAGGCATGGCATTCCTTGAAGTTGCTGGTAAACATGGCTTTGAAGTAAGGACTGCAAGCTGCCAGCACCAGTTTATGCACCTGGGAAATGTAGACTGGGGTTAAAAAAAAACAAAAAAATAGGCAGGACACACCTGAAACTAAATCATGAGCTGTATGTGCCGTGTTTTTATAATTACAATCAAATGCCTTAACATGTACTAACATAATTCCAAACTTGTAATGAGGACAATTTATCTTTGTTCACTGTAATTTTCAGTGCCAGGGAGATACCATATTAAAAGTAACTGTAACACGCTGTACCTGTTTCTTTATAGTTAAGCAATGAATGCTATGTAGTTTGCTATACCAACTAGAAACCGGTGCTGAAAGTCAGTGGTATGAGTTATAATTTTGAAAATAGAAATATTTGTTTCAAAAACCCATCGATCTGCTTCAGAAGACACGTGTTAAACCCCTTGAGGGGTAGTTTTGCAATGTATATATGCCATTTTAATGGCCACTATCCACCAGCATTACCAAACTTGAAACTTGAGAGTCGTATACACATAGGACAGCTTGGGGGTCAGTAAATTATAGGGTAATTTTCTATTTTGGGTGAACCTTTAAGGGCACTAAAAAAATTCTACACTATATTGTCTACATAAACTTGTAAATCCTATAAACCTTAATGCTACACCAGAATTTATGCATCACATCTTAATAATATACAATATGAAGAATGCAATTTTTTTTTAAAGCATATTATAAATTACACAGGCCATTTTAAAGCAATAATTTCATGTTTTTTGTAATAAATCATTTTCTAATAATGTTTCATTTGTACCTTGCGTAAAAAATATACACTATCGTTCAGAGGTTTATGATCAGTAAGATGAATACTTTTATTCAGCAAAGATGCATTACACTGATCAAAAGTGTAATGGAGCAAAGGAGCATATTATTATGATTTCTGCAGAATAATGTGATACTAAAGACTGGTGTAATAACAACTGCTGGAAATGTAGCTTTAACTGCTATAACAGGTATAAATTAAATGAACAAATATTAAATAACTATTTTAAAAATTAATAATATTATACAACATTATTGCTTTTACTGTATTTAAATTAAAGCTGTTTTACATTTGAATAACTTTGGAGTACTTTGATAAGTAGTTTAATCTGTTAACACTCAACTTAAATGTGTCATAATCCACCTCTCTCTAAATCTAGAAATGTTTACGTTATAAATATTTGTTGTAAAATATTTTAGAGTTGTAAGTAGGGATGTAACGGTATTGTAAATACTGTCGTACAGCAATAATAGTGGGAGGTAGCGGGAGCTACAATTCCCATCAGCCCAAGCGTGCCCATCATTCTTTGCGGTCTGTTGTCAATACCTCAGTGTTGCCAACTTAGCGACTTTGTCTCTATATTTAGCAACTTTTCAGACCCCCTTGGCGACATTTTTTCCTAAAAGCAACTAGCGACAAATCTAGAGACTTCTTGGACATACCTCAGCGAGTCTCCGGTACTGCCGTGCTTAGAGGAGCAGGGCTTTCAGTTAAAATAGATATTATGTTGCTTTTAACTCTATTTTACATGCAAATAGAGCCAAAATCACAGCATAGCCATTGTCTATATCTTATATGTACTTGGTTTCATTATTATGAATTATAAATATAATTATATAATTATTAACGATTATAAATAAGGATTTTAATCTAGATTAACATCTTGTAAGGTAGAGCTAGTTCAGTAGGCCTTATAATGGCA
>JAUMHQ010000046.1:10641156-10671285 GCA_032361165.1 Enteromius paludinosus
TTCCGTTTTTCTGACAACAAACCATTAAATACATCAGTGAAAACAGTTATATTGAGAATTAGGGTGCATTGAATAACGTTATGTGACCACAGAGAAGCAAGATAATGACACACTGACGTAATGAATATGCAAATTGATATATGTTATTGATTTTGTTATTAAAATTGAAGTTTACAGATAGATGGCTAATGTGTGTGCCATTGATAAGTTCAGTGTTCATGTAAACACTTCTGGCACTTTTTTTTAGCCTCTTAATTAGTTTTGTTTTTTATGTAAATTATTAAATTAATACCGTACCGTGCCATTCATACCGAGGTATTACCGTACCGTGAAATTTTGATACCATTACATCCCTAGTTGTAAGTCATGTATAATCAATAATGAATCAGTGCCCTCTTAAGGCCACACAGGTCAAAGCCTCAGTCTTATGAATAACTGTAGACTAGCACTGTATAGTGCACGGAAAAAGTCTGTGATGTTGACTCAAACTCAGGCAACCAAAATAGACCCCGAAAGACCTAATTACATAAAAATACTACTAACACTGTTCTCCCTTATGCAAGTGTTAACTGCGAGAACCTTAAAGCAAAAAATCCCTGACATGTGCTAAAATAGGACATTTCATGGCACTTTAAGTAGAATAAAACAGCTTTATATGGCATTGATCCTTTTAAAAGTTTTTGTCAAACATGCTATTTAAGTTTTCTTGCACATTTGCAAATAATTTCCACATCTCTTACCTTAAAATCCATTATCTTGTCTTTGTAAGTTACATGTAGAACCAGATCACAGAGCAGCCCATGATGCCGGAGCTCGTCCATGATCTGCATGGCTCTAAAGGGATGACTTTCAACTGTGTAATCCAAGTAACCGTGACCCCTCATGGAGGGCACCACGATAGCAGAGAAATCCTCTTCTTTGATGGGCCTCTTCTTTCTTGGACATATCATTCTCCGAGACCTAGAATGTCACTGATATAAGTAGGAAAAGGATGGCGACTGCAGCAGAACAATGTCTAAACCCATCCACGTGTCATGAAGAAATAAAGGCACAACTGATGATCGCTTAGGGATAGAGAGCCATGTTTCTTCTGCCTGGTTAGAAGTCCACCATACCAAGTCGCTGTATCAAGCCAAGTTGGCATTGTTGAAATATTACACCGTTTTTCCCCTTAAATCAGACAAATGCTGCTATTTGTCTTATATAGATGAGGTAAAAAGTAATTTTACATTTATACTCTAGAGGATGCACAAGCGAAGTAATCTTCAAGATTATTTTAAGCACACGCATTAAAAATGCAATATTCTCTTCTTCCAAAAGGTAATTGTCCTCTGCATGCTCTTTTCACCCTGTGAAAAACAGAAATACAACATTGAGAAATGCTTTGTTTATCCCCTCCAGTTCTTTCATTGTTTATCAAATGCATAATTAAATATAGCCAAGATGATTGAGGAAGATATCTTAGATATAAAACTAAACAAATACAACATGGAACAGGCGATATACAAGGAATACAATGGTAGCATTACGTGAATCCTGAGCAGGCAATTTCCACTCTAACAATGTGTACAAGGAACTGTCTTTAATTACTGCCTATGCTGACAGTTGCACAGACTAAGCTGAATCAGGTTTCACTTCCCTATTCCTTGACGGATGTCAAGTAGACTTCAAAAAAAAGGAAAATAGCCAAGCCACACCCCCATTACAGACATTACAGCAAAGTGATTTCCTGGATTACCCAGACAATACTTTAAAAACCATGCTTGTGGCACAACTGGAATAGTTGTGTATCAAAAGACCTTTGTGCACACTAACACGGTTTTCAAGTGAAGGCCAAAGTCTCTGTTGTTGATCAGGCTAAATGTTGTTGCTCATCAGAAACTCAATTTTTTTTATTGGTTACGTAACGTCCCACACTTGCAGGTCATCTCCGCTGCTCTTCTTGCACAATCCAGAGCGCTGAGAATAGACTTATTTGTCTTAAGGTAGGGTTTATCACAAGACAATGCTGCTTTTGGAACTAAGAGCGCTTCTTCAGTCAAGGCCTCCATCCCACATAAAGGCTCATTGTATCATGCTCCCACATGCCATATCGCTAAGATAGACTTTTAAGAGAACGTTAACGTGCTGCGCTGTGCACATTAGCACCACGGCTCTGGTGGGATTAACCATTAACCCGCTAAGTGTCAGGTTATTTGAAAAATTATAGAACAGAAAGTGAAAAGCTGGAACTTTTTGTAGAAGGTGCTGCCAAGTGAACTTTTGTCCTGGTTAAGTACCACATTGTGCTTTGGAAGATGATAAAATCAAATGCATATTCATTGTTTGCCTAGCCATATGTCATGTCTGTGGAACAAAACGTCTGACATTTTTGAAGAACCTTTATACTGCAGTTTCTATACAATAGCCATGTTTATATTCACACCATTAGTCAGAGCGAGGAATTACTTGGATTAATATAGGATTACATGACACGGGGCAAACCCAGTTTTTTAATCCTGCTTCTTAAAGCTTTGATTACTTACTAATAAATGTGCTTTTATCTGTTCACTTGTTCCCCAAACTGCAACATTTTTTATTTCAATTTGTTGCTGGTTTTATTTGTCAAATACAAAAATGTTCTAGAGTACTAAACCTACCTCATTCATATGTAGCGGTGGCACATGTACACTTGCTGCTTAACTAGTAATAAAAATGTATCTATAATACTCTCTGAAAGTGTTTATACAGTAGAATTTCTGTTTCTCTAATAAAAGAGCACACTTTGACAAGAGTCCATTAAATGTGATTAAAGCACTCTCATATAAGTGTGGTTAAAATTAGCATTTTTCTGCAGTTATGGTTACTTAAATTACAAAGCATAATCATATTAACATAATTACAGTATCCTGTTTACATGAGCTCCAAATTAACCGCAATACTACTCTAATTGCTTTATAGGAGTTCATGCAAACTTAACCAGTTCTTAGTGGCAACATCTGACAAGCCCCAAAAAGAACAGAACACACAAAAAAGGCAGTAAAGTGACTTATGTGTTATTCACTTATTTACAAGTTATTCGCTGATATTAATTTTAATAAAAAATGATGTCTAGCTCATGCTTCTGATCATGTACAGACTTAAAAAAAAAAACGATATGGTATGTCCAATGTGCTTTGCAGTGTTTTTGTTCTTTATGGAGCTTGACAGATGTTCACATGAACTGATTAAAAAAAAAAGTCTTGTACTTTTGAGCTTTGCAGAACAAACAAGTTGGGAATTGCATGAGGTAGGTAAATAATGACAGATTTTTCAATTTGGCCTGGACTATGCCTTTAATAAAACAAAGTCCTCATCGCTTATGGGATTTCCAAGGAGAGCGGGAGGGAGGGAGGGAGGGAGAGCGCAGTTCCACTGTGTCACAGTTATATAGCTGAGGTCAGCAAGAGTACAGAACACCTCATTGATAACTGCACCATGACACATCTTCATTGCCCTGATAAAGAGCCAGTCAGTCTATGAGCAGTCTGGAAGGTGTTCATGACTATGCGGAAAACTGTGAATCATAAAGACACTGGGTACATGGCAGCCTGATGGGAAATCCTTTGTTCAGATGAAGTTCTAAGTACACTAAATTTCTTGCACAATGGTGTTATCTACTAGTTATCTTGGAAAGAGTCAGATGTGCTCTCACACACACACACACTGAAGGAATGCACTGCAATGTGACTCACAGCGAGATGACTAATAACAGTTCACTTAGCTTAAGACAATAAGGATCACCTGATGGCCCAGGGCCAGTGAGTTTCTGGACAGTTGACTGAACAGGCCAGTGCTGCAATTCGCCATTATGTCCTATGATGTCCTGCCTGGTCACCCAGTTGGAGGTTTATTTCATGATAACAACCAGCTAATTGTACTTTATCCTTTACATAACTTCTAGCTATTATTGCTGAGTACTGTAAATAACAACAACAACAACAAAAAAAAAACCTGAATCTGTGCTAATAAAAAGAAACATTACAATTTACTGCTAAAAAATAACATGTTTGGTAGCTCCAGTGAAAAATCTGAACTACCGCAGCACAATAGTCTATAATCGTATGTGCACGTATCACTTTAACCTGTCAAATCAGCAGGGAAACAGTTAATTAAAAAGAACAGAATCATATAATTAAGCAGTATCACACAAGCAAGAGTTAGCGTTGAGTAACTTTGTGTATTTGTGCTTTATCAGTGAAAATAGCTGCCGTTAAGGGGGACAATCCCGGATTCTGGGATGAAATTGCAGTACCCATTTCAACCGCTAGCTGGCAATATTACACGATCCTGCCCACTTCCAGTTGTTGAAAACAGCGTATTGCTGTCACGGAATCATGTTATGTGCACATAGCTGTTTCTCTGAAAAATAATTCTATAATCAGTAATTCTATTCAGAAATGTGCGTTCCGGGCGGAATGCCTTTGTTTTTGCTGTACCCATTTTTACCGCTATCTGTCAAGCTTACATACTGCACCTTTAAATGAATCTGTTTTGAACTAATTTGCTGAATGCATGATTTAATGATTTGCTCATAAAAATAGTTGCATGTTGAAAATAGGTGGCGACACAACATTGGAACAACAGTGTCTCTCGCATTTGGAAATACAGTTATAATAATTATGACAAAAGGAAGCTTTGCTAAGTTTTCCATAACAGCAAAATAAAAGGGATTTTACAAATCTGTTGTGTCCCAATACAGCCACAGTTTTTACATTTTATCTCTGCAAATTAAAAATGTTTACTTATTTATTTTTAAAAGTGTCATCATCAAAAGTGATTATAACTAAAAAAAAAATATTTTTACGCCAGATTGTGGTCACGTGGTGGTTGTCAGCTCCAATATCGATCTCCAATATATTGAGTTTAATTGTCAGACACGATCGCTCGGAACGGGTTTATTGCACAGAGCATCACAGAAAACCCGGAGTAGACTAAAGCCTAATCCTTACAGAACGCTTTAAACGTGGGAGGGGCCACTCCGCTCCGGTAATACACGCTGATCCAGTCCGGCTTTCAGCCTGAGCGTTGCTTGGTGACACCCAAAGCTTGAAGCTTTGGCATTTTCCGAACTACATTCGCTGGCTGAGAAGAAATATACAAACTAACTCGTTAAACTTTTAGTGAAACGTAAGTTACAGGCTATTTATATGTAACGTACTGCATAATATTACACTAGCAATCATGCTGGACAAAAATCAGTAAAATTTATATTCTAGCATACATATAATCTGATATAATCCTGTGACCTCGTGCCTACAGCTGAGTTTGTACAGTGTTGTTAGAGTAGGACTGCTGGTGTCATATTGCTATAAGCATAATAAAGAACTGAAATCTGTCACTACTTTAATTTTGGAGGAGAAAAAAACAAGAAGCACCCATTCGAGATTTTAAGAGTTGTGACATCATCACCCCGTGGGCTGGCTGTCTCACCCCTGATAAAATTGTGCTGAAAATGACTTCTATTAGTTAAACCACTGTCAAGCGCGCGCTTTGTAGTCCGTTCCGGTGTCCATCGACAACAATGTAACGCAATCCTCCAGCTAAAAGCACTCACCTTGTATCAGGAACCGGCGACAGTTTTTCCACTTACTTCCACTTACGTACTGTAATGGGTGCTTTACATAAAGAACGATGCTGTTCGAATAACAAAAAGAGTTATGAAGAGGGGAATGCCCTCCGCGCGCATTCACGAACAGAACGTCCCAGCAGTTGGCGCGTAAAACGTCAAAGCAGAATACAAAAAAATCGAAAGTTTTCTGTGTTGCGAAGCTCCACCGCCTTCCAGCTGTCAACTGGCTGTGAAGGCAAACGCGCGTACTCTCTTTCACTCGAGCTCGCGCGCGCTTCCAAACACAGTGTGTGAAGGAGGCTCGTGCACGCACGCTCGCCAGCGCGCGCTCCCGCTGGCAGCCGTCCAAACACAGAGTACCATTGACATCAGCATGACTGTGCAACTCCTCTGTTCAGCTGAACGCCAGTGGAACCTAATGCATGCAGACTGACTGACAAACCGAAAGCAAAGATATCGAGGATTGTCAGTTGATCTCATTTGTCTTTTAAATATACTTCTTAGATAATCCATCTCTGAATGCTTCACGGTCTGGAAAATTTGGCATGTTCTTTGCCAAAAATCCTTAAGGTTGTTATGCAAGAAGCAAACAGACACCCACTGGGAAACCCTCTTCCTAATCCTTGATAACATTTGTATATGGAGTGTATTTGTTTGGGCATGTTGGGATTTTAATTGTCACTGTGGCTTCTGTGAGTCAGAATATACTTTGAGAGGCATTCCACAATAATGAACAAGCTAATCCACATTTCAAACAGGGAACTTCAATTTCATGTTTACCCCTACAAACATAGTCATTACCAATGTTGACATAAACGTATGCAGTAAAGTTCCACAATTAAAACTGGAAAATGTTTAACTAAAATTACAGTCGCACTCAACCATTTAAATTAGTACTAACATACATGTTAATTTACCTGTGTATCAGATTATATGTATGCTAGAATATTGCATATTTACATCCATAATATTAAAAGCCTATATGCTCTTTTGCTATTGTTCTTATTTATCAATCAGATTTTATGGATCTCTGGCAGATACCAGATCGTTTTGCAGTAAGTATTCCTCCAAGGCTTCCTGAAGATCATATTCCTTGTTTGGTTACACCCAGACCTTTGACCTTAGCAGCATTTGTGAGGTTTGTTTTACTGATTCTTGCCTTGTCATGGTCTTAAGGAAGTTACTGAAGCACAAACATTGCTTTCTATGTAAATTCCACCAAGAGCAGGAGGTGCAAGAGCAAATATGTTCCAAACAAAGGACAGTAAAGTTTACTGTTAGAAAGATCAGGTCCATATGCAAAGCATTTTTGTAGGGAAGTGTTAGCTCAGAATTTGTCATTCTTGGTTCTGTGAAAGCATTTTACATCTAATAGTATTTATTTATTGAGGTAATTATAATAGGATTATAATAGTCATTATAATAACTATACAATAATATCTACTCATCTTTAAAACAACCTTTTAATGCTTGCCTTGCAAACTTTATTAAAGTAGCACTTTAGAATCACAATACTTTGTCATTAATTACAAGTGTAGTTGTTTGTGTGTGTGTGTGTGTGTGTTTTCATGTTGCACAAGAAGATAATGAACTCTGTCCTATGCTTGTATAACATGCAAGGGCATTGGGTGCAGGACATGTGGTGTGTTCTTTCATGTACACATGCAGTGCCAAGAGAATAAAGGAAACAGCACAGTGACATAGCAGAACATGAGATTGACTGATAACCTTCCATGCAAAGCAGCCCCCTCCCATTATGCAACCTTCCCTTGTTTCTTACTTCACATTTTTTATTACATAAAACCCGTTGTATATGACTGCTTCAAAGATTCATTTGTAATGTGCATCAATATAATTTGCGTATTAATTAGTCAGCAGAAAAAAAAGAGTTAACCAACTGATCCACTTTTTTAGCAATAGATGATGTACTTACCAACTTAATGGTTTTATATTCAAATTTGCATAGCCTGATTATATTTCTATAATTGTCAATCTCAAATTGATTTAAATACATTGTGTTTGTGCTCCCTCTAATGGTTGCTTTTAAACCGCATGCAGCTCCATTGCAAAGATTTGCTTGAATCATTCACTGTGATATTGGTCTTCATATCTGTTGTTATATGTTCAAATAGCCAATCATGAGATTGAATAGAGTATCAATGTATGTAATTAAAGATCTGGACAGCTTCAGAACATGCAAATGACCACAAAATTATGCCTATATGTTCCTAAAAATCATTTTAGTAGCTTTTTCTTAAGCACATCAGGGGCATCTTTAAGGCCGTGTTAAGATATTTAACACCTTTAGGATTTAATAATACATTGTTGAAATATTCTTATTTTCACAAAGAGTATAGTGGCACAAATACATGATTATATGCATTTCAGTAATGCAGGAAATACTGCAGGATTTGCATAGCCTACAGTAAAGAAATACGGGAGGTAAGTACAGCATTTGGAGAATAAATAAGGAATTGACAAAAGAATAGAATGAAAGGTGAAATAGACATTCTACCCATTTCTTGTTTGATTGTCTATGCATTTCTCCGAGCACATTGAATCCAGATGGAGATGAGGAGAAAGAGCAAGTTAACAACTCAGAGCCTCTTGGGAATTTTGGCTACACATTTGCTAGATCTTGCCATCACCGAGTGTATGGTTGATATACATCTGTCATGCATTATTGGGGGGCTGCCAAAGGTGCTTCTCTGACTCTAGAAACTATGTCAGGGGTATCCGTCAGGAATGACAATCTGATTTGTGTTTCTTTGACCGTTCATTCCATGTTAATTCACATTTATCCACTCTTTAAAGAAATAATACTTTGTAACATACATTACAATATAAACAAAGCTTAACCGAGTCTGGAAAGGCTTTGACCCTACTTCAAACAAACATTTTCTCCCAATCAGTGAGGATTGTACCGCTGGGGTCAGTGACTGTCTCTGTGTATTAAGAGGAAATTGCTTGATTTACAGTGATTTCAGCACATGTTTCGCAGAGCTGGAGCCTCTCCCAGCTTTCCAGACATTTTTAAGAGGGTTTCTGCATCGGCCAACTTGATTGGACATAAAATGCTGAGGTGTGTTGGACTAAAGTTTAACCCCCCTTGGGTAATCATCATTATATTACTGCATGTCCAATTTGGGTTCCTCGGAGTGCTTCGAAACAAAGCAGCCAATGCTTTCACACTCGGCTTGAATGCTGCGAGTCCAAGCCTCCGTCCCGAAGAGAATTCCCCCTGAAATCTTTATGGTGGGATAATTTGTTCCACATGCCAGAGCTCACCCACTAAATCACAGGGTCCCGGTAATCAATGCTTCCCTGTCTCATTATGGTGTGTTGTGCTGTCTCAGAGCAGGCTTCTGGAGGATAAATGTCCTCTTAGATACAGACAATTCCTTGAAGTCTAAGTCATGTTCTGGATAGGCATCACCTAGCTGGGTATGTGTCCAATCAGATGCGGTCAGCGAATTGGCCGAGAGATTTACGCTGCAGTTCGTTTGCCGAGAGGAAGTTCTTGTTTGCGTTTCTGTTTCTAACTTTCTTTGTTGTTCTGTCTCCAAAGCAGAACTCTTTTAACACATCACTCAGATACCGTAATCCTGGAGGAGCTCCTTTTCTTCCTCCCCTGTAGTTGATCTGCATAGCTAATGTTTTGGATTATTTTCCCATCTTTTAGGATTTAGCGAAAAGCATAATCACTCTCGCCCTTCAAGTTGATCCAAAGTCGTTTAATGGACTGGATTATATTCCTAAAGACTCAAAGATCTGAGGCAGATGATAGTAAGACCATTTCCTCTGAAATCTGGAGCTTGTTTCTGTGCAAAATTGACCATGTGTATGTCAGTCGTGTGTTTCCCAGGAACAGCTACTTCATTCACAGATAATTATAGCTTGTTAATCCGTCTGTTTGGCTTTCATTTATCTTTAGGCTGCTGAGGTTGTTGTGATTGCAACGTCTTGATTTGTAAATGTAAATTTCCTGAGGTGTGCTATTTATATGACATAACGTTCTTAAGAACGCATTGACTGCGTGAGTAAACTGTCTGGAAGAGTTGAATATATTTAGGATCAAGGTGTTTAGAAGTGCATAAGACACATCCGTGAAGTTATAGGATGAAGGCAGAGTAAATGAATGTGGTGGGAGTTCTCCCTTCCCTTGAGGGCTCTGTGAGATGAATGGTCTTTGTCCCCATTCACAGACTTTGGATGACATCCCTCTTGTTAATGCATTGTATGGTGATAACTGGAAAGGAAGTCCACTCACTCATTTACGAGACAGAACCAGCGTGGAACTAACGGTAAACCCGGCACTAACAAGCATTTTTTCTACAATAGATAAAGCACCACTTTGTGGCTTGCTGACCCACGGGCGAACTGACTGTCATGGTTATTGTTTCAAAATACACTTTCTCACCGAGTGGGTGACTCGATGACTAGGACCACATCTCCATCTGCTCACAACCACCATTAGTCAAACATTAGTCATGACAACTTTGAGGCGTTGGTATTGAATTGATCTTTTTTGGGGGATTTAAACTTTGTACGTTTTTCATGGTTTTGGAAACTTATTGTCTTGTATTTTAAAAAACTCTGTCACTATTTATTGTTAACAGGATGTGTTAACTGTTTTTGTCTTTCACTTCTACTACTGGCAAAACTGCCAAAAAACTTATGCAAACATTTTCCTTTTATATTCCGTGGAACATTTGGAATATAGAAAAGAATATTATTTCTGATCGGTCTTTATTCAGTTCTTTTGTAATAAAATCAACATATCCCAATTTAATATAAAACAGAAGTTGCAGAAGTTGAATTAAATTGTTGCTTCTTCCATCCAACTGTAAGAGAATGTGCTTGCTCAACTTTAAATGGAATATCAATAAGGCTGAAGGTAATATTTCTCATTAAGAGGTTCTTCAGGCCCGCAAGTCTTTTACAAGGAAAGAGATAGATGCAAGACCTGCTTTAGACAAGAGGAGGGCACAGACAGAAGGAAGGGAGGAATAAAACGAAAGAGGCAAAAATGACTTGGAACTGTGTGGGAAGAAGACATGGGAGGAGCTTGCAAAGTATAACTTGGACGTTTCCAAGCAGTGGAGAGCCTCAGCACGGTAAACGATGCCAAAAGTAAATGAAGAGGACGAATGCACCGTCGCATTAACAGAACATTTGGCGGATACTTTTTAAAGTTCAGTCTTCTGGAACATCTGCGAGACGCCAGCAGCCCAGGAACTGACGCTGGGATCAACTCTTCTGGTGCACTGGAGCTGGACTCGGTGTGGCATGCGTGGATCAAATATTCCTGCATAGTCCAAACACACTCTCTAAAACTAAAAGAAAGAAGCGAATTTATTTCGTAAGATGATCTGCTTATTGTTTTTATTCCACTGTGCTGCCGGCGTGTTGTCGTCTTCAACCCGTGAGTACATTTCTAGCTCTCTCTCTCCCTGTGTGTGTGTTTGTGTGTGTGTTACATGTGTTCTTACGTACCTTCTTCATCGAATGGGGTTCGTTTCGGAACTTGACGCGTTCGGTATTGAATTAAAATTACTCAACGGAATAGAATGAAATGTAAAACTCCAATAGAGCGTTAATGAAGTTATTTATATAAGTGTCCTACATCTGCAAAACACAATATTTTGATGTATAGGTCAGATACGTGCCAGGTTTATTTTAATGTAAGGTTTATTGGATTAGTATTTTTTTTTCTCTCAGAAAAACAATACTTTTCCTTTCCTATCTAAACAAAACACCAAGATTTACAAGCAAAGGCAATGTCTTATACAAACTTAAAAATCCTGACACAGACATGATGGTCAGATAGATCTTCTCTCTGATATAATTTATTATTTTATAATTTTCCTGTCACATCAAAACTAAATTGGCTAATTACATGTTGGTTCTGCTTGTTATCCCAACACTTTAAGACCACTTTTCATTTCTTTTTTTTACAATTTCCAGAAAATTACACTACAAGAATCCATCAGAAATGTAAAATTGAGTTCAATTTTAGGTCAAAAGCTGGAACCATGTACATCATAGTAGGTAATTTTTTGCTTTGCGTTTGTAATTTTTGCTTTGGATTTTTAATGCATTTAATCTGAATGCCATTGACCTGTATGCAAAGTTTTAAGAAAACAGCATTCATTGTTTTATTTACATAGCAGTGCTGTTGTTGTAAATACCCTGGTTTAACAAACGAAACGAGTGATGATATGTAACGGCGAAACATATTGCTCTACATTGAAAAAGCCTGCTGCAGGTTAAAATTTCAAAAGGTCAGAGCGTAATTCATTTAACACGTGGAGGGTTCAGCCTTATGAACCACAACAAAACCCTGACATCATGCTTCTTGTGCTTATTTTTGTAATGCATATGTGACTGAAGGAAAAAGTTCAACACTTATCACAGAGACGATGGATTCTGCTCATAGCTGTTCGTAGTGTTGGTGAAATATAGGTGTTTGTGAAAGTTTAATTTGCTTTTAATGAATAGCAGAGAACAATGTAACCGGATCAAAGGGCATAATTGCGCTGTAAATAACAAAGGGCTAAATTATTAATAGCTATTGTGAAATACATTTACAACGCAAGCATTTAGCACATTCCCCTTACGTGACATCCACAGGTGTTGGTGGAGGGGAAGATTGAGACTAATTACATCTAATTAAGTATTGCCTCATTCACACCCTCAGTGCCAGGCAGGGGATTAAGAAAGTGAAGTGTGCAGTCACTGACAGACTACACTTCCCTTTCCTCGAGTTAACATTAAACGCAAAAGCGTCCGGCTGGTTCCTGGGCCTCAGTGAAATATAAACAGAGTTAAAAGGAAAAAAAATGTGTAGACAGAATTAACCCTTTAAAAGATCATCTGCGGTTTAACAACGCGGCCAGGAATGTCCAAAGGGTGGTCCCGCTGTTCACCGTCTCAGCGGTAAGATGTGCATCCAGGCTTTACAGGCTTTCTTTAGTCGTTGCATTAGTGATGACAGGACTACAGGCTTACCTCATGAGACCTCCTGATCTGAAACCAAATATCTTATTACTCATTTCCTATTCAGACTGCTGTAAATACTTGTAATTGCTCTTGTCGTTAAATGGTTTGAAGTGACATGTTTTTGAGTTAGTTTTTTTTTCTCACCAAACCAGCACTTCGAAAAGCAATACCAGTCTGTAGCATTAATGCTGTAAGACAAAATGTCTGATTTGTATCATTCCCTTTGTTGCGGTGAGAAATTTCACTCTTTCTGCTCATTCTGAGCGTGTGTTGAATATGTAATCTCTCTTTTAAGGTTAGTCTATCTATCCATCTTGATGTAATTACATGTAATCACACAGCAGTTCCTTCATCACCTCTATTACTCAATTGCTGCACTGACACATTTTTTGAGGGATTCTACATTGTCACATTACAAGTGTGATAATGAACTCCAAAAGGGTTTACAAACTTATAATTGTACGTGAGTTCCTGTTATATTAATTATCTAGGACTGTTCGGTGCAGATGTCAAATTGAAGAAAATTCAGGCAGCTAAATCATAGGAAAATTATAATTCAAGTTTAGACCCTTACAAACAATATCGTTTACACTTTGCTAGTTTCGGATGTATTTTTTCATACATAATAAAACAAGCTAAAACCAGTATATTTTATGTTCTTGCAATTATTATGTGTATATGTCTGTTAGTTTCAAATCTTTTTTTTCTCACATAACAAAATAACCTCAAACGAATATTTTATGTGCATATGTGCAGTGTTAATTTATTTTTATTTGCAATCTGTGTCCAAACAATTTTTAATGACTACTGAAACGTGTGTATTTAAATGCTGATACTGCTATTTTTTACGCTGTGCTAGTTTTATATCTTTTCCTCACGTAACAAGATAATTTCAGTTCTGTGTATTAAATGTTAATTTATTTACTCTATATGCATTCTGTGGTCAAATAATGTTTTTAATATACACTAAACAATAGGTGCATTTAAATGCTGAGCTTTGCAAGCAATATTTTTCCAAACATGTTCTCACAAAATAAACCATTATTCCTTGTGCATATATTTATTTAATACGCATTTTATTTATTTTAAGCACATTTAGTAATTTAGTGTAGCTGTCTAATAATGGGGATAATGTACAGTCAGTTATACCTCTGACTGTACATTTTCCCTTTCATAGTAAATGGATATTATCTCCTTTTGTGATCATCTTGCGTATCCCACATTGCTCTGATTTAGACTGTCACTATCAACTTTTTTGATGTGTTAGTCATGAGGTCTGTCTGTCTCCTCCTTCGACATCACATAACGTGAGCTCACCCGTAACCAGACAGCCCTTAATAACCGTGCTGCCTCTTTCCAGCTCTAACCTGCTATATCTCGCCCTCCCTCAGAGGTGGCTACAATCTACCCTCAAGACCCGGCCCTTCCCATCGGCTCCAGCCTGACAGCCACATGCTCAGTGAATCCAGACCACGGCGTTCACGCAGGCTCGCTCTACTGGACGCTGAATGGAAAGCGTCTTCCCAGCAGCACCTACAGCATTCTGAGCCCCACCGTTCTCAGCGTCACCCTCCCGCGGCTCTCCGGGTCCCGCCAGAGCTCTGGAGACAACCTCGTGTGCCATAACAGCGGGGGTCATGTGCTGGCCGGCTCCTGCATCTATGTTGGCAGTGAGTCCGTCTACCATATTGTTCGTATTTACTCTAGGCTCCTGTACAATTGCTGAGTGTGTTTAATTGGTGAATGTGCACGCAGTCCAGCTTAAATACAATTCAGTGGATTTTGTGGGCAAGCCTGGAGCCTTGGGGAATATGGGTCAGACGTGGAAGTATTAGACAGTCTTTATGATTTGACCCCCTGCCACTGAGCCGCAGTTGTTGCAGTATTTAATGTTTTCTGCCCGTCCGCCAATGAACTCGAGAGTTGTTTAAGCCCCTTAAGATAGCTATCTGTTCCACTGTTATGCTTTTAGCACCTGTGTGGTCCATTATAGGCGCTTTCCTCGACAGACGCGTATGACAGAACAAATGTACCGCATTTGTCAAGTTACATGGAATGGTGGCAGTATGGAAAATTACAAACGCAGACACACACACAACAGCGAGACAAAGTCAAGGAAGTGAGTGTCTGTCTGGTCATTTGGAAAAAAGATTGAAAGCCAGAAATGTAGAGACGTGGTTATGATAAGTGTGTGTGTGTGTGTGTGTGAAGTGCTGTGTTGACTCAAGCTCTCTATGTCTCTGAGGTCTCCTCTGTAAGGTTTGGTTCATATAATCACAGTCTTACACTTAGACGCAGTGTCTTTTGTTCTCAGCTGAATGGAATCTTGGCCCCATTCCTGAACTTAAATGAGGATGACAGCTGAAGACACTCATCCATTATTGAAAATATTTAAAGTCAACACAAAGTCAGAATTGCCCCTATTTACTTTCTTAATACACGTTCCTCGTCTTATTGTGAATAATTCATCTGTACACATTATTTCATAAATGGTAGCATTCATAATCTTTTATCAATGTTTCTTTTGTTTTAAAATGACTACTTTTTTAACCTCCAAAAATACACAATAATTTAGTAAAATACAGTAATTATTAATTGTAAAATATTTGTACATATGGAGAAAAAAAGTATTCAAAATGCTGATTTGGTTCACAAGACATTTTATATTATTTAAAAATATAAAATGGCTGAAATATAGCTGCATATACATTTGTTCATTCATTTGAATGTAAAAAAAAACTTGGTGGAACTTTGTCATGTTGAATCAGTTTATTGTATTATTGCTTGTATCATTTACTATTATTTTTATTATTATTAATTATAATTAATTCAACTATTAATAGAATTGCTTATGAGTAATTATACTATAGAATATAATATATAGAATATATCATACATAGAATATCTCTCTCTGTATGTATATATATATATATATATATATATAAATATTTCAAAATTCAAATGTGTACTTCCAGTTTAATTTATAATATTATTTTTGTAATTAATACACTATTTGATGTTGATTTCAAACCAAGCAACTATTTTTGACAAATTCTTTGTACTAACTCAGGATTTACAGTATGTGCCATTCATGTGATGTAAGTTTGCATTTTGTACTAACTCACTTTGACAGGTAAGTGAAAACTAATTGTCCTTGTCTGTTTTTTAGTGCCTCCTGAGAAACCTGTGAATCTTACCTGCTGGTCCAGGAACACTAAAGACCTCACCTGTAGATGGGCCCCTGGGGGCCAGGGGGAAACCTTTATCAAGACAAAATACACACTCAAATATAAGCTCAGGTCAGTGCCACAGGTCATTCACACTCATGTTAATGCCTCTTCCCAAATTCACGCCTTATCTTGTTTGTTTATGTCATGTTCTTACATGCCTATTCACTGGAGGACAGTAGAAGGATGTTAAAAGAAGGCTCAGACCAGCCATCTGTGGTAATCCCTCTTGATGGGCAGATGCCATACACTTTTTTTTCCTATAAAAACTATTTACTTCTAAAATACTTAAAATTAATCTCAGATGCACAAAACATATTTATTATTGTCCTTGACATTTTATATGTTATTTTAATATTTATTCATATATTCTTTTTTTTATTAATAATTGGCTTTTATGCCCAGTGAGCAGATGGAATGCAAATTCCACACAGCAATTTTCACATCCCCGTTTCCAAACCAGGAGCAATACATTTTAATTAAGGAAGCATTCCCACCTTTGTTGACTCTATAGCTTATCCATTGCCTTTATAATTCAAAAGCCTCCATATAGAGAACCTGCAGGCGTATTACTACAAACATTATCGTAACGCATCAGAAAAGAAACCTTGTTTGCGCACCTGTAGGTGGTACGGACGAGAAAAGGAGTGTGAGGACTATAGTACCAGAGATCCATATACGTGCTACATCCCCCGCGACCTCGCCCTCTTCACACCCTATGAGATATGGGTGGAGGCCTCCAACCAACTCGGAACCGCAACATCTGACGTCATCTACTTGGATATCTTAGACGTGGGTGAGTGTGCTTGACCTTTGAACCTTTTTTTAGGGACAAGCCCCAGGTGTTCTCCTCATGGAGGACCATGTGCAACGTGAGAGCGCCACTCCTTGTAAAAACTGGGTGGAGGCGTGACAAATTGCAAGCGGTCCGTCGCAGCGTCATCAGTATCCCTTTGCCTCATACAGTATCTACCCACCTACTCGCGCATACCTGCAAAGCCTTGCAGCCCCCTCCTTTACAGACGAGTGGAATTTTTACGAAGTTTTTCACTAATCCCAGTACCGTGACCTGCCTGGGGCTACTGTTTAGCATTGTGACTGGAATAGGGTGAAGTCTGTTTTGCTGAATCCTTAAGATCTTATGTGATTTGAGTGCAGGCCAAGCTCGCCCGTAATCTCTTCAAACAGACATTTTAAACAACAAATATCTTCATAAAAATGGAATTAGTATCGTTAGGACTTAAGTCGGGGGGCATTTCGTCTTGGCAAGACATTAGAAAGTATGCGAAATTGAATTCAAATAGCCTGAACACTAACCGAAGGCCCCCATCCTCAAAAAGTAGATGAGAAAGGTTATAAACTTTTACATCCTGGACGTGTAAATCAGTGTAACTGCACCTGAAGGGGGAGGCAGGGTGATTCCGAATGGAAAAAGCATAGGAAGGTGGGTGCTCCTCGAAACATGCCATAGTTATGACACAGACGCCACACCTAGTGCCTCCGCCTCCTAAGCAACAGAGACAATGCTCATCTATGTTGCAAGTTAATTAAACAACAGCTTTGAGATCCAACAAGACTAAAATTACTTGGAATTTCAAGCACTGTCAGTACTATATCATTTTAGAGCAGCCTGAGCAAAATCCAGGCAAAGCGGAAAAATACCGAGCGGTTAGTCAGAAGCAGCATATATTTCATCTCAGTTGAATCACAAGATCAAAAGTCTCTAGTCTCGGCTTGCACAAAGTTCGTTCACTGATCGGCTGGTGCATATTTCACTCAAAAAATGGCATATGATTGGCAAGTTTTATAAAAGTGACCAGAGTATGTAAGCCACACAGGTGTTTCATCATAACAAACTTGAGACAAAACCCTATTTTTGTGATGAAGTAATCACTAGACAAACTTCACAAGGTTTTTGGCATCACACATTTGTACTGAGTGAATTAGAAAACCATGAGACCCAGAAATATATATTTGCATATTAAAAATTGTATTCTGTATATTGCACAAAGATGATAGGTAGATAGATTTTAAAGGGTTATTAAAGGATATAATGCAATTCAGTTCTTTATAATGTACATTGTAATATGTTTTATCTTGTTGTAAATAATTATAACCTGTTTCAAAATCCATAGTGTAACAATAAATAGAGAAATCTTATGATGTATTAACTGTGCTTACATTTATTCATGAGATTGTACAATGCATTATAAGGTGCATTAAGAAATTAAGATTTATTTTACCCACAAATCTTAATTTATTAATTATGAAATATTATGACATATTTTGTTAACACTTTACTTTAAACCTTCGTGTATACTGCAGTAGTTATACACTACTTATATAAATTAGTTAAAGTGCATTATACATGACAACTGTGTAACAACTGTGGAGCAGGGTGGAAAATTCTTAATTTCTTCATTTGATTTGAGGATCAATAGTACCTTTCCCAGTCATTCCAGTTCAAACTCCAGTTGACAAATCAGGGCTTGTCATGGATTTTAGATCTGTATGAAAAGTTGTTCAAATAGTAAGATGCAGAATTTGAATTGTAATTTGAGTGTAAAGAAGTGTTGAAAGATTTCCAATAATGGATGGATTTCAGTTCAGTAAACTCTGTGTCATTCTGATTCAAATTCCAGTTGAAGATTTGTAAGAATCAGTTACAATGAGGCCTTTTGTTGCAGCGTCTCCAACCTTGTCACATGCTGTTTGTGTCGTTTCCTCTCAGTGACAACAGACCCGCCGACTGATGTGGCCGTGAGCCGAGTGGGCGACCTGGAGGACCAGCTGACTGTGCGCTGGGGGACACCCCCTGCACTAAAAGACTTCCTCTTTCAGGCCAAATATCAGATCAGATACAGACTGGAGGAGAGCAGCGACTGGAAGGTACGGTAGCGCTCACGTCATCAGCTCTCTGCCCATCACCATCACCATCTTCCCACACCCACTTGTTTTTGTAATGCGAACTATGTACGCATGCGAGTTAGTGTCAGTATCCGAGTTTTGAAGCATTTGCAGAGTGGCGCGATGATTAATTAGAGCGGTTCAAAAGATAACAGCCATGTTTCAGTAGAATTTGGGGTGTTTGTATTACTTGTCCAAAACGTCATTTCCAGCTGCAGCAGAACACCACATGGTTTCCAGTCCTCTGGCCATGGAAGAGTCCGGCTAAACTTTAGGGCTTCAAATAAACTTAAGCTTTCGCTGTCCCCATTTCGCTCATATGGATCCAATCATCTGGCAGGTTTCCTTCTGAAGCTGGGCAGAGTTGGGTTACATAATATTTCCTCCCTTACCCATCATTGCGCTGTCAGATGCGCAGTCCTACATAGTTAACAAAGTCAAAACATGACAGTGACCATCAAAAGCAAATCACAGAAGACGTTCTATTGTTTTCAGTGCATTTAGACCGCTGAATTATCACCCGGGCCGTTCTCAACCCCACAGATTGCTTACATAGCCTGTGCGAAGGGAAATAATTACCCAGCATGCCTGTTACACGGCAACCTGATGATGTTAACATTCTGCCACTCATCACGTTCCAATAGTAATGATGGTCCTCGGATTACGGAGCCGTGCATATTAACCGTGTTTGTAGTTCTTGAAATGTGAGTCTGGAAAGGGACTGATTCGGGGGTACCGGGATTGTAAATAATTACTGGGGGCCCAGGCCGTTTCAACATTCCTGCATTCGAATCCTATATACCTCTGCTTTAATGCACAGGAAGGTGAAAGCACTGAGGCTGGCATGACACTGTCTGCATGTCGTTGATGCTGTCTGAGCCGGTGCACTTACTCAATCTGTAATAAGCAATAGATAACAGATTTTCTCTCAGGGTAGTGTTGGTGCTCGTCGTGTATATGTAGAGCCAGAAGGCAGGCCAATTATTTATGTGTGTGTCCCTGTTATTTACCTCCTGTCTTTGTTTCTGATATATGTTGTATATCCCCTAGGAGTACAAAAGGTGGAAATTTCTTTGTTCTACGTCTTTGTAGATGAGCTTGTGGGAACTTGCTTAAGGATTTTGAAAGTGAATGGCTTTTTTTTTCTTCTTATAGAGAACATTAAATATGCCCGGTAGGGTAACGGTGTGTGTGTGTTATGTGGCCGCTGTAGGTGTTTGATGTAACAGACTGTTTTGGGTGTCTTTCTCTGCAGGTGGTGGATGATGTTGGGAACCAGACTTCCTGCAGGCTCGCAGGGTTGCGGCCAGGCACGGTGTATTTCGTGCAGGTGCGCTGTAATCCGGTTGGGATTCTGGGATCTAGGAAAGCTGGCATTTGGAGTGACTGGAGTCATCCAACTGCAGCCTCAACACCACACAGTGGTAAGAGAAATTGCATTTAAGAGATTCTTGCAAAAGATTTTACTTGGCAAAACGTTTACTATACTTATTCCATGGCTTTTTTTTCTGCTTGGTTTCATGGCTTTAGTTTACACATGAACTGTAGAAATAACACATCCCAAATTTGACTGTTACTGACTGATATAAAGCCAGATCCATATTCAAAGCCACAGAAAAATGTAAATGCAGAAAAATGATCACACTTTCTGTTAACATATATATATAAATGTGTTATATTAGGGCTGGGACTCGATAAAAAAAAAATTAATTGAATTAATTAGAGGCTTTGCAATTAATTAATCGAAATTAATCGCATTTTAATCACATATAAATATTTGACCTGAGAACAGGCATTTACCGCTGATTACAGGACCGGCTTTACTGACAAAACGCGCAAAAATATAGGTCGATCTGGATCCCTCCTTTCAAGTACATTCAAAACATTAGAAACGCTAGTTGGTGCTCCAGTATAATCGGTAGTATAATAGTATAATAAAAAAATAAGTGTGATTAAAATGCATGAAAAACATTTACACGTTATTTTTGTGTAATTAAATAATTTAAATTAATGCGTTAAAGTCCCGGCCCTAATATATATATATAGAACTTATGTTTTACAAAAACTGTAGGTAATAAACTAAATTACATGGTCAAAATAATGGTTGCTTCTAAAACATTTTTCATTTTATAGTTTATACATTTAATTGTATCATTATTATAATCAAAAGTTGTACATGATAATATATTTTTATGTGAAATAATGAAAAGTTAGATTTGCATTATCTAAAGTAAAGTTGAAGGATTGTTTATTGAATTTTTTTAATGAATTAACTAAATTTAACTAAAGGGATATCATAAAGTGTTACTACTGTAGTTAATTTTATAAGAGCATTAACCAACATTTTTAACATGGCTAAGTAGATTAGATGCTTTAGCTTTGATAATATAATAGAAATAATACTTACGGAAAGAACATAAAAAAGACATAATGCATTTTTCTTTTCCCCTGTTACATTATATTGGAAGATCCATTCGTGCAGACAATGAAAGCATAATTATTCAAAACATGGACTGATTGAAATCATGGCCTAGCAGTCTTGTAGCGCAGCGGGCCTCATGTGGGAAACATGAGTTGGATTCCAGCTTGCGTTATACACAAATCTCCCTCCCAATTATTTCCGGTCTTTTTTTAATGTTTGTATTATTAACAATGACAGAAAGGCCAAAAGCAACATAGAAAATAAATAAATATAACCAGCGACATTAGTTAAGTGGTAGCAGCGATACTCGGATTGAGATGTTGCCTTCTCTGTCCTTCATCATATTTTCAGATTTTGAACGTGTCGTGCAGTCCATCCTATAATCAGATACATATTTCCAAGACGATGCTCAGTCCAGCAGACACCAACTAGCAGATGCAACGCATTACTTTAGTCATACATCTCCTCATTTTGTGGCTTGCCAGAGAACCACGGGGGAGTGTTGGAGATATTTTTTCAGAGGATTGTTTCTGAAGATTAACAGATTAACTCCTCTGCACATTAACTCTTCTGGAGCGGCCCACATCTGGAGCTCAGAAACCTGCTGTTTATTTAAAATGGAAAAGGATTTATTTTTATCCCAACTTGTGTTTGCTAGGCTGTGTAAACTGCGGCCTGTATCTGTGATAAGCCCGATGCGTGTACGATCCCCTGGATGGACACGTGTTGATTTGTGTCTTTCGCCCCTCAGAGCGGCTGCTGACAGGGTCATGTGACTCGAAGGTGGGGCAGCAGAACTCCACGCTGCGGCGGGATTTGAAGCAGTTCTTTGGCTGGGTGCGCAAACACGCCTACGGTTGCAGCGGTATGAGTATCAAACTTTATGATCAGTGGCGGGTCTGGCTGCAGAAATCTCACAAAACACGCAACCAGGTAGGTAAGGAGCTTTTTTACTCACATTCTACTTGTTTTTGAACCCAAACCCCATTAATCACCATTTAGGTGTCTGGTTTTCTTCAACTTGAGTTTCTTCAACTGTTATACCAGGAATATTTGCTCTCATAACACTGTGAGGCTGGATCCAAGCCCTTGAGTTACTGGAGTTGCCCGGGTTAATTGAATTAAAGTGCTTCTGGTGTTATTGTACTGAGTTTCCTGTGTTTTGCTCGGTAACCACAGAAGTAAATAACATGAGGCGACTCATATGATTTCAGGTAACTTTTCATAAACCGTCGTAGTACATTTAAATAAACTGGAAGAATGAAGTTCTGCACACCGAGTATCATTCAGCATATGTGTTCGGTTCTGTCAGATTCCGCAGTAATCTTGTTTTGGGAAATGACAGGGATTGTCCTTCACTCCAGAGAGTATTCTCAGCTTCTTTGATGTGTCCCCAGTGTGTTGTGGTCTGTGTTTTATATGAAAAAAAAAAACATGACCCAAATGCTTGACAGCATCTGGAAAGTTCTGACTTCCTATTAGATGATCCGCCGCTACGTCATGACAGCACCAACATGAGATAAACCCGTAGCAATTACGCTAAGAATATGTTCCATTAAAACCGCAAATGTCACTCAGGAACACAAATTCAGTCATAGGGTCAGTTTTTTGAAGTTGACATTTATACATAATCTGAAAGCTAAATAAATAAGCTTTGGATTGATGTATGGTTTGTTAGAATAGGACGGCTGTTTGAAAATCTGGAATCTGAGGGTGCCAAACAAACTAAATATTGAGAATAAAGTTTAAAGCAATGCATACTACTAATCAAAAACTAAGTTTCGATACTCTTTACTTGAAGGGTTTCACCCAAAAATGAAAATTCCAAACCCATAAGTCCTTCTTTTCATCTTCAGAACACAAATTAAGATATTTTTGATGATATCAGAGAGCCATCTGTCCCTCCATAGACAGCAGCACAACTGAAATGCTCCCAGATCCAGAAACATTGGTAAAGTGACATCAGTGGATCAACTTTAGTTTTGCGACGCTACGAGAATTATTTTTTTTTTGTGCAAAAACCCCCCAAAAATAACATCATATACCATTCTTCTCCTATGACTTACATCTTCCACCATTGTAGAGAACATTACTGCATAAGCATACGCTTTCTTCTAGGAGTAAACCGTGGCGGATTACGCACATTCGTGTTTACGTCAAATACGTTAAAGCTTGTGTATACGGTGTGTTGCGTATAATGTTCATTTCAACTCATTTCATGTTCAACTAACCCTTCAGTGAATTTTGGCATCATTTTGACCCATACAATGTATTTTTTGCTATTGCTACAATTATACCCAAGCTACTGCTTACGACGTGGTCCAAGGTCACAAATACGCTTTTTAACTCACATTTTTTGCCATCACTATCCATGCCGAAACCGTGATCCCGGATTGTTTTTGAATGGCTATTTGAAGCCTTTCATGTTCTGTGGGCGTTAATCTGATTACTGTAATATTGTCTGCTTTCAGGTTCTTCAAGGAGATAAATCATAGCACGTCGCTCCTGGCAGGCAGAACATTTAACAACAACAGCACACTGTGGAAGAATTCACATTTTCCAGACTGCTGCTTGGCTCGGTGCAAGAAACTCAAAGTACAGCTGGACTCAAAACGGGATGTTCAAACAACAAAAGGTGATGGGCATGTGGTCCCTGGGACACGGATTCAATTGTGCAGTTCTCTAAAATGCCTTATTATACAGGAAAACAAACTGGCTTTGATAATAGCCACGGAGAATCATGTGGACTATATCCTCGCAACTCGCTAACCGTGGAGAAAAGTTCTTGATCGTGTCGGGGAGCAATTAATTAAAGGTCATAATTTGCACATTTACTGATGACTATGCACGAGCCATGCTTAGCCGACGTGACACATGGTCTATATGTGGACATGGTCTATATTGCTAACTTTAGCTGTTAAAGAGGTTCCTCATGGATAAATGGAAAACGTCTGAACGTTTTTTCAGCCAGCGTTTTGTGCAACTTCAAGACAACTGGAATGATATTAAGGCCATCCAGTTATACCAAAGGTACATTTCACGAATGTTTGAGTGACTACAGCAGTTTACCTAAGAATCTGACAGGTATACCTCACAGAACATCTTGCCACTTTTTAGTCTCCTGTTTCTTTGAGTAACCGGTACATGCCGTATGATGCAATGCAATGCTGAACATATCAATACATAGAAATAAGCCTCCACTTAATTAGTCCCACTGCAGTCGTAAAGGAGGACCTACAGACGTTCAGTATATTCCGGATCAACACTACAACAGAGTCAACATGTTGGAACCCCAGAGTGGACTCAGAAAATGGCCTTTTAATGAACGGAGAGGAAGATTTGGCCAACTAATGTTTCTCATGTTTATATATGTGTTGCAGTTACAACACTGTAACTGTGTTTGTAGCATTGAACTGTTTGAAAATAATTTTATGTATTGAGACATTTTACTGCTTTTATTTTTGTACTGAATTGTATCCACATATTTAAATTTAAAGTTATGTTTCGACTCTTAAGTTATGTGTAGGTAGATTATATTATTATTGACTGAACTGTTAAACCCTAATATTGTTCATAAAATCCTTCTTTAAGATTAAACACGAACTTAGTTCTTTTTGACCCCAAAAAAGCACTCTGAAACTGTGTTTTTGCCTCGTAAAATACATTTCCAGCATTTTTTAAGCAAGATAAATCTACTTGTTTTCAGAGAATATACTGTTTTAAACCATGTTAGAATTTGTGTTCTTGTTTTAAACTTAAAAATCAATATATCATGTCGTATGTATGCTTAAACAAGTGAAACAATTACGATTAGGATTTTTTTTTAAATAATTTAATATCTAGTGCTGGGCAATGATTAATAACTGCATTCAAAATAAAAGTGTACGTAATATGTATGTGTGTACTGTGTATATTTATTATGTATATATAAGTACACACACGTGCATGTATATATTTAAGAAAAATATGTTTATAAAAATATATTTATATATTATCAATCCTTTCAATATAATTGTATACATTTACATACATTTAAATATTTTCTAAATATATACTGTATGTGTGTGTTTATATATACATCATAAATATACTATATACTGTATATATATATATATATATATAAAATCATTTATAGAATCTAGGTATATTCTCTGAAAAAAAAACCACTTAAGTCGAGTGCTATTTTATAAGCAAGAAAACTACTGATTTTTTACTTCTTTTTTTTTTCTTTGTTTGTTTTTTCTGACTTTTTACGTGACATGAAGAGCAGTACAAGAAAACAATTACAAACATACAGAAATAGCCAAAACACACACACACACACACAATTGCACAAAGCAGAAGTGTTTTGCCAGAGCATGATCCACTTCAGGGGAAAAGATTAATGTGTGTATGAGCAGTTGTCTGGTTAAATTAGTGCTCTTACACTGGCCTCTTCCACGGTCAGTATTTCACTTTTCCCTAAGTGACACCCACAAAGAGTAAAAAATGAAACGCTTTAGGCCACTGGGTTTAGAGTCCTTAACATTTTAGCCCTGTGATTTCACAATACAGCCTATGCTCTTCTAAGGGTTGTAACAATGACCCTGTGCTGCTTATTGTTTCACGAATAAGTGTTTGTAAAGTGAGTCCTCAGGCCCTTTCATGCTACAGAGATTAATAATATGCTCGATATCAAGTTGCAGATTAACATTGTCTGCTTTTATTTAAAGTTCTCAAGGTATCCTTGTCGATTATGAGTCAATGTACCAGTTATATGAAAACCAGGTGACATACTGTATATTTTTGGAGGCAAATTTATATTGCTTAATTTTTTTTTCAACTCCACGGTAACTTGACCTGCAACTCCATATAGTCCCATCTGGCTGCGTGCCAGAGGTCATCTGTAGCGTTACCTGCTTCTACACGAGTTACCCAGTCCGGAGAGATAGAGCAGGTTAATGTTTAATGTCCGCTCACTGGTCAGGGATGACGTCTCAGCTTTCACAAGGCACACTTTCTTAGCATGCTAATTACATTTTGTACAGTATTGGGTCAGTTTAGAGCTGCCAAAGAGAAACAGATCGTTTTAAAGCAATGCGTTGTTTGTTTAAAGTAGCTTCAGACTGTTAAATCAGAGTAATTCATGTTACAGGGAAACTTGATATGGTACATCCTACTGTAAAACTATGCCACAGAAACGAGAGCAGCTTTCCAGAAGTTTCATTTGTTTTCATTACTAGTTGAAGGTGGCCATGGGAACAGCGAGACTGATGTGTACATAGGTACATTATATATACACAATACATATATTGGATTTTCCATTTCTTTTCCATGACGTCTTAAATTATTGTTGTTGTTGTTATTATTAATATGTTTATTACTAGGAAAATGGGGAAATATTCTGTACTGTATTCCATTAACTTGTTGTGATATCTCATATTTTCCCCACATTCACACTTCAATACATTAATTAATGATTTTAATACATTTAATAATTTATATTTTGAATGGCTCATGCACTCATAAATTACATTTCAAAGTTTACTAGGCCAGGACAAAGTGTGATTAAAATTAATTTAGAAAATAAATAACATTAAAAGGCCATTGGGGGGGAAACGATTTTATATAGCCTACTTTAAAAAATAAATATGAATATGACAAAAACAATTATGATAATAATATTACAAACTGAACTCAGGAAGTACAGAATATATCTCAGTATTTACATATAATCGTGTTATATCGAAAGAATAAAGTGTTTCTACAGTTTAAACATTAGTCATTGTAAATAGTTGTCGGCTGTCTATTTCACATTATGTAATTAGCTCATTAGCTGCCGTTTACAGACAAGTTGCCAAGATGTAACTGTAGTTGTCCTTTGTAGTCGGTGATGGATGTTTGGAAATCTGTAATGCGTAAAGATATTGAGATGGACGTTCTTGTAGCTTGGACAAGGATAAGGTTTCTTGCGCTTGTAAGAGTCATTTATAATTCAGGCCTCAGTTGTATCTCTCCAGTGTGTCTAAACTGAAACTTCAACCTTTCTTGGACCTCCTTGAGCACTCCTGCTGCCGATTTTGTTGTCAGCTCTTTAAGCTCGCCAGAAAATATACACGGCATGGGGGAAGTGTTGAGGCGGCGCCCCATCATTGCTGGCAGGGAAAGAGGTGAGTTTGTGACCGCTCATTTCAGTGGATTCATTTGTGCAAATGATTGTGTCGAAAGAATTATTCAGCAAAGTGAGGAGATCTGACGATTTGTTTTAGCGCAGGGCTCTGTAAGTAGTTCAAACACACACTGCATGCTCCTATTTGGCTCTCGAGACTGGACTGGCAGATTGATGAAAGAAACTGTCAGTTAGGTCTTTTATTGCAACACCTGCTTGCATCATTCTGAGAATACAACGTCTTTTGTCTGTTCTTCTCTTGTTTTGGCCAAAGCTTTGAAAAAACTGTGTGACATTTAACAATGTAGCAAAATTCATACGATTTCAAATGAAAGTTTACAGCCAAGGTTCTCCTGGATTTTAGAAATGTGCACAGCATGTGTGACCTTTTATGTCTCACATGAATCACATTCCATAGTTTTATTTTAGATTTAATAAAAAAGGAAATGACTCCGAGGAACATAGTTAGCAGATGTATACCTTATACTGACTAAGAAGACTAATCAGCCTGAGCAGACTTGTTCTCATCTGTTATCAATTACAATCACTTGTTATTTTAGTATATGCTATAATAGTTTTAATAATATTTAGAATTTTCATGTGTTGATATATTTTTTCATTTATATTTTTGTTTATCATATTTTTTGGATTTTATTTTAGTTCATTTTATTATATGCTTTTTCGTTTGTATTCATTTTTTTTCTTATTACAATGTAATTCATTTATTATTACTATTTAATTAATTATTTTGCGTTTCATTTTGAGCTTTTTTATGCTTCAACATGTACTTGAACCTAATTTCAGTTAGTTTACAAGGCAACATTTCTCATTTTTGCTTAGTCCAAGATTTTATGAAATCTATTAATATTTTAAGTTTATGTCAATAAACAAAAATGTTTGTAATAGTTCTAGTTTTAGTTTTAGTTTATGATAATAACCCTACTATACTGTATAAATAGTACCTTAATTTTTAGTCATATTGTTACATTTTGTCATAATTATTTTTTTTATAATTCTATTAAGGTTTAGTTTATTTTTTATTCCATTTCTTTTTATTTATTTTCAGTAATTCTATTGCTTCAAGTTATTTCAGTTAGTTGGCAGTATTTTCTTTAAGTTGCAAAGGTTTCTGTATTTTATATATATATATATTTCAATTATCAGAAATGTTTTAGTTAAATGTAATAACCATAATTACATAAATTGTATTATTATTATTGTAATAATTCTATTGTAAATTATAATTTATAATTGTATAATTGTATTACTGTATGTACATATATGTGTGTTTATTTACTTCGATTTGAGTTTTAATTTTGATTTCTTAATTCTTTCTTAATTTATAGTTAGGAATTTTAGTGCTTCAACTTTTCTAATTTAGTTTTTAATCTTGTTTATATTTTGCAGTTTTATTTCAGTTAACAAAATTCCTTTTAATAGTACTAGTTTTGGTTAATGATAATAATTCAGCTTATAAATAAAAACAGCATTTTTTTACCCAATGTTAACCAATATTGTATTCACAAATTATTTTTCATTAATTACCCAACACAATTTCAGTAATAAATGCTAACAGGCTCCGCGCTCTGTTTTTATTTGTGTCCGCAGGACCCGGGCCGGGGCGGTATGCTCTTCCTCCCACTATTGGTTACATCAACCATGATTACACCAAACCCAGCAGCCCAGCCTATTCCTTCCACAGCCGCATGAGCAGCAACAGTGAGTGACACCACATGAAATCAAACACTTCTCACACTGACATATGACATGATCCACTCAACTAATGATGGGTTTGATCATCTCCGAATGCTTTTAACAAACATGTCCATGGATATACATCAACATGGCACTCATACGAACTGATAATTTTATAGATTAATTAGTGTCTTTTATGCAGTACTGAAATATCAGGTGGATTATCACACACACACACACACACACACACACTCAAATACTTACACGCCTAATTAGTGACATGTAACGCCTGCTTCCTCATGGAAGGAACGGAGAACACCCAGCCTGATCAAAGTATTCATACAAAAATCCTGCACATCTGGAGTTTATATCACAAACAACAGCATGCAATATAATGATTAATGTTTTTTCACTGGCATATTAAGCTAATAAAATCCACATGCTTGATTTTAATCCATATGTTTGATTTTAATTAACTTTAAATAGCATGTCTCTAGCTCAAACGGTAGAGTGTGATACTAGCGACGACATGGTTGGAGATTTGACTGCAAGGAATGCATGAAGATATTCAGCAATTAAAAATGATACAAACATGAAAACAAGAGGTACACTTTTGTACCCTCAAAGCATACATATTAAAACATATCATTACCTAAATTTAGTACCAAAATGTACTAACGTGATGTAATGTACTAAACTAATGTACTGCTGTTTTTCTCAAAATGTTGCTTTTGAATAGTGGTGTCTGTGGATTCCAGTCCTGGACCGCAATATCACGTAGATGCAAAAATGACACGCTTTGGTAGAGACGGTACCCCGTCATACTCCATGCTGGGCAAAAAGAAGAAAACAGGTGGGTTTTCATCTGATCTGAGGCTACAGTTTGCACCTTTTTATTACACAGCTCTATGAAGTCAAATTTCAACGGCATATACATTTTCTCCATATATGGGAATTAATAAATGTTGTAAAGTCATACCTATCATGAGGCACAAGGCTGTTCATTTATGCTATATGCTTTTGTTGAAGCCAGCAGCCTACATTATTTAAGTTTTGGTTTTTTTAAAGGTGCCATAGAATGGAAAACTGAATTTAGCTTGGCATGGTTGAATAATAACAGTTCAGTACATGAACATAA
>JAUMHQ010000046.1:10699130-10712221 GCA_032361165.1 Enteromius paludinosus
TCTCTGGAATGCTTGATTCTGATTGGTCAGTTGAGACATTTGCAGGTTCGTTCTTTTCGAATAATAACCGCTCCAAATAACGCATAGCCGGTACTACTTGTATGTTTAAAATCCCTCCGCGCCAACAAAGACTACCGTTTGGCACCATCTTGTGACAAACACTGGACAACCACAATTAACAATGGAACATTTTCCTATTAATAATTAGTATTATTCATATGTAGATGTTATAAATTATCTTACTAACGTTCGAATGTTAGTCACGTGGTACTAAATCGTTTTGCGGAAGGATGAAAATGTTTATTTAAAACAAATATGCCAATAAAATGTTTCAAATTCATGTCCAGTTTTTTTTCCTTATGTGGCAAGTAGCCGTGTAATAAAAAGGATAATGGACAAGCAGCCGGTAGTATTTACATATTTAACAGCCTAATTCATTACATACCTTTCTAACAAATGTATATGATGTTATCAAGATGAATGTATTCTTTGAGTTCTTGGGCCTGTTTCAGAAAGGAGGTTCAAACAACTCGGAGTTTAAACTTGAACTCTGAGTTGACCAACCCAGAGATTAAAAACTCAGAGTTTTGGGTTTCAGAACAGCTGATCTGAGTAAGATCAATCAACTCTGAGTGGACTAGTTCAGAGTTAAGCTTGTACACCGCAACTATGAAAAGCCATTATCAATGGAGCGCAGATATTCTCCATTCTTCAGATTCTCCAGCTGAACTTGATGTGCTCATGCAAAATTACAGCAAATATGAGCACATATTTAAGTATAATAAAAAATAAGTCATGTATTGTGTGATGTTTATTGACTTTTTACTTGAAAATGTAGGGAATTGGCTGTAATCTTAAAGTTATTTCAGATGAAATTGCATTAAATCACATAAAATAGGCTTCTGCATAGTTTCTACACAAATTTGAATGTTAGCAGTCCTAAAAAATTTGTTTTTAGAACGACTAATAATCCCACTAATCTAGTTACAGTACATGTTCCTGTTGAAGGTCAGTGAATTATTTATTTTTTGCAGTAATATCAAAGGTAAAACCTAAAACTATGCTATTGAATATAATTGTAATTGTCATGTAGGTGCAATCCTGCAGGTATTAAAAGAACATAGCAGCAGCTGAAAATGAAATTGAAAAATATAATTCAATCAGGTAAGGTTTGAGCATGTAAAGGTTTTTTTTCTAATACATACAAGTGCATACAGTGGCCTCATAAGAAATATAAGAGCACGGCCACGATTGGTGATGTTAGTGATGTAAGAACAGATTAGATCATGGATATACGTTACTTAATTGATAGCATGAAAAACTGTAACGCTCAAACAAAAATGTAATGGGGTGTGATGGTGGTTGCCCAAAACAATTTTACTGGTATTTTATGAAAAAAAAAAAAAATCCCACTGGATACGGGAAGCGAACCCAGGTCGTCTTGTGTACTGACACTGTATCCGAACTACTAGACCACATTTCAATGTTAATTTGAGCTCTCAAACTTTACTTGACTTGGAAAAATGGAAACCCCAAAAAAGAAAAAAAAACACAATTAGTTACTAATGTTCAGGCGCCAGACAAGTATCTACTTATCACAATTTTTTGACAATTATCCTGGATAGCTCAAACACACAATGCCACCGTTACAAGGGAAAAGACCAAAAGATCCACTCTGGGTCTCAAAATCCTTGCCCGACGTAAATATAATTCTCTTCGAATTAATACAGCCTCTTCATCTATGGGATCCTCCAAAAAAGGACGAGCCATTCTTGTAACTTTCTTCTCTGTCTGTGTCCGAAATGTGGGCATTGTATGACTAAGGTTATGGCGAGAAATACCTCTTTGTCTTTTAAAAAGGGGAGGAGACCGACAGAAACTCAGAGTTTAGAGAATAAAACCTGCTCCCGACCAGGTTAGGTTCAGAGAGTAAGTTACCACGGTAACTGAGTAATAGTTACCTCTCTTTCAGAAACAGGCTTGAGTTACCCTGCTTTCTCGGGTTTGACAAACCTGCCTTTTTGAAACGGAAAACTCAGAGTTTCTCTTATCTCAGGGTTAACAAACTCTTGAGTTTTCCTTTCTGAACCTCCTTTCTGAAACAGGTCCCTTGTCATGTTTTATTAGTTATCTTAACTGTAGCGAATAAACTGTGATAATGTGAAAAATGTTGAAGGTGTCTGAAATATTGGTATGTGCAAAACTAACTACACACAAATGTGAACAATAAATAAAAAAAAATAATAAAGTAGTTAAAATAAATAAAGTGTCTCTGATGCGCCTTTTGTGCTCAAAAACTATTATACTGAAAATATAACTTTATATTGTATTTAGGCAATTATTTATGGGCCAGAAAGTAAACTATCCTGAGAAGGTAATGAAGATCAATTTTGAATTATTTGTGTACTCAGTAATTTATTCTCTAACTGTAAACATTTTACGCATAAAAACACTTGACATTCACATTCATGAGCCTTCAGTCATAAAAACTGCCCCATAAAACCTGCTTTATTTTACTTGGAGTGTTTGAGATTACATAAGCAATGAATACCACTTGCTTTATCTCAGTAACTCATTATCTGACAGTCATGACCGACTGAGTGAAGCACTTCAATATGGCATCGATAACAAAAAACCATTGAATGTATGTCCAAGGTAACTGGGACATTTGCCAAATCAGCAATAAATATATTCACTCCTCTAAAAGGCTGAAATCATTGAGCAATTTTGGCATCAATCGTTAGCATTATTTCTTAAAGAGAGCTAATATAATAAAATAAGAAACAGAGTAAATATGATTTGTATTCAGAAAATATTTATCAGGTTATGCTACCAAACATGCAACTACAGTATATTTTGTGGTTAGTAAGTGACAGTCAGGAAGGAGAAAATGAAGTCACAGAGCGGATATCAAAGAGTCACTTTTCTTAGAAATGGTTTAGCCTATGTTTTCAGAGAAAACTGCCATGAATACAAAGATTAAATTTTTTTTAACTTCAAGATTGACATCTACACTCTGTTTGTCATTTTGGACATTCGTATTTGTGACCCACAAAACATATTATTTCCAATAATAAGGATCACATTTTTTAAAATGAAGATTTATACATCTTACATCATACATACTTCTTAAATCTGAATAAATAAGCCTTCCATTGATGTATGGTTTGTTAGGATAGGACAATATTTGGCTGGGATGCAACTATTTACATTTCTGAAATCTGAGGGTGCAAAAAAACAAAAAAAATTAAGAAGAAAATTGGCTTCAAAGTTGTCCAAAAAAAGTTCTTCAATTAAAAATTAAGTTTGATATATTTATTGTAGGAAGTTTCCAAAATATCTTAATGGAACATGACCTTTATAATATCCTAATGATATTTGACATAAAAGAAAAATATATCATTTTGACCCATACATTGTATTGCTTTCTGTTGGTATTACCTGCATACTACTTATGACTGGTTTGGTGGTCCTGGGTCAAATTTGTCATTGACTTTAATGTGACTGTCTCAGGCTTTGCTCTCGGCAACACTATTCAGTCGAAGACCAAAGGCATCTGGATGTGGTGTGTCCCTCACCCTAATAAAAAAGGACACACTCTTGTGCTTCTGGACACAGAGGGACTTGGAGACGTGGAGAAGGTGAGGAGGCCATCACCTTATGCTTTCATTGTCATTTAAATCGTCGCTGAGCGAAAAGACTCACTGCACAGAATTATTTGGCCTTTTTCTACTACATGTAAATAAGTGGACACTTACTGGTACCTATACTTTCAATATTTCAGGGGGATGAGAAACATGACACATGGATCTTCTGTCTGGCTGTTCTTCTCAGCAGTACTCTAGTGTACAACAGCTTAGGAGTCATTGACAACACGGCACTGGAAAAGCTGCAGTATCCTTCTCACACACACATATATGACATATTCAGAGTTAAGAATTAATATACACAGTTAAAAAAACACACTGATGTTGTTCCTCCTGAACTGCGCTGAATGTAGCTATGTTACTGAGCTGACGGAGAACATTCGTGTGAAGGCAGAAGTGGGTCAATATGAGGATGAGTCAGCAGATTTCATGCGTGTCTTTCCCTCATTTGTCTGGGCTGTTCGGGACTTTGCTTTAGAGCTGATGATGGAGGATAAACCAATAACATCAGACGAGTATCTGGAGGGTGCATTAAAACTCAGACCAGGTGAGATAAAGACTTCGCATTAAACACATACACAACGTATTCTTTTACAAACAGGTATATATGCTATCACACACCATTTTTTTTTCCTGTTGAAAAACATCAAAGTCATTAGCCAAAAATGCAGAAAAAATACTTTCAAAACTGATTTCTTACTTCAAACTATAGAACTGAGACAATGCTGATAGATTGGTAGCTAAACGAAAACAGCAACATTGAAAAGCATAGAAAACTTCAAATGGGCCGAATCCTATACAGTAAATTAGCCCAAATAATATGATGTATTCCATATCAATTGGATTTCATAGTTATCTCATTTTAGGTAGCTCACCTCAGACTGAGAAATATAACCTGCCCCGCCGCTGTCTGCGCAATTTCTTTGCGGTGAGGAAGTGCTATGTGTTCCCTCGGCCTGCTAGTACACAAAACATGAAAAAAATGGAGCAGCTGAGCGAGAAAGATCTGGAGTCAGATTTCCTTGAGCAAGCAAACACCTTCTGCTGCTACATCTATGAGAATGCAGAACCAAAAACAGTCACTGGAGGCCGTGCAATTACTGGAACAGGTGTGTGCCTTCACAATAATTCTTAAAGAGAAAGAAACTATGACAGCTGTAAAACTTTTCTGAGAACTGAGGAGTGTGTACACAGAACATACATTTTACTGAACTATGGAGTTGTGTTTCCTGACAGCTCTGGGGAATCTCGCTGAGGTTTACGTAGAGGCGATCCGCAGCGGGAAGGTTCCTTGTTTGGAGAACGCAGTTTTGTCTCTGGCTAAGATCCAGAACGTCCGTGCAGTAGAGGAAGCTCTGCAGATCTACATGACTGAGATGCTCAGCACGGCTCAGCTTCCTATGCGTCCAGAAGAGCTGTCTGACATCCACACAGATGCAGAAAAGAAGGCCATTGAAGTTTTCATCACCATGTCTTTCAATGACAATGACCAGATCTACCAAAAAGAGCTCATGGTAAAGTACCTTTTGCATAAAGACCAAACAAATGTATAGACAAACAGGGAAACTACTTGGAGATCAACTACTTAGCTATCACACACATTATGTTTTGGAAAATTTGCAATATTATCTCTAAAAATGCATGCACAAATACACACCAAAAATAAAGCAGCCTGTTTTACCAATTTCCATATGGAACCAAATAACCAAATGGTTTACATATGCATTTATGCATGTAAAGTGTATTGAAAACATTTAATTTAAAGTATTTAAATTCATGAACCTAGAGTATAAACAGTTTTGCTCTCTCTCTCTCTCATTTTTTCTCATGATTTAGGGAAAGATTCATAACGAATATCAAGATATGTGCCAGCAGAATCATGAAGCGTCTCGCATGCAGTGTGAGGAGGTTCTGCGTGAGGTGTTTGATAAGATGGAAAAAGGCATTTCTAACGGATCATACTTGAAACCTAGAGGATACAAACAGTACAAAGACGCACTCAGAGATCTGACCAATGACTACAGAGCAAGAACACACTCACAAATAATGGTACAGTTTAAACATGAATGTTTGCATTGTTTTATGTCACTCCCAGGTTTGCAAATCTGTTTGCAAAGCAACTACACATTCTGAAGAAAGTACGTTGCTTTTTATCCAAACAACATTTTGTAATAATAACTGAAATAAAGTACATTAAAGGTTTTTGTTTTCAAGTTTGACAGATAACTACAAACTGCATCCACATTCCTGGAAAAATTTATGTTGTATATTTTGACAAACCTTTCCATGAAGTATGATTTGTGGCAATCACAACAAAACTCCCATTGATATTAAAAAAGATAAAAAAAATGTGTGTTTCCCCACAGAGTGAAGAAGTGTTTAGTACATATTTAAGAGCAAAAGAAGAAGCTGGAAATCTGATTCTACAAGCTGACCAATCTCTGAGTGAAATGGAACAGGAGAACGAGGGTACGGTTTAAAACAGCTGCACACTTATCTATTAGTCAGTGCTCACAATGATACACAAGACATTTTCACTTTTTCAATACAGTGCAAAGACTAAAGACTGAAATTATGGAGCAGCGGCGAAAAGGTCTAGAGGAGCAGAACCAGTTGCAGGAGCAGGCGTTTAGAGACATGCAGAGAACCCACGATGAGCATATGAAACAGCTCTATAGTCAGATGGAGAAAGAGCATGAGAGAATCAGGAGTGACAATGAACGAGTCCTGGAAGCAAAATTGAAGGTAAAACAGAATATTTTAAAAAAGAATATCACATTTAATGCTGTACTTACAAAGAGTACATTTAGGCCAAGTATCACAAACGGGGCTTAGCTTAAGCCAGGACTAGGCATTAGTTAAATTAAGATATTTAAGCAACTTACAAAAATGCCTTATAAGAAAATATTTTAGAGCAAGATATTTTCATCTGAGACAGCTCAAACATGCAATTTAGTCTGGGACTAGCTTAAGTCTTTAATACCAATGAAATCTGTACATGTTTGGGTTGTTTAAATGAATTGCTTAATGCTCAAGGTTTATTATACGGTTTTTGGAATATAAATATAACACTGTTTATTGTCAAGTTTAAGAGGAGATTTTCGTGATTCAGCTGCTGTTTGTGTTGCAGGAAAGAGAAGCTCTTATAAAGCAGGGCTTTGAGCAGGAAGCTGACCGGATGCAGAGTGAGATTGACAGCCTAAAATCAGACATGAATAAACAGGAGACATCTCAGCCCTCCACGATTAGCAATGTTTTGGATACCATTGGCACTGCTGCAGCTTTGTTTTTGCCAGGTTTTGTTCCCAAAGTAGCTGGGTTTGGTCTGTCCTTGGCTTCAAAATTATTTAAATAAACTTAAAGTGCCCCTATTATGCCTTTTTAAAGGTGTGGTGACTGTAGGTTTCTGTTAATTATAATAAACATTTCTTTTGATCGAGGCTGATTGTGTGTGTATATATATGACGTGTCCTTTGCATTGAGTATATATTTATATAGTAAAATATAACCCTCTGAAGAAGCTTGAAGCTTGTGTTTCTTACCATGTACATTCCTGATTGAAGGGGCTGAAATTATGATAAAAATATATACTTTATTTACTATGTTTTATTTAGATTTTAAAGTAATATAATCTATTAATATGTATAAAAAATGCTAAAATACAACCAAAATAAAGTTGTGGTAAAACTAAATCTATAAACAATAGGAAACAAAACGCTTCTTGGAAGCCTTCTGGTTTGGCCTGCTACTTTGGAAATGTACATGTGACCTTTGTATCCTGTTCTTAGTTAACAAATAAATAAATGAAGACAAGAAATTCTTTCAATCACTCTCTAAGGTTTAAGTCAGGAATCACGTTGGCTCCAAAAATTGGAAAAGGAATAAAGGAGTTTGTGACAACAGTTTGAAAAGTATGAACCTGTAAGTTACAGGTTACAGGTTAAACCTTGCTTAGACCAAAACAAAAACACTTGTATGCTTTACTACATGCTATAATCTATGGATTTTTCCACCACCAGAAACATAGGCAATACTTTAATTACACAGTATACAGTACATTATGAATGTGAATTTGGTTTAAATTAAGTAATGCTGAACCGAATCATGAACACAATAAAGATGTGCTTCCATTTTAATTCCGTTATAGGCCTATTTCAGGTTACTCTGCCGATAATCATACATCACTTTTATGGAATTGTGCTATGTGAAAAAAGCAGACACTGCACTTCTGCAATTTATTCAACCAATATATTCAGAAAAACATGATTATCATTTTCTTCTTGAAATAAAGTGTAACCTGGTGTACATAATAAGATACAAGACATATGTTCGTGGCAGATACATTGCTCAAGGGAACACTAAAATAACACATCCTAGATCTGAATGAATTGAGTACTCTTATTAAATACTTAGTTCTTTAAATAGTTGAATGTGCTTCCAACAAAATCACAAAAATTATCAATGGAAATCAAATTTATTAACCCATGGAGGTCTGGATTTGTAGTCACACTCAAAATTGAAGTGGAGAAAACGCACTACAGACTGATCCAACTGTGATTTAATGTCCTTCAAACTAGTCAAAATGAGACTCCGTAGTGTGTGTGGGCCTCCACGTGTCTGTATGACCTCCCTACAATACCTGGGCATGCTCTTGATGAGGTGGCGGATGGTCTCCTGAGGGATCTCCTCCCAGACCTGGACTAAAGCATCCGCCAACTCCTGGACATTCTGTGGTGCAACGTGGTGCTGGTGGATGTCCCAGATGTGCTCAATTGGATTCTGGTCTGGGGAAAGGGCGGGCCAGTCCATAGCATCAATGCCTTCATCTTGCAGAAACTGCTGACACACTCCAGCCACATGAGGTCTACCATGGTCTTGCATTAGGAGGAACCCAAGGCCAACCGCACCGGCATATCATCTTACACAACAGTCTCGACCAATTCGTAGCATTTATACAAGGTGCCAAATTCATGTTAATTCAAACGACCTCACTCGTACAATTTTGTACACCACAGTGGGGTTAGGATTAGGTCATTTTTACAAATTCATAGGAATTGGCAACTCGTAAGATACCTACGATTTAGAAGAAATCATTTGGAATTTGGACAAGTGAGGTCGTACAAATTTGTACGAATTAGCCACCTTGTAAAATATGTACGAATAGTCATACAAGGGGTCTGAGGATTTCATCTCAGTACCTAATGGCAGAGTTCCTTGTGCAGGCAGACAACTTCTGCTGCTACATCTATGACAATTCAAAACCAAAAACAATGACTGGAGGCCGTGCAATTACTGGAACAGGTGTGTGCCTTCACAATAATGTTTGTACAACAGAACATACAGTATATTTGACTAAACTATGGAGTTGTGTTTCCTGACAGCTCTGGGGAATCTCGCTGAGGTTTAAATAGAGGCGATCCGCAGCGGCCAGGTTCCTGTTTGGAAAACGCAGTGGTGTCTCTGGGTAAGATCCAGAACATCCGTGAAGAGCTGTCCGACATCCACACAGATGCAGAAAAGAAGGCCATTGAAGTATTCATCACCTTGTCTTTCAATGACATTGACCAGATCTACCAGAAAGATCTTGTGGTAAAGCTGCCAAACAAAATTAGGGACAAAAGGTATTGTCAAGCTCTGGCTGCGTGTTGTTGCGCTCTCGCTTCCTAGCGAGCAAACAAAGGCACGAAGACGAGATTCAAAGATGATCGTGAACATTTATTTAACAAACCACCACAAACGTCAATAATCCAAGACAAGAGTCAAAGCATTGTTTAAATGAATACACAAATAAAGACAACACACAAGACACCTGGAGAGCACAGCTGGAAGGGAATACACACTGATGAGCGGGGCGGAGTTATAAACAAGGGACAGAATGAAAATAAAAACAAAGAAGCACATGGACAAGATCAGACATAAACACAAAAACCACATGACAGTGTGACAGGTATACAGTGACAAAAAGAGACAGACAGATATACACTTGAGAAAGAAATAATATAAACAGTGTCTTAATTTATAATAATAAATTATATTTAATGTACTTGTAATGCACACAACAAATGATAAAACAAATGATTTTTAAATATTGTCTGTTTAGAATAAATGTTCAAATTCATTCAAATTAATTAATTAAAAGTATTTTAAAATATGAACCTTTAAAACAACTTAGTGCTACTCTTATTTATTATATTGAATAAGCGCACAGACTGAAATAATAAAGTGACAATGTACTGTGTTCTTTCTTATAGACAAAAGTATTACCAGTTTTGGTCTCTCTCTCATTTTTACTCATGATTTAGGGAAAGATTCATAATGAATATCAAGATATGTGCCAGCAGAATCATGAAGCGTCTCGCAAGCAGTGTGGTGTTTGATAAGATGGATAAAGGCTTTTCTAACGGATCATACTTGAAACCTAGATGATACCCAGGCACGGATTATGGGTTGTGTGGGCCCCTGGGTAAAAGGTTTGAGTGGGGCCTTGGACGACACCTCCACACAATGTTGAAACAACGTTTGTGCATCCTCCTGGGCGAAACCTTCAGACAACGTTGACACAATGTTAGCGCATCCCCCGGGCGAAACCCTCAGACAACGTTCGCACAACACAACCATTTCATGGGCCCCCTCCCTCTTTCGCCTGCCGGCCCGGTCCGTAATCCAACAGTACAAAGACACTCTCAGAGATCTGACCAATGATTACAGAGCAAGAACACACTCACAAATAATGGTACAGATCACACATGCATACTTTTATTGTGTTTCATTTTTTTGGAGGGTCACATAACAGCACTGATCCACACTCTTAATTCTGATTACAGCTAACAGTCATAAAACAGATGCATACTCACTCTCAAGTTTCAAATCTGCTGTAGTTATCTTAATGCAAATCACAAAATGGGATATTCTGAATATTCTTTTATGCTAACAATTATTTGTAATGCTCATGGCTAAGTTTGAAAAAGGGCAAAAAAAAACAAAACATGGAAATTATTGCCATAAAAATTATATTTAAAAACTTTAGGTACAATCTTTAAGATGTTGAACCATCGTTTTCTTGAATTTCAATTCAAGTGTCTGCTGACTAAACGTAAATGCAAAAGTATACGTTTTCAAAGTAAACACAGTTTGCCCAGTGTTTGAGGAATACAGAGCTGCATTTTACTTAAAAAATGAGTTCGTCTTAGCGCTCAGTGAATGCAATTGTCCTTTAAGGACTTGTTTCTTTTTTAAGGAGTGTCACATTTTGTGATAAAAAAGCGAATGGAAGCAGAGGTTATTTATCGATGGCACCCGGCGCCAGCTGTTTATGTTAAAAGGGTGATTTCTAAGAAGGCCCCGACACTGCCTTTGACCTGAACCAGCACACTTTCACTTTCCGTCGTGTCGCGAACAGTGAAAGAACGCGTCCGGGCAAGAAACAAGAGTAGTAATTTAAGACAGCAGGAGTCTCAGATTTAGTTTGAGATTCAGATTTATTAAAGTGTTTAGAACTTAACAACCATTTAAGCTTTTTGCTGTGAAACAACTCTTGCCTAACGGTAGGCTACACTCTTTCTCTGTCTGCATTCCAATAAGGCAATATTACAATTGTATGTCTTTATTTCTTTATTTGTTACGTTTTTTATCTCTTTATTCCTTTTACAGAGTCATGGCGTGTAGCAGGATGTCCGCTCCGGTGTGTTTTATTGAAAATGATGAAAATGGGCATCTGCGTGTGAAGAAGGAGGCTAAAGACATTCTGGATGGGATCAGTGAGCCGGTGGTGGTGGTGTCTGTGGTGGGACTCTATCGTACGGGGAAGTCTTACCTTATGAACCGCCTGGCAGGACAACAGTCCGGTGAGAGAAATTACTTAGAATTTTTCTCATGTGCTAATGAGGGCACAATAACTGAATATGTGCATAAAAGCAATTGATAGTTTTCACGTGACGTCACACCCTTAAAGAAACGCCCCCGGTTGGCAAAACTTTCTCCACTGACCACCAGCAGAAATTTTCATGCAGTTTACGTTAAGTCGTAATGAGGTAGATATTAAAAAAGGTGAAATTTAGTAAACACCTTATTGATGATGTTTTAAATTTGTACATGCGCTTGTCGAAGACCTAATATTCGAAGAAAAAAAAGCATTAGTGGTGTGCATCTAAGACAAAACAAAGTCACTGACATGTTTTAAGATCAATCAGTGCAAGTTTCTTTCTTTCAGCTGAAACCGTTCAGATTTACATTTAGTCTTGGAGTAGGCTTAAGCGTCGTCTATCAGGGCTGAATGTTCAGAAATTGTGCACACATGAGACTTCATTCATAACAACAGCCCAATAAAACCTGTTTTATGTTACTTGGAGTGGTTGAGATTTTATTATCAAGCAAATAATTCTTACATTATCTTAGACCTGATAACCTTCTATTAAAATATCTGACTATACAGCTTAATATAAATACTAATTACCGCATAAAGTAGTTCAGTGGTAAAGTAGCTAAAGATCACACCGAATGAAGCATTATACTTCTACAGGATTGAAATTAGTTTCGTCATCGTTCCTATGATCAAGTCTCGCAATGAACAACAATTCAAGAAACTATTATTCATTGTCATGAATCCTTTTACAGGTTGTATTATAAACATGCAGGAAATCATTTTGTGTGGGCATGTTGCATGTGACAATCATACAGAAAAGAGAGAGATATATGATCACAAAACCAGTCATGAGGGTCAGATTTTCAAAATTAAGATGCATCTTCTAAAAGCAAAATGAAAAAGCTTTCAATTTATGTCTCTTGAAAAACAACAACAACCTGTTTTCATTGGCCTAATGTTTTATACTGTTACCTAATTGTATTTTCTATGTGTGTTCTATTTTAAGTCATAGGTTTTATTTAGCTTATTTTCTTTTGGAAATGAACAAAATATCTTCATGGAACAAGATCTTTAGCCTAAAAAAATCTAATGTTTTGACCAATTATTTTGGCCGTTGCTACAAATACACTTGTGCTTTTTAAAGCTGGTTTTGAGATCCAGGGTCACATGTAAAACCAACAAGAATACAAAGATTAGATTGCTTGATTTCTGATTTGCTTGTCATCCTAGACATTTTCATTTGTCATTGACTTTAATAATGCAATTGTCTCAGGCTTTGCTCTCGGCAACACTATTGAGTCGAAGACCAAAGGCATCTGGATGTGGTGTGTCCCTCACCCTAATAAAAAAGGACACACTCTTGTGCTGCTGGACACAGAAGGACTAGGGGACGTGGCAAAGGTGAAAAAAAAAATCATACAGTATGCATAGGAATGTTATGTCTATAAAATCTACTATCAGCTTGTGCCTTCACTTTCCATTAATCACAATACAAGAATAATTATTTAGATTTTAAAGGTGCCATAGAATGCATTGAGAGAATATTTTAAATTGTTCTCTGATATGTACATAGAAGGTATGTA
>JAUMHQ010000046.1:10753414-10765264 GCA_032361165.1 Enteromius paludinosus
GTCACAGGCGCTTATCCTTTGAATTCAATTCTCATTTAAAATAATGTTGTCAGTTAACCGGTTAATAATTGGTTAACAAGCGTCGGTTATGAGAAATAACCAAAATGAGCATCCCTATTTCATACTAAGTCTTACTTAGAATTTGCTGTATTTGCCTGAGCAAACGTTTGGGTGGCTCGCCGATGTATTCGATTTCTCAAATACATAAAATAAGTAAGCTTGACCAAAGTTCTTGTGGGGAGAAGAATTAAATGAAGGTAGCAGATCTTCAGAAGCTCCCTGCCCTGTACCTTAATAGTTATCATTCTTGGGGTGAACAGGGCTTAAGTATTTGAATTGTGTCTTGTTTTTCTTTACTCTAGCTTAATCAATAGAGTATGATGCCAACAATTACAAGGCTGTAGGTTTGATTCCCAGAGAAATTACTACCTTGATCACATTGTAAGGCACTTTGGATAAATATGTAAATGTTCACTGACAGCAGGACAGAATGCATGAGCTCCACAGGTTTGTGTAAAACCCGATGATCGTGTTTTCCAGCCTGATGTGAAATGATCTTGTGCTTTACTAAAATCAAGAACATTCCAGTGCTCCTTGTCAGTGTAACTTGATGTTACCTAAAAGTTTTCAGTTTTTTTACTGTTGCTATTTCACAAATACATACATATTGTTCTTATTTTTCATATGTACATTTTAATGAATTAAATTAAATGGTTAAACTTTTTGTATCACCCACCTTCATGTGCTTATTAATCTCGATTTCTGTGTTAAGGTCTGTTGGACGGGAAGCACTGCACACTGCCCCATTTGTCGGGTAAGACGTTTGTGTTCAATGCCGCGGAGGAGCGTTTGGAGCTGTGTGTGGACACCGCCGGACATTTTCCAGTGGGCCCCGATGTGGAGGAGCTCGTCCAGGAGGCCCTTTCCCAACTCCGCTCAGATGCTGCCTCTCGTAGCCGCGAAGGAAGCCCTGCCCACGGCCTGCGATTGGGCGCTGGAGGTGCAGTGCGCAAGAAAGAGCAAACCGTCACAGCCTTCCAGGGCAAAGGCCACTCACTGGGTTCCGCCCCTCCAGAACACCCACCAATCAGGCGACAGCACAGCAGCGGTGTGGATCTCAGCAACAGTGCTCGCGGAGAAGAGATAACGTTGTCAGGGGAGGAGTTGGTGCGGGTGGCCCCGGGCATGATCACTTTACGCGAGGGCCGTGGTTTAGGGCTGGAGCCCGCCGTGATCGAGGCCCAACGGCAGCGCCTGCAGGAGATGGTCTCAAACATACAGGCATCTATGGACAAACACTTGCGCCAGCAGGCTGCAGCAAGGCATGAAGTAAAGGAAGAAGAGGCTTCTGATAAACAGGAAGATATGGAAAGTCATGGTGCAGAGCCACCCAGCACCTTCGAACCCATGGACCAATCTTGATACTTCATTCATCGTATAGCAGAGTGAGCTTCCTGGCATAACACACATACATACACACACACTGTGATTCAAATAAGAAATAATGGTGCAGCCGATTTACTAAAATATACGTCTTTTGAGTGTGAAACGCAAGTCTTAAGATGTGAAATTTGGAGTGATTATTACAGGAATTGAGTGTCGGCTTTCACCTAAATATATACATGGTGCACAGTGATTTAAAGAAACAGTTCAACTAAAATTGAACATACTCGTTTACTCGCCATCATGTCATTCCAAACCAATGCCTTACTTTTTCTGTGGAGCACAGAGAAGATATTTTGAATGTTTCTGTCCGTATGATAAAAGTCAATGGGACACATAATAACATTGGACCCAAATGTCGTCTTCTGTGTTTATGCAGAAGAAAAAAAGTCATACAGAATGACATGAGAGTGAGAAGTTTCATTTTTGGTTGAACTATCCCTTTAAGATCACCCTTGAGCTTTGCTGGTATCCATAGTACTTAAAAAAAAAAAAATCAAAGTGCACTTTGACCCTCAATGCTGGGTTCATGGCTGTCTTACCAACTTAATAATTCACGATCCAATTTGATACACTGACTGTGTCACCGAGTCCAAACTTCAGTCCTGCGTCTGTGTGCACGTAGTCGGTAACAGGGTCTCCTTGATCATATGTTTCTGTCCTCATGGCAGTTCTGGCATGTGGAACAAACGGCTATCATTTCAGTGAGACGGTCGTCTTCTGCGCTTCTCTACCCACAATTCATTGCTGTCTATCCAAAGAGCACTACGCGGTAAAAGCCTGGAAATGAGTTCCAGCAGGATTTCCCGTTTACTTCATCATCCCACTAAACACTCCCTCAGCAGATCAGCATGGAGTATCCATACATCTGAGATGGAGTTTCTGTAATCTCAGATTGGCCGTGTCAGCGTTGCCTTTAGTGCAGCCCAGGCTCATTATTTGGTTTTGTAGCGTTTTGCATGTCCTTTCTTCTTTACACACTGTTCAAGACAATTCATACACTTAGTATCGGAATGTAATGTAGATTCTGGCCAAATCTAAGCAGAGAGTAGCCAAGTGGGTGATGTTTTCAGGATGTTCAGATTCAGCGCTTTAGAAATATAGTTCGGCCATACTAATACACTTAAGTAGAGGGCATTGTGCGTCAAGGACGGTTTTCTTTTCAGTTCAGAAAAAAGGCGATATCCACATTCTGTTCTAGGTAGATTTTTCTTGTCACCCTGGCAACTGATTCATATAAACCAAAAAAAAAAAAAGGTTTACAGTGCAACAGATTAATAGAGCTTTGATCACTGGGTAGCTGATAAAACAGATGGAATATCAAGTTTGTGTTGAACTCGTATCTATTGAAACTTGCTGAGCTGTTGCATTTAACCCGGTGTTGCCAAAAACAGGTGGTTAAACCTGTTGTTAACAGCCTTAATGAGTCTTTTACCCTCCCCGGCTCTGATCTGCAGTGTTTGTGCGTGACACATGATGACAGAGGGTCCGTTCTGAGAAGGATAAACTGGAGTATTGAAACGAGGCCTGACTCCGGTCCAAGGCTGAGCATGATGACGGAGGCTTGAGCTTTTGATTTTTAAAAGATTGGTTTTTGATTTTTAAGTCGACAACATCTATACCAGAGCACTTTTCTGTGTGGGCGTGTTTATTAGCTCTTGAACATAATTGATATTGTTGGTGTGAAGAGCAGCACAAAAGAAATGTTTTACTGCTTCATGTAACACAGACTCAAGCGCAGGTTGTTTCTCTGTGACTGCTGCCCTCCTGATATATTGTATTCCAGTGTACAATAGTGGTATATATTGTATTATACTTTCATCTGTACAGACATTGAATCTGTTTTGTTTCCCCTTCTGGATTGTTTCTCCTGTTTTTCAATAAAACAGCCGGACAATTCTACGCAGCTGAGGAATCTGCTGTTTGCATGCTTGATTACTTTTCAGCCTAACAATAATAAAGTTATTCCATCTGTATGAAACGATGTGGTGGCTGTTTCTGAATCACTTTCTAATGCAGTTTTCTATTATTTCGAATAGGTCACTAACGGGCCACATCGATGTGAATGAGAGGAAATACTGCTTTTATGTTAACATTTAATTGTTAGCCTTTCTATCTTGATTTATGTAAAATTCTACGTTAACTACTGTTCATAAACCTATTTAAAGAAGTCTTTGCTTACCAAGGCTGTTTTTTTTATGAAAATTACTTTTAAAGTCTTTCCATTTTTTATTGTAAATATAGTATTAATGTTCTACGAACGCATGTGAACAATAGTACGTGTAGTAATATTACCTTCAATACATTCTGTAGAAATTGTTAGCTCATGAAACAATGCATTCACAAATTTAACCTAATTGTACCGAATTACCAAATTAGTGTTGATATTTCTCTCCTAGTTATGATTGATGAAGTGATGATAATTAGTCAGATGGCAAATTGCAAAATTGCTTTTCATTTCATGAAAATTTGCTGCAGTCAGCTGTGTGCCAGTGTCATCTTAAGCCCATGAAAAATGAAAGAGCATGAAGGGTAAACACTATAATGTAACAGTATACATGCCATAAAATTCAAAATATAAATATACAATATTAAAAGTTTAGTTTAGATCATTTGTGGTACGTTATGGTTTGAGGTGTGATTGAAATTACATTGATGCATAATTTTTATGTAATTTTTTTTATATGGTAATCAACTTATGCAAGGTGATTTAGATGAATTTTGGGGTTGATATCAACCTTGGCACACACACACATATATATACACACATACATACACTTACATTTATATAGTAACAACAACTTCTCATTGTAGTCTATATATTTAAACAAATACATATATTCAAACAAATATATTCATAGGCGAACAGTGTGAAAATTTCCAATCAGCATTACAATATTTGCATATTTACATGGGGCGGTAACAGCAAAGATTCCTGACACCAGTTGCAAGCTCAGTGCCACAAACTGGCTGCGAAGATACCGAGGCCCCAAACTTTAATCAGGACACCAAACTTCTGTTTTTTCTCCAAATCTTACAGAGTTGCATACAGACTGAACTTTGGTGTCATTCTGTCCTACTTTCTGCTTTTTTTGTGACCCATTTAGAGGAAAAGGGTGGAGCTCTAGGGTTAGACGCATCAGTCAGGATGAAACGCAGGATTGATGGAGCCAGCTGAACGTACAGCATGTCCATCACTACGTCGACGAGACAGCAGCCGCTGAAGTAATCGAGGTGAACCCGGCACTCCTGACAGAGACGCTCGCCGCAGCAGTTTCAGAGAGCGCCCTCTAGAAATACAAACATCAGCGATCATATAACACGGAAAAACTAATCAGAGTTACATAACATCTTAAACACTCACCCAGAACAGCTACTCCGATCGTTAGACGGCACTTGTGTGATGTTTTGCGATGCCTGAGTCGAAACGGGACTCAATGGCTCCTGCTTCTGCACACATATACACATTAAGTCACTTTAACTTATAAAAACAACATTGTTTGGTTGTAGTAGGAATTATTCATTTGAGATCTCCAATTTGTTTTAATATCTCAAGCTTGGGATATTACATTTTGAACTAGATTTAGGATACCTCAGTTTGCAAACCTTGAAATCTGAAAAGAATATATCCTACTGGCACACTAAAGCAATGATATATAAATAAATAATCTTTAAACGAATGTTGTAGAAACAAATGGAGTAAAAAAAACTACAAGAAGCCGTTATAGCAGTAATTGGAGAACCAACTCCCCATTAACCTTTATGGAAAAGTATTTTGCTTAATTATATTGATCGTGCACTTGTAGTGCACTTCAAATCTGAAAGGTATATTTAAAAATAAATTCTTGCATTTACAGTATTAATGAAATAAAGGCCACTTTACTTACTGCATGATTACGCTTCTTATTTAAGCATATTGTTAATAAAATTACCATTTTATCGTCAAATTCAAAGAACAATTTAATAATCGTCTGTAAAGTACTTAATTATAATATTTAAAGTTGATATATTTTACATGTACTAAACGTCCAAGTTCATTATTACAAATGTGAATTTTGAAATATATTTAAGATGATACCATTATACCAAGTTTCAATAGAAATAACTTTAAAATATGTAAAAGAAAAAACACTTCAGTACATTTTACAATTTTAAAGTATTATGCAAATACATAAAAACAAATCCAATTTATGAGAGTGCAAATAAACACATAATAAATAATAATAATAATAAATATGAACATAAATTTCATACAATTGCAAATAACTTTAGGCCATGTAGTGTATCATTTGTGCACTGTACGTGTTCGTATGCATGAGTACCGTAGCGAAGCAGAGTGTGGGCAGGTATCCTTCCTGTCCGTTCTGAAGCCGGGCGTAACACCAGTCAGCATTCTCCTGATACAGAAGCAACACCGCCTCACCGGCACGAACACACAGCTCTTCATCACAGTCTGCGCTGTAGTCTGCCGTCACAACAGCCTCACACACACACACACACAAAACAGATTTTATCTTCATCGGCTCTGTAGTATAAACTGCTGTACTGCATGCAGCTCAAATGCGAAAACGTGTTACCATTTCTCCCCGGTGCTTGAACATCACTCTCTTCCGACAAACTGAAAGATGGAATCATTTTGCTATAATATTTGCAAAGAAATTAAACATAAAAAGCGAGCAAGAAAAGATGACCGACCTTGAGGCGACAGAACAGTGGTGAACACCTCGAACTCTTCATGGCTCTGCGTGTAGATTTGCTGCATGGTGAAGTCAAACAGCACACAAACTGCAAGAACTGAGACACTGAAACCGTCTCTCTCTCTTTAAATACTCGCTTATACGCACCCACATTACAAGATCGTAGTTAGGTGCTTTTCTAGGAAACATCAGCACTCTTAAATCTATTTAAATCTGTTCCACTTCAGTCAATTGTTTAAATGCTGCAGGTCATAGCTCTCATCAGCCAATCACACGCTACTAAGAGAAATCCACTCTTACCATCATCACGTAACACTACACTTCACATCCCAGTTCTTTAACAAAACAGGCTACTACCTATAATATTGCATGCATGTCAAAAAAGAAACAAGATAATTATTAATATTTTCATATTTCATAAATTTTATTAGACAACAGTAAAGCATTTATGAACAGGTATTCTAAATCTTGCAGGCTATTATATACTATATACTCCATTTAATTAATGTTTCAAATAAAATCACATGAGTAGAGATGATTCATAGAAAAAAAATAGATGACATCTGGATTTATTATCATTTTCAGAATCCTATAAGGGTTCCTCACTTCTTATGAACATTTCAGGATGAATCCATTATGCAGTCATTAGCTTTAATTCAACACTGATTTAAGAAATAAAAACAACAACATTTCAAACTATATTAAGTCTAATCCTGATTCTTAGATTAGACTCATTTGAATCCAACCTGCCTAAATCCCCCTGATTAACAAATCAGCCTTAATACTTAAAAGAGTGAATGGAGAGTACGCATTCTGTGTGTGTGAAGAGTGGTTTAAATATATTACAGTGATTTAATAACACTGATGACACATCAAAGGTGTGCAAGTATCATATTTAGATTGGTTTGCAGAATACAGTCTCTGATGGTGAGTGTGTTACTGTCTAAGCTTGTCTTGTTCAGGACAGTGACATCACTGAAAGGATTAAAGGTCAGTGAGGTCATAGTGTTGAGATCAGTGTCTCTGCTTACATAATGAAACTGGCACAGCTAATTAGAGGCTGTGCTTCTGAGAACACCATCAATGTGTTAAAACGCCCTTCAGTGTTCTTAGTAGAGCTTCATGGATGCTGCAAACAGAGCGGTCAGATCCTCTTCAGTGTGAGCTCGAGGAGACAGCTTAGTTACTCGCTCCTGTCAAACATACACAAACAAACTCACTTAATCACTCTAAGATAGTTTTAACACACAATATAATCTGGGCACTGGAGTGTTGAGTTTTAAGCTAAACTACAAAACACAAATATAGTACCACAATGTATGTACATACTTTTGCTATGATGCGTAAATTGTGAAATCAATAAAAATAATGTAGCTTGTATGTTGCATTTTAATTTAACTTATTTTCATTTAATGAAAGGGACTATAACATTTTGCTTCGTAATTTTAGCTTTGGTTGACATTTTTTTATTTTTTCTGAGCAATTAGTTTGGGATTAAACAATAATTGGCAGAGACACATTAAATACTCTAAATGACACAATTATGTAATAATTTAATATTTACTTTTTTTATACACACACAGGTGCTGGTTATATGATTAGAATATCTTTAAAAAATTGATTTATTTTACATATTCCACTCATGAAGTGAAACTTCCACACAGACTGATATATTTCAAGTGTTAATTTCTTTTAATTTTGATGATTATAACTGACAAAAAAATAAAAACCCCAAATTCAGTATCTCCGAAAATTAGAATATTGTAAAAAAAAAAAAAAAGGTTCAGTATTAAAAGTAAATTTTGCATTTCCTTTGGAAATCAGGGTACCAGAGTCTGGAGGGAGAGAGGAGAGGCACACAATCCACGTTGCTTGAGGTCCAGTGTAAAGTTTCCACAGTCAGTGATGGTTCGGGATGCCATGTCATCTGCTGGTGTTGGTCCACTGTGTTTTCTGAGGTCCAAGGTCAACGCAGCTGTATACCAGGATATTTTAGAGCACTTCATGCTTCCTGCTGCTGACCAACTTTATAGTGATGCAGATTTCATTTTCCAACAGGATTTGACACCTGCACACATTGCCAAAGCAATTAGTACCTGGTTTAAGGACCATGGTATCAGGTGGTAATAGTGTTTATTTAGGACTGGGGGTATCTGCAAATTACTTTTTATTTAATTTTAGTAAATTATTTTAGAATGTAAATTTGATGTGAACTGTGGGATGTTTTGTAGGTTGTCTGGCTGTATGGTGACAATGAAAGGCTACCATTATGTGTCGTCAGCTTTGAGTTCAAACCCCTCACACCTGAGAGAGCTGGATTTGAGCTACAATCACCCAGGAGATTCAAGATTCAAACTGCTCTCTGAAAAACTGCAGGAAAAATGCAAACTGGAAAAAGTCAAGTATGTCAAGTAGAAAGAGTTATTAGATCCATTTTAACTTTTCTGTGCATATGTATTTAATCTAGGGGTTTTCCCTGCCCTGCATTTTTGTATGTATCCTTTATTAGATGCACCCAATTCAGGTCTTGCAGTGTCTATTGATGAGCACCCACAGCTCTGCACATTTTGCTTGTCTCCCTAATTTACATATCTGAATCAGCTCATCGGGAAAGTGCTCCATATACTCAAATGAAGAGTCAGAAAAGGGAGCCTTTAAAACTTTTCAGAGCGGTGGATCCCCAGGAACAAAACTAAAAACAAGACTGTTCTAGAAGATGCAACAGTATAAAGGATTTAAGCATCTATCTGAGGAGTATTATCTCTACATAAACTACTGACCAACATATTTTCTTATATAGTATGTGATAAATGCATGTACATGTTTGCATTTTTTTAGGAAAAAATATTGTTGGTTAATAAGTTCTGGCAAAATAAACGTAGCTAAAAATAGGCCATAAAACTCATACTGAATAGTCCTGAATAATACTTTTGAGTAATACTTTCTGTAGGCTAGAATATTCAAAATAATGTGAAAATCAGTCCACTTAACATACTAAAACAATATAGTGATTTCAATTTTAAAATGGGTTGTGAGCCTGTATGTGAGGAAGTGACGGGCCATCGATATTTAGTGATTCTCACCTGAAAAGCCATATACCTCTCCCCTAATGGCCCAGTTGTGTGACCGACTTTGAGGCAGGTAAGAAAGAATCTGAGGAGAGTGAAAATTTTTAAACAAAAGGTTTTCTTATAATTATTTTTTTAATTATTAGTTGCAAGACAGTATAATTAGTATTGTTTTAACAAACATAATGTGGTGCAAATACACATTATTGAGCACAATGATCTAACTACAGAGATGTGAACAGACTTTGAGCCATTCTTAAACCAGATTCTGTTCAACGAGTGAAACCTGTAAAGCATTCCTGATATTTAAGTGTTTGCTGTTTATTTCACCATTACTATTCAAGGAGCTTGTTTTACCATAGATTATCAGTGTAGTAGAACCTCTGATGTTGGTACAGCGCTTTTAGAGGTAAACAATTTGAAAACACTCAAGGGAAAGCATACACCTTTCTGTAGAACAGGGTCCTGGTCCATAAAACATATTTAACCAATAAGGCATGCTTATTTCAGTTAGTCTGAGTTATTTAGAGTATCTGAACACTAAACAAAAATTAAATCTGTGAGCATGTAAATATCATTATATGTAACCTAAATATTTACACAGTCTATATATACACATGCTTTGTATTATTGTAAATGATCATTCGTAAACAAAGTTTTCTTATTTTGCAAAAGCACACACTTTTGTTGTTACTGTGAGTGTACACAAAAAAGTAGACACCTAAAAGATATGTATGGTGTATAACACTTATTTTTGTTACCAAAATCAACATAGTATTTTTTGGATGTGTCTTTCGCATTGATCTTTAAAAAGAGTACACTGGTGATACTGGCGACCCATGCACAAAAACAAAAATCTAACTGGTCACAAAACCGAAGCAAACTAAAATATCCATACAGCTTCCATAAACTTTAGATACTAAGCTTTTGTTATCCAAAAAACGGAAAAACCACAGGGAACACAAAGAGTCAGTTGTCTTATATTTCTGCTTTTTATAGTTCAGTTTAATACCAGTCTTGATATTACAGGATGCAATTCAGCTGTGAACAGCTCTAAAGAAAATTATAGTAAAGTCTTTACATACATTGTATATATATATATAGACCTTTTAAAATGACTGAATCAAAAAAATTGTTTACTTGTGTGTTTTCTAGTTTGATTCATGGAGGAGAATTCCGGATTACAGCAGGATTAAACAAATGTATGTTTGTAAACACATTACAAACACACAGTGAACCTAACCCTCACAAACAAATACTTATTAAAAAAAAAGAACTAGCATGTTTTTATGCCATTTTATGTGAACATAGAAAGTGTAACACCAATGATATTTTACACATTCCTTGTGAACCCTGTATTCAAGAACAAACAGCTTTAGTTATTATAATTGTATCTTTGGTGCAAAATTTTTAGTTGTAGAGAAAAGCCACACGTTTAATAGTAAATTTGAAGTCTCTCTTGCACAAACACAACACAACAGTTACACCTTCTCAAGTCCTTCATTGAAGTTGCACAAATCCTAGTCCACAAAACACAAATCAAGAAACTCGTACGCTCACATGTTTTGCTACTACACTCACAACAACAGAAAGCTTGCCAACTGTGGTTGTGCAGCGAAGCTGAAGTAAAATGCAAATTTAAATGTGCCATACACCTTTTTGTCTGTTATTATGGTTGGGTAAATTACATTTTACAAATTTTTACCTATTTATCTGCAACTTTGAATTAAAAAAGTGGCTGTTTTAATTATTTTTTGTTTGTACAAATTATAAGAGTTAGCATTTCACATCAGAGCTCTGAGTGTAAATTTCACCATACAAATACAATTATTTATGACAAATTCTCACATTCAAATTAGCAAGTTTTTGAGTTTTGCAACAGATTTATTTGCATATGTTTTATGCACCAAAAATACCTTCATAAGCTATGTCTCTGTTCTTGTGTTCAGATGGCTGTTTTCTCACACTGGATCCAAACACAGCAAACGCTAAACTCATTCTGTCTGAGGACAACAGAAAGGTTACGAATGAGGATAAGAAACAGTTGAAACCAGATCATCCAGGCAGATTTGAATATTATCTTCAGGTGTTGTGTCGAGAGCAAGTGTGTGGACGCTGTTACTGGGAGATTGAGTGGAGTGGTGAATCTGTGCTCATATCAGTGTCATATAAGAGCATCAGCAGGAAGGGACGGGCTGTTGAATGTTGGTTTGGATCTAATGAAAAGTCATGGAGTTTGTTCTGCTCTCCCGACAGATTCTCATTCATACACAATGACATACAAACTGAGCTCCCTGTAAAGTTCATCAGCTGTGGTAGAATAGGAGTGTATGTGGATGAGAGCGCAGGAACTCTGTCCTTCTACAGCGTCTCTGACACAATGAGGCTCATCCACACAGTCCAGACCACATTCACTCAGTCTCTCTATCCTGGGTTTGCTGTTGATTCTGGATCATCAGTGAAACTGTGTTGATGAATCAGATTAGAATGTGGAGAGATCCTACCCATAATGCTTTGAGCGGAGTACAGAGCCTTCAATCAGAACTTTTCCCCTGTCTGTGGTTCTCAAGAGGTGGATGATTAGGCATCGGCTTCTCTCTTCCTGAAAAGCAGACTTATTGAAAACCCTCTCCATTTATCCG
>JAUMHQ010000046.1:10765364-10775377 GCA_032361165.1 Enteromius paludinosus
ATCTTCGTTTGTGTTCTGCTGAGGAAACAAAGTCACCTACATCTTGGATGCCCTGGGGGTAAGTAAATAAACATCATATTTTCATTTTTGGGTGAACTATCCCTTTAATACCATACTAATAATGCCACGGCAGAAACCATGAATATTACACAGAAATGCAGTATAACAGAGCATTGCATTGATTTTAAGATACAGAAGATTCTGTTGATTCTGAAGGCCTTGGGCAGATTTCTAGGATCCTGGCAACAGGATTCCTGAAATATGATTGGATAGAAGCTCTAATACGCTACTGGAAGAGAAAATCTGAAATAAAGAGAATAGACTATTGGAGATCATTTAATACACATTCATGGAAAAAATAAAGTAAAACTAAGTCAGAGATTTTGATAATGTTTAGGTAAGCTGTGAATGCTTTGCTAGCCCTGACGGCCCAGCACTGGTCTGTTTACAACTTCCAGGGCATTGAGAACAGTTAACTTGCATAACCTTTACACCCAGAAATACACGCTAAAACAGAAACGATTAACAGCTTAGGGATGTAAAGCAAACGTTTAAACTTACGCTGCGCTCGCGAGCTTATGCATCAGACTAGCGACTCTCTCCCTGCCTGCCATGATTCCTGCTCGCACCTCCGGACAAGCACCCTACAGAGTGACATTAGCGGAGTTCGAGATGCACTACACTAGCCTGCCACCGGCTGGCGAGAGCAGCCCCTTGCAGTCGGGGGAGGAGTAAAGAGACGGCCGTCAGGTCGGACACTTTAAGTTTATGTAATGTAATATGACGTTTATTATTTGTATTTTTGTTTTGTAGTTAGCTATAGGACATTTTTCATAAATTTCATAATCTGACCAATGAGAATAAAGTCTGTCGTCATCAAGGTTTTCGCAGCCGATTTTGAGCAACTGCAGCGCCTGACCTGTGCTACTGCTCTCGTTTTGCTCTCACGATACTTTATGTGATTGAAAGGCGGCTGCAGAGCCGATCAGAGTCGGACAAATGATCTTCCCAGAATATTGTTTTGTAAGGCGGCAGCTGATTTCCTGCCGCGCCGCTTTAAAGGTGCTCTATGCGATGTGGAAGGATTTTAGCTCGATTTCATTTTTATCTCAAACAGGGTGCATCACTCCTTGATCGTCTTGCTGTATGCCCTCTGAATACACTGGGAAAAAACCCGGTCTCGAAAGACAACACAGAGGCTGTAACGTAATACCAAAAGAAACACTTTGGGCACCACAACAAAAACACACTTTAACCTTTAAGTCGAATGCACCTTTTGTCTGCTAACTGCTCACAGGTATGCGCTCGTGACTGACTAAGGCGGAAACATGACTGTTCATTCTGTATGAAATAAAAAATATCTGCTTGTACCCAGCAAACACTGAGACGTGTATCGACCTTTGAAAATACTTTCCCCTTCACGTCCCCTTATGGTTGAAAAATAGTTCCAAAATGAAAATTGAACCGACTTCTATGACGTCATCTGGCCTTGAAATGCACGTCTTTTCCGCATGTCCACTGAAATTTTACTTCATTTATTCTATCGATCAGGTTAAATGTCTTTGGGAGAACTTGTTATCTATCGTCTTTTATAAAATTTTATTCAAAATTTACTCAAAAATAAATATTTCTATATTTTTCTAGTAATGACCCATGCTATTGAACTTGTTAATTTTTTGTTTTGCATTGCAAATGTTTTATTCATAAATCCAAATTTCTTAATAAGTTACCTAGATTTGATGTCTTTCTCGCAGAGACTTTGCTTATTGTTAATTCTCTTAAACTTATTGTTGATAACAAGAACAACAAGTTTCTTAAGGCATATAATGATCTTTTTCTTACTGATTGAGGTGCTGTTTGTTTTTGGTTTTTTTCCTTCTTTTGTTATTGTATTTATATGCAGTGCTGTATATTGTTGTTTTCTCTTTTTTTGTCTTGAAATAAAAAATAAATAAATTCTGCACGTCCACTGACGTCTAAATATCTAATCTTCTGGATGTTTATAATAAAATGTGCTGCTGCATAATTTACATGTGTACATAAGCCTGCATATAAAATAATCACACACACAAAAAAGAATGTGCTTCATTCTAAATCTGTGGCAATGGCAATTTCTCTAAAAGTTTTACATTAATGTTTTTTTAAACAAGAAAATAAAAATACAAGATCACAGTTAACACAATGCATCTATATTTAGAGTCTTTCAAAAAAAACTTTTTTTTTTTAATGTTTACTCTTATTTTCTTGGTCCATGACCACCAGCTCTTCCAAGGGTGTTCATGTGTCCCACAAACGAGAGCAGCCAAGAAAAAGCTATATATAAATAAAGGAAACAAAAACAAACAAATAGTCCTTACTGACTTCTGTGGAAACACATGGAAGTCATGGGGACCGAAAACAGTTCAGCCATTCAACATACCCTCTTTTGATTTAAATAATGCATTCACAAGCTTTTTTAACAAATTTAAGCAGCCATATTTATGAAATTGGTATAGGCTACGTCTACTTTCCCTAAAGGATAACATTTTACGAAAGAAAAAACCCACCTGTTCCTTCTAAATAAGGCAGACAAAGACAAGGTGATGACTCAGTGTCCCCTCACAGCAAGAAATCCCCCGTTTCCAGTCACTGCTGGGCATTGGTGTTTGTGCTCCAGCACTGGATAGGCAATTTGGGTGGGGAAATGTATGAATGCACAAATACATTTTGTCCATGTTGGTGATTATTTAGGCTGTAAACCAGCAGATCCCGTGTGGAAGGCCCTTTGACCAAGTACCCTGCCTGGATTGACTGATCTTGCGCGCATCGCTTCCAATGATTTGAGCAGGTGGAGATGCGCGTCAGTGCGTCACCAGCAGTCTCTCAATTACCGGCGGCAGAATCAGATTCATTAATACGAATTAGCAAAGTCTCGGTTAATTCAGAAGAGACCGTCTCTCAATTAAATCTACAGCATGAACTAAACACACGACGGAATGCAAGAGCATTTTTTATTTTGGATTTACAACCGCAGCCAATTATTCCATGACTCATTCCGGTGACTCTGTCATCTCATAAATAAGATGCTCTTCGCCCCATATAAATGAACCCCACTGATCCTCGAGGTGCACCGACATCCCACTCTCACAAACGAGGTGATTTACGGAGCGCACCGACTCAGGTAAGCATGAATTCAAATAATGTCTTTTAGAAAATGACATAAATGTTAACTTTAGCAAATTTATGTTAATGAGTTAGTAGGCTACTGCGTAAAAAAGCGTTTAAACTGAAATAATTGTTATGAAATCGATTTAAAAGTCTCAAGCTGAGCCCATGCAATGCCAGAAATGATGTAGGCCTACAGAATTTAGAAAAAATGTATGACTTGAAACTTAACACTAAAATTGCTTTAAAAATACAGTGTTGCAGAATGTTTTTAGATCACACTTAAATAAAATGCATGCATTTTTAGTAGCTCCCTATTTGCCTATAAAAGTTGCCTAATATGTCGTGATGTGCACGTCAAACAATAAAAGAGAGAAAACAAACAAGTAATGGACACGTTTTATCGCATATTGTATTACGTTTATTCAGATTTCCGGGATTTGCCTCAATGAAGCTGCACCTGCTACTCGCTGCTGTGTCTCTCGGTGTATTGGTCTCGCTTTCTGGATCTGCTCCCGGACACACGAACACGCAGCTGCCGGTTCTGATGCGCTTGGGAGAGGAGTACTTCATCAGGCTGGACAACGCCGACCGGAGATCACCGTCACGCACCGAGGCGCTTCAGCTGCAGCTCACGCAGCGGCGGTTAGGAGGTAAGCTCGGTCGTGTCGGAAACGGGATCATGAACAACCTCGTGGAGCGGGAGCGCCGGTCGGAGGATCCGCCGATTTCCCTGGATTTGACTTTTCACCTGTTGCGCGAGGTGCTGCAGATGGCGCGAGCCGAGCAACTGGCCCAGCGCGCGAGCAACAACCGCAAGATTATGGACGATTTAGGGAAATAATGCATGACTTACACAATTATATTATATGTATACGCATATGTTTTATGTTTAAGTGACTTAAGGCATGATCGGAGTTAACTTTTCTTAATACTGTGTTTAAAGTCTTTTTTGTAGGCTCGTTATTAAATGAGTTATTCAGAAACCGGCATATCCTCAGTATTAACATATACAAAAGACAAGATTTATCATAATCTTTTATTTTGCATTTTAATCAGCTACATCAGAAAATATATATTTAACAGTTGTTTTATTTTATCTTTATTATTTCCTACCTTGTTATTTAATGCGTTTTTATAACTGTCAAAGTAGCAAAATATTAGCCTAGTTATAAGGTACAATAGTCTTTCTGGAACTTCACTGTGGTGTTGCAGGCTTAACATAGTCTGGTATTATTTTGGCATATTTAACCAGGAAAAAGAGAAAACGTGGCGTGGGCCATCCTCTGATGTCTGGTTGGGACCATTATTTACCTAAAAATATGGAAAAGGAAAAAAGTGAGATGGAAAAAAGCAAGATTGTGATGGCTGGACATATTAATGGAAGTAGTTGAAAGATTCAGACGGGGCAGGTCAGAGTGACATTTAGGCGTTTTGTGATTGTCACTCATAATTCTGTAGTATTTCTCAGGACACTTTCAGGTTTCAAGTAACTGAATTTACCAAAGCATATATAAGAATGCTATTGTGACATTCATGAAATCTCTTGTGGCCAATAATGTGGCTAAAATATATGATCTGTATTTGTACAAAAGATTGTCACACTCTTCCCAGGCAGGCAGTTGCATTTTATTTGTCTCAATTTCTCTTTAGAAAGAGAAACTGTGAAATTATTAATAAAGAACCATATAATCTATGTAAAAAATTGGTAATTTTGACAAAGTAAAATCATTCTTTTCATGAATGCCCTACATCCGACATGGCTAACATTTTTCACTTTTCATATTGTTGAATTCTGTAAAAAAAAATATATATATATACCTGTGCAGTAGAAAATTATAATTTTGCAATATAATACACTGGGTTTGTCAACATGTGTTTTACTTTGTTTTAAAACAAATATTACATGACTACCTATAATGTAAGGCAAAGGTAAATAAACTATACAAAAGAATAAAAACTATAAAAACATTTTTTTGGTGTGGAACTTTTTTCATATTTGTTATTTTTATATTTACAGGAATTTCAGACCCTGTGTGCACAGACCAAGACAGAATCTTACCTGAGCAGGTGCGTCTGTAGTAGGGTTGTGACTGACGTCTGGAGTAAATAAGGATGTGTTCTCTGCTGAACCGTTGTTTACTGATTGGCTAGGTTTTGATGACATCTGGGAGGAGTCAGCTGCCATTGGTGGAGAGGTTGGTGTAGGGGTTTGTGTCTGTGGGGTTGGGATGGGCGTAGCCCCTGAAGCTACAGTTGGTGGAGAGGTCGGTATAGGGGTTTGTCTCTGCTGGGACGAGGCAGGTGTAGGCACTGAAGATGTCTGAGTCTCTGGATTAACAGTACCAGCTAATTCTTCTTCCTCATCATCGTCGTCTTCATTGTCATCACTATCTACAATAACAGAGAGATTGATTTTCTATATTTTCTATATATACAAAGTATACATAAGTAAAAAAACTGAGGACCCTGTGTTAAGATTAGAGTTAGTTTACCCTTGGTAAAATCTATGCTGAGTATTGCTCTTCGTTCAGAGCTGAAGTTCGCAGTGAAATGATCCATATTTTCATATCCACGTTCCACCTTTTCTAAATGAGACACATTTCTACCATCTGCTATCCTGAGATGAAAACAGAAGGAACAAGAATGCATAATAGGGAAATGTCTACAAGTAAAAAAAGAAAAGTTTTAACCTGTAAAATAATGATTTAAATCTTACTTTTGCAGTAGAGGCTTCGTGTTCTGTTAGAGAGACATGTAGATTAAAAATTTGTATTGCCTAGGGCAAAAACATGCTGTCTTTTTTAATGTGTAACATTTTATATACTTTAAGGCCGGTTTCACAAACAGGGCTTAGCTTAAGCCAGGACTAGGCATTAGTTAAATTAAGATATTTAAGTAACTTTTACAAAAAAGCCTTATAAGAAAATATTACAGGTGTGCATCTTAACACAGAGCAATGACACTGACATGTTTTAAAATATGTCAGAGCAAGATATTTTCATCTGAGACAGCTCAAACATGCAATTTAGTCTGGGACTAGCTTAAGCCTTGTCTGTGAAACCGGGGGTAAGTGTTTCAGATAAAAGCATGCAAGACCTGCAGGAAGATGGCCATCTCAGATTCCTCCATTGTCTGAATTCCCGTCTCCACTAGTTTGGCTGTGTTGTCCAGGTGCTCTCTGTACCTGCATGGGTGATTGCTGTGATTAGAGTGTGTACTTCCTGAACATACATACTGAAGCAGATCGATTAAATAAAATAAGATTTAATTAACATTTTCATATACATATATACACATAACCGCATACATGTACTGTATATGATGAAGTATATTCAGAATTTTTCACCACACAAATACCTTTTTGTTTTGTGTGTGTAGTGTGCACGTACTTGCGCTGTAGGCCACTGATGTAGTCAGCTTTCTCCTGCTGTTCTGCAGTGATCTTCAGTGTGAGTTCTCCTCTGCGCTCTTCCAGAAGAGCATACAAACGATCAAACCACTCACATACACGAGACTTCTGCCTACGACCATTCTCCTACACACAATCACACATTCACTGATACCATTACTTGAACCAAGGAAGAACCAATGTAAGCAATAACTTAAAGTTAAGAAATGGTCAACCGAAAAAAAACATAATTGCTGGAGGTAACACAAACATACTGACCTCCACAGTTCTGCAGCTTTCCTCTAGCTGGCTGATGATGCCCTGAATTCTGTCATTATTGCCAACCAACACAGCAACACCATCAGACAACTCAGTCTGCACACACAATCACAAGAATATAAACTGATCAATCATGATTAAATACAGAGGGGCAGGGAGAGGAAAGCAGAAAGATATGCTTAAAGCGGTCTCACTTTCTGGGTTTCGTAGACAGATTTGAGTGGAGCAACTTCACAGGACTGATGATTCCCAAAGACTTTACATAGTGAACAAGTGGGAACAGAGCAGGTCACACAGTATATATTAATCTTCTCTTCCTGATGCTCCTCACACATCAACACATCGTTCTTCAGTTCTGGTTCAGGCTTACTGCTGCTGACAGAGACATTTAAATAAATTGAGTTTATTTAAACCTACTAGTTAAATAAATAAATAAATATATACGCAGAGAATAGAATATGACTCTTCAAAAAAGAGAGAGACATGAGAGAAAGTAACTACTGTTGTTCATATAGACGTGTTTCCAAATGTGCGTGTGTGTTGGGGCAACTGATAAACACAGAAAGTGTGTCCGAAATAGCTCCTGTCACGTTGGCCTACTTATAAAAATAGCCCAACACATACACAAACTGACAACGTGCTGAAATAGAATAGAATAGAATAGAATAGAATAGAATAGAATAGAATAGAATAGAATAGAATGGGAGGAAAGTATGGGTTCAATAAGATTCCAAATTATTTTACAGCATAAATGATCCTTGGAGAGGAGAATATGAAGCTGCAAGGTTTACTTATAGCAATAGTACCTGCTGGATTCCTGTTTGTACATATCTATGATGTTCTCCACCAGCAGGTTCCTCTGCAGGCCATACACCCCATGTCTGTCCAGAACCACTTCATGCCTACAGGACGGGCAGCGGAATCGGCCGCCAGAGCCCAATGAAGAACTCCCTCGTGTGGGCAAGTAGGGATTTGATGCCTAAAGCACACACAAGTACTTTAAAAAACGTTCTTGCAAAGGAATAAAATATACTAGGTAGAATGTACCTTACCAACTTCTTCAATTGCACACAAACATGTTATATATATAATAAATTAAAACTAAACTTTTACTTTTGGAACATTTTAGAAAACTCGCCTTAACTGGTTCCTAGCTGTCCCGAGCCACCCCAAGCACTGGACGATTCTCAATTAGTAATATGCTAACTGTTCATATCAGCTTCTCAATACATTTACTATAATATATTGTGCTATGAAATAAAACGTTCCAAAAAATATTGAACTTCAAGTTTTGTATATAGCTACTGGTACCTGAAAGATGTCATTGGCACATTTGCGGCAGAGGTTGTGCTGGCATGGTAAGATCACTACCGGTTTGGTGAAGATCTCAAGGCAAATAGGGCAAATGAGCTGCCTCTCCAAACTCTCCATGGTCTCGTGCGTTCTTGGGCACCGATGATCCAAACCAACGCTCATCACGCGGAGCGCACGCGCTTGGTGAACACACTCTGGTGCGTGCTGGCTGCTCTGTTTATTTTTATTTTCTTCTAAAAGAAATGCCGTTGTACCGCGGTCTCCCCGTGTAGGACGCGTACAAAAAGCTTCGTCACCTTCCTCCACGCGCTCCTGTGGTGTCTGGTCTGTTTTTAGAATGGGTACGTCAAGGTTGCCATGATTACGTGACCATATATGAAAACTGCACTGATCGAGACCAGACAGCTGTCTGACCCCCACCAAAAGCTCGCAAAACTCGCCTTCCCGGCCGGTATCACTCACGCACGCCCCTGGAACCAGTCATCCCATTTCCCATACAAGTTTAATTAGATGATTTGTTCAAGCTGAATGGTATTGTTTGTATTCAAGTAGTCTCAGAAATGTTTCATTTAAAAGCTTTTCCTTAAATGTTTTTGTAAACAAATATTCTAATATTCATAAAACTAATACTGTTATTTGTTTATTTACAGATCTTCGAATCACTGCTGGATGCTCAGTGACATGAAAAACAGTGTTAGATCGCCATCTAGTTGCTCAGTATTGCTTTGCATATTTCACAGCTGCTGAGAGTAAAGCCCCGTTCAGGGGAGGCTGCAGGAGTAATGGGCTGCAGACCTGGAGCAGGACCATAATGTAACGCGCCTGCTATTCTTGATTTGTCCAGTAGGCTTAGATTGCAGATTTGAAATGTATGGTGGCCGAGAGAGCTCAACGCACTGCAAACGTAAGAAAACACATGCAAACAGAAGAAAACACATACAAACTGCAAATTCTCACAACGCAACCAAACACAGAGAGGCGCTGCAAACAGCATGTACCACAAAGGAAATGTTTCAGGGGGGCCTCAAAAATGGCGCTTTTCCACTGCATAGTACGGCACGGTACGGTTCAGTACAGCTCACTTTTGGGGGGTTTTCCACTGGGAACAGTACCTGGTACCTAGTCCTTTTTTAGTACCACCTCAGCCGAGGTTCTAAGCAAGCCGTACCCTTACCAGAACGTGACGTGTAAACTCTGCTGGTCACTGACTGTCAGTCAATCATCATTTCTGCATCACTGAACTTGCCACACGAGACACAGCAGACCCTAGATTTTAATCAGCACAGCCAGCAAAGGATCTGACGCAACTGTTTTGTTTGAAGAAACGCACCTTTTTTATTAACCAAAAATGGCTGTTTCATGGTCTATTGAGGAAGTACAGATGTTCCTCTCATTGACAGCCGAGGAGCGGATTCAGCGAGAGCTTGATGGGAAGACGCGGAATGAAAAATACTCTATTATTGTGTGTTTGTTTGTGGCGTGTTTACGATGATGTCACGGCAGTAGAGGCGGCGCAACCATAACGACAGGTGAATAATCCCGCCCACTCTAAAGCGTACTAAACTGCCGTGGAAACGCAAACAGAGCCGAACTGAGCCATGCCGTACCGCAGAGATGCTGTCGCTGAACTAAAAGAGTTTTTTTGTGTTTATTTTAACAATCTGATCATACGGTCTTTTGGATATTATTAGACTTATCTGACGAATTACACACTTAACTCTGAAACATTACTTTAATGCTATGTTACGCTGCGTCCGAAATCGCATAGTTCTTAAGTAGGTACTACATTTAAAGCCGAACGTACTACTCGACCGTTAAAACAGTACGTTCTATATAGTATGAATGTGGGTAGTATGAATGGAACTCGGACGTACTACATCCGCCA
>JAUMHQ010000046.1:10804728-10818317 GCA_032361165.1 Enteromius paludinosus
GATATAAAGTCAGAATTGCGAGATATAAAGTCAGAATTATGTGATATAAAGTCAGAATTGCGAGATATAAAGTCAGAATTGCGAGATATAAAGTCAGAATTGCGTGATATAAAGTCAGAATTATGTGATATAAAGTCAGAATTGCTGAGAACATATCAGTCTTTTTTCTTCTCAAAATTGGACTTTTGAACTCGCTATTGCGTGTTCTGACATATAAAGTCACAATTCTGACTTTATATCTCGCAATTCTGAGGAAAAAAGTCAGAATTGTGAGATAAAAAGTCGCAATAACCTTTTTTATATTCTATATTCAGTGGCGGAAACAGGCTTCCATAGTTTTCCTTATTTTATTCATGTTGCATAAAACCAGAATGTGATAGTAACCTTCAAACTAATAAAAACATTCCTAGGGTTACTTATTAGTGTTCTCTAATTTTTGCTCTGTTTTTCAGGCATTATTTTGTCTCTAGCCCTCATGTGTTGTCAAATCCTGGAGAGCAGTTCTACATGTTCAGTGTCATTTCTGCCTGGCTGATTTCTCTGTGCGGGCGTCCGTTTGATACACCACAGGAGTACGATGACCCCAACGCCACCGTCTCCAACATACTGTCTGAGCTGCGTGCCCTGGTGAGACGTGATGATGACACACCCTCACAAGTGTGTGTAAAAGTATTTGGGTTTCTTGATTATCACTGTTATATCTGTTTTATGTAGGGAGGCCAGGTTGATTTCCCCCCATCTAAGCTGAAATCTGGGTCTGGAGAGCATGTATGTTATGTTCTAGATCAGCTGGTAGAAAAGGCACTAACGAGTAAAGGATTCACCTGGAACAGGTAACAGCACACACAATAAGCTGATAGTATGATGTTGTGTGCTGGTTTAGGCCTTCTACAAATCTTGTCATAATTTTGTTCTCAAACTTTCTGTTTGTTCCCACTGTATATATATCCACTAACAAAGCTGGCTTTCTCTCTCTATCAGGCCAATGTACCCATCTGTGGAGGTAGAAGAGGAGTGTGTGCAGGAAGATGATGCTGAGCTCACACTCAGTAAAGTTGAGGAAGAAATGACAGTGAGTCAAATTCTATTCTAAGCTTCGCCTTCTATTATAAGCTTTCATATGTCATGCTTTTAGATTGGGAGTTTTTTTTAGCATTGTACATTTTAAGTAATTTAACTCAGAATTTGAGTTGCATTTGCATTAACAGTGTATTTATAACTATTGATTAGATCTGCTTCAAGCTAAAGTCAGAAGTAACACAAAAATTTTATTTTATGATTTCCAGGAGTTCTGAGTAATTAGATGTTGTATTTTGTTGCGATTATTTGACTTAAAGGCACAATATGTAAAAATTAAATATCCTAAAAATATTTCATGCAGCTGTGTGCTTGCGTTATCTCAAAAGTTCTTAGGATTTGTAAATTAAAAGAAATTCCCGGTTCATTGTCGCCTATCAATGATGCAATATCCACGCTATCCTCGGTTTCGCCTGTGCTACGGCAACACGCGTGGACCAATGTGGAAGTGGTAGTAATTTATTGTGCATTTCGATATCATGGATCATGATTACACTCGCCACAATCCCAAAAAACGTACATGTAAACAAACTGAAGCAAGAAGATATTTGAACAGTCAACGAAATAAAGCGAGAACAAAAGATCGGCCTGGACAGAAACTCCGCTCTCGCGTGTGTTTTAATTGTCGGGTAAGCAAATATATATTATTCATTGTGTAAGTAATAGTCAAGTGCAGGTGGTTAGGTGATCAAACGAATATAAATGAGCTTTTCATCCGTGAACATGATTTGTGAAAATCTCATTGTGACATCATTGTGTCATCGAACTTCGTCCTCTTTTATTGTTTTAAAAAAGCGACCTCTAGTGGCGTAAACTTTCATATTGTGCCTTTATATTAAAAAACTACATCAAGTGGAAAATACAGAGATCACAAGAAATGCACATGTGATATATTTTGTTATGAACTAAATTAGAAATGTTTAATTATATCGCCCAGCCCTTATACACACAGTAAACTGAATGAAGGCACGACTTTGAATCACACACACAAACTCGTGTAAACTGAGTGACAGTGAGTCACACTCATGAAAAATGTGCATCTTCAGCAGGAGGATGATGAGTATGAGGAAGAGGATGGCCTTGATTTAGACGCGTTGAAGACCAGAACCAATCAGATTGTGAGTTTTATTTGATATAGATGGATTTTATGTAATACAATATAAACCTAAAAAGGAATAATTACTTGATTTCTTTCTCTGGAGATGGTTAAATTGTTAAATTGTATCATTGAAATAGTGCATGTGCTACAAGTCATAAAGAGCCACAATCTTTTACACTAATTAGGATGGACGTTCTTAAGACTAATATCTTTAAAAAAAAAAAAACTAGTATACAATATTTTACCGAAAATGTGCAGTAAAAGACAACTTGTACATGTGTGTGTTCAGGAACTCAGTGGATCGAGGCCTGCGGTGGTTCTGGAGTCAGATGTTGATGCTGCTGAGTGGAATCTGGAAGTGGAGCGAGTTCTTCCACAACTAAAAGTCACCATTCGAACCGACAACAAGGTCTGAAATACTTTAACCTTTAAGAATAGTATAGTGATTAGAGGCTCTGATTGACAAACTGGTCAAACATGTTTCAGGATTGGAGAATTCATCTTGATCAAATGCATCAACATCAGGACGGAATCAACACATCCTTGCAAGACGCCAAGGTCATCCATCCATCCGTTCATCACCGATTTAAACCAAATATATTCAGTATGCATTATAATGTGAACTATTATATTTAATATGTGTGGATGTTTTCAGGGCTGTCTGTTTAAATTGAGGGAGGACATCAGTAAAACACTGGAGAAAGTAAGCAGTCGTGAGAAATATCTCAACACGCAGCTTGAGCATCTTATTTCAGAATACCGCCAGGCGCAAGCACAGCTAAACAAGGTGAACATCTCGACCAGTCGAAACCTAAAACAATATACTAACCATAAACCAATCAAAAATATAGAATGTCCAATTTTTTTATCAGGTAAAGGATCTTTATCAGCAAGCAAGTGGTGGCGTCACTGACAGAACCAGGATTCTGGCTGAAGTGAGTCCATAAACAATACAGTCACACAGTATTATTATTATTATTATTACAATGATTTAATAATCTTTTGGTTTGTACTCGGTAGCAAATAACAGAATCGGTCGATCTTCATGAATGTATGTGTCTCATAATGCTGTTTACAGCAGTACTATGTCCACATGTCCACACGTCATTCAAATAACATTCATAAAGCCTTTTTTTTTTTTTACCTCAGATCAGTGAAGAGCTAGAAAAAGTCAAACAGGAAATGGAAGAGAAAGGCAGCAGCATGTCTGATGGAGGTAAACCACACACACACTACAAGCTACTGTTGTGTGTTTGTTTACGTGAGCTGTAGTTTCTGCATGGTAATGTGTTTTGTATTGCAGCTCCGGTGGTGAAGATCCGTCAGAGTCTGACCAAGCTGAAGCAGGAGATAGAGCAGATGGATGTTCGGATGGGAGTGGTGGAGCACACTTTACTGCAAGCCAAACTCAGAGAGAAAAACAACATGACCAGAGACATGCACGCTACACACCTCTTAGAGTCCACACAGACTTACTGACTCTCACGTTCTGGTTATGTTGTATGTGTTGGTTATATTTCATGTAAATATTTTGTTGAAATAAAGTAAATATTCTCACTACTAGAACCTTTGCTCTCAAAGTTTGTTACAGTAACTTTAGCATGCAACTGTCTCCAGAGAAAGAGGGAAGGGTGTTGGTTAAAGTGGACCCTGAGCTAAGCATTACACACACATGTAACCGTTCCATGATGTCATCCATTCCTCACACACTGCAGAGAAACACTAGAGATTATTTTGGTCTGCACATGCCCGAGTTATCAGTCCACGTCCTGAGGAAACATGTGTTTTCTGCCTAAGAACAATGAACTTTTTGTATAAATACTCTATTGAATTGTAATATTTGTAGAAATTCTCCAGTAAAAAGTGTAACCGCATCCAAATGATATCCTTATTACAGGTTCGTATCTGTTTCCTGTTTAACTCAAAAGAAGATATTTTGAAGAATGGGTAGCCATTAAAGCAAGAAAATAAGAAAGACACCCATACAGGGTTGGAAGGACATGAGGGTGAATAAATGATGGCAGAATTGAGAACGATATTAGACTTGTGCAATATGACGTAAAGATATAAATACTTCATCACAAACACTAATGCATTACTACTACTTGTGCACATATGCATTCACAAGTCTGTGAAATTATGTAATCATTTGATCAAATATATTAGAATTACTGATGCCCTACTGTATACTTCGGAGAAGTTTTGTTTTGAACATAGCCTCCTCCCGTCTCTCTCTCTCTCTCTCTCTCTCTCTCTCTCTTTCAGAAGGCGTGGTTCTTCATACATGTCAGTACTGTTTGTAGGTAAGCGGACAGACTTGACCCGCACCGCTATCCACATTCTCCCTGGTTTAGGTAAGCTGTTTTCTCTTGTTTCTGAATCTTTGTGGTTTCATATGTTTAACGCGGTAAATGCAGAGCAGCGCAAAAGAATGTGGCGAGAGGAAACCGGATGTTAGTATCGCATTACGCTTCGGCATAATCACTTTGTAGACTATATTATCTTTATACGATGTGGAATTTTAGATGTATTATATTGTATGATTATATGATTATATTGTATGAAATATAAAGTATAAACTTGATGCGCGAGTGAATGTTTCGTATCTGCTTCGGGCTGCGCAACAAAGACTCGAGCGTCGCGTCTGGACGCAGAATTAACCTAACAGACTTCAGAGCATGAAAACAATGAGGACGCCAGATTGCGTGTACATATCAGAAAAGTATTTATTCGGAGGAAAATATGATTAATGATTCTGATATCCCGTTCATAATAATATATTATTGTTATTATTATTATTATTATTATAAATTAGCAAAATAAATATTATTACAGGTGCACAATAGACTGTAAGGTAGACTATTTCATTTATTAATAAAACTACAGAGTAGATCAAAGATATTGTTTTAAAGTTAACAAATAAAAAAAACAAATCTTAAACATAAACTACATAACGAAGAACTTAGAAACAGACATTGCTTCATCAGTCAGTAATAATAGAATTAACATTAACACAGCTACAGTACAATATACTGTCAAATATATATATATGTATATATATATATTGTTTATATTTTTTCTATTAAGGTTAAAATCACAATTTCCCATTATATAAGTAAGTACACAAGAATGAAAATAATATAAATAGGTAAATTATAAATATATTTTATTTACATTTTGAGCTCTGTGTTTTGCCATGCATGTGTGTGTGGTTTTGTGGTTGACACATTTCTTTGATGAGCTGTGATATTGCAGCTACCCATTTCAGTATTGCTCTGCTGCAATATCAACTTCATGCTTTATTTTTCTTTATTGTCTCTTTTTTCATTTTATGTGTTTGCAACTTTGAGTTATGCTGAAAATATTTTTCTTAATGTTAAAGCCATTTTCTTTGTCTAGCTCAAAGAGACCACAGGAAATGAGTGAGGTTTGGGGACTTTTTTTGTTCAAACACAAGCATTCAGTTGCAGAAGTTTGTCATGTGATGGCTCTGGGAACAGATTTTTAAGAAAAACAAATGAGCTGCTCTGTGTGTGTGAGGGAAGAGAGAGAGAATGCGAGCCAGCGAGCATCTGTTTTAGTACTCCCTCATTCTTGCCGTTAGTCTCCACTGCTTCTCTAATAGCAGCGCTCATACATGCACAACACTCTGTTCAGCCAATCAGTTTATTTGCAGCCATGAAGTGGTTAACAGGAAGTACAGTATGTGGTCTCCACCTACTTTGCCAGCATCATCCCCATTCGGATCATCATGGCTTCCTGATCCCCCTCCCCATCCCACTCCCTTTACATTCAGGCTTTTTTCATGAAATGATTTATTTGATAAAATACATTTATTTGTATTCTATTTTATAGAAATATTAAGAGGAAAAATTTCTCTCTCATTTAAACTAATTTCTTTAGATATGAATTATTAGAAGAAATATTAGAAGAATGCCTGTAATTCCATTTCCATTGTAGAATCATTTTTATTATATATTTTTATTATTTTACATTGTATTTTATTAATGGTTCTTAAGCTCTATAGCAGAAAAGTCATGGATCTGTGAATATTGTTAATTTGGCCCTGCTCCCAGAATGCAGATGATCTCGTCTTCTCTTTTGAATTCCTTACAAAGTGTGTGTGTGTATATGCAATAATAATAAATGCAATAATAAATGTTTCTCATGAGCTATACACACAGTTAAATGATGTACTATATATTTTTTTATTTTTATTTAGGCTTTTATTATCATTCCAGGTTTAACAGCAACGTGAGCCATGGCTTTCTTCTTTAAAGGAGCGGTTACAAGTATGTATGCCTTCATATCAGGTCTCACTCCCGTTATTTCTCTTGTGCACACATACTTTGAAAAGACTGACCTGATGTTTGTCATAGGTTCTCCAGTTAAGACCAGGAGGCAGGAGGCTGAATATATTTGTCACAGGTAGAGGAATGTAGACAAACAGCAGCAACATATATTTACATGCTTCCCCTGTAATTTCTTTAAGAATGTGTGTAGTGCTTGTTTGTGCATTCGTGGAAAATGTGTGCGTACTTGAATGCTGTTTGTCTCTTTCAGTCTTGACGTTTCCCACTTCTCTGACTCCTCCTTCGAGTGTTTCTCCACCAATCCACTGACAGGCTCTGTGTGCGTGTGCCGCCGAAGCCCCCGCCTACTTGCCAATGGCTATTATGTGCTGACTGAGGACAGTTTCACTACAGATGATGAGGGTAACGTCACCCTGACTCCCTCACACACCAGTGTCTCATACAAAGAGAATCTTGTCCGGTGAGATTTATTACAGTGTTTGTTGTTGCGTGTGTGCATCTACATTCCAGCTGTTCTATACACTACACAGTACAGCATCTGTAACCATATTCTGTGTTGTGAATATGCTAAATATTCACAGTATATTGTAGGCTTTCCGACCACATTTCTTAGCTTCAAAAATGTTTCCATTTAGGTTTTTCAGGTGTTTTCTGAGCTGTTTTGTCATTGTCTCAGTGATATAACAACATGCATTCTTTATTAATTAAGTGGTATTTAAATTACTATGTTATATTAAAAATAAGCTTTGATGTGACTAATTATTAAAGTATTTAAACATTTATTTCTACTGGTGTAAATATATAATTTTTCAAATACATTTGTGTTGTGAATTCAACATTTCTCATAGTTTATCAAAAAATGAAGTTGCATTGTGCAGTGTTTTTGCCTGTATAATTTTATATCTAATTCTTTTCTTAAGAGATATATAATGGTGCACGAAGAATATGTTATAAATCCCAATGGCATGAATATCAAAGCAATTTTGAATCTGAAAATTGTAATGAATTAATATTTTGTATGCGTGTGCCTATTAGAGTATTCAGACGTAAGCGTCGGGCTAAAAGATCACTGGCCAGCATTTTCAGTGATATGAGCCAGTCATGCCAATCCTGGCTGGAAGGAAGAGGATTTAGGAGAGCTGACCCCATCACTCCCCTCCGGTCGTCATCATGGGATGAATTGGACAACAGCTCTGAGATAAACACACCCATCAGCTTCACCTATGGTTAGAAGGCTTCTAGTTTTGGACTTCAACATCTTTGGAAAAACTAGCTTGTCTGTTCAGATTTTGTGAAGATGTTTGTTTGTTTGTTTATAGATCCAACAGATCCTGTTTCCTCGCCTGATAAAATGCCTCCTCAGACTGAGCTGGAAGAGGAGGAGTCTCCATGTGAATCATGCTCCGCCCATGAACAATTCAGCCAATCAGTGAGCGGCCTTCTGGATGTTCCTCCCCCGTCCATGTGTCACATTAATAGTTATAGCTCATCCAGCAAGACATCGGGTGAGTGTTAATGAAAGAGCTCCATGGTTACTATTAGTTTTTGATGAATATGGAAAAATAAACCACTGGAACTATTTTAATGTCCTTCATGTTTCTTGCAGAAACTGTGCTCTTGAAAATCCTTCTCCTCATCCTAACTTTGTGCCTTTGCGTTGCCATCTCCTCTGGGTAATAAAAAAAATTGTGTGTGTGTGTGTGAGAGAGAAAAAGGCTGTATCTGAAATTGCATACAACTTTTTTTTTTCCCTCACAAAATAATTACTTATTTAAAAGAAGTGCATACTTGGAAAGTATGTGATTTCAAGCACAGCCAGTGAGATTTTTGTCTGTTTGCTCGTTTGTTGTGAAAATGGACAAACTGTTATAGCTTAATCACAATGTAATCCTCACAGGTGGCTGCTGGGAGGTGTTTCTGCAGCAGTGGCATTCATTGTTCTGCTTTCATCTATATGTGAGTAAACAAATCAAGTAAAATAGTAAGCTTAGTCACTATTATACTAACATAATACTACTTATTCTTGAATTAAAAATGTATATCAAGGTAAAAAAAAATGCATGTAGCATGGGACCTTTTGTAGATATTATTTATCCACATTTGATAGATAAGTGAGTTAGGTTCAGAATCAGGTGTTAGTTGAAAGAGACTGAAAAGTTATTATATTTTAAACGTTTTTAGATGTATTTTTTTGTGTTAAATAATTTGCTCCAGCGAACTGGAGACTATTTGAAAATCTACAAAATAATCATTATACTGAGAAAAATACCCAAAAACCTAATGGAACATGATCATTACCTAATATCCTAATGATTTTTGGCAAAAAATAAAAAAATAAATATATATATAAATCATTTTGACCCATAAAATGTATTTTTGGCTATTGCTATAAATATACCTGGTCCAGGGTCACATATATTCATGTTGAGTCCTTGAGCAGGATCCTTGTTAAACATAAAGTTATGAAAACACTCCCCTAAACCAATTAGATTTAGGGTGGGGGGTCAGCTCAATAGTTATATTATAAACCTATCCTCTCTACTTTTTATGAGTCAAATATTGTAACGTCCTTTTCTCTGTCTCTCTCTCAGGTATGTCTAAACCTGGAACTGAAGTGCGCTGGAGGAGAGCGAAGACTGAGGTGAGAATCTGAGCATGGATTAATAACAGACTTCTGACTTTATGAAGTTTCTGTTTGCAGAGACAAAATGGGATTCTAAATAAAGAATTTAATTTCCGTATTGTGTCTCTTCACCAGGACATCACCTCCAGAAACGAGTGAGGAGCACTCGCTCACACGCTCACACGCACAGATCTGTGTGAAGTCTGTCCTGAGAAGGTGAAGGAAGTGAGTGCGTGGACACATCCTGCATCAGCGTTAAAAATGAGTTATAGATTATTTTTGTAGTGGTGTTTTCACTGATCAGCTAAAGAGTTCTGAATATAATACAGGTGATGGCAGATGACTGTCACAGGAAATTTTACATGCTAAAAATTTTATAAAAATGCATTTTTATATTGATGGACATATCAATGAAGAATGATAACTTCAGAATGATAATTAAGAATTTGATTAATGTTTCTATATGAAAGACAGGATTATGAGGGATTCTTTGAGTCAGTGGAGATGCCCTGCATGACAGAGCATAGAAGTGAAATGTGTCAGTGGTGTTTGTAAATGCATCAGCTTGGCTTGGTTAGGCTCTTCAACATGGTGACCAGGGCATTATGTGTTATTGCCCAGCTTGTCTTGTCAGATTATCAGATTCTAAAAAAAAAAAATATTTACTGCAAAACATAGTTATAATTATAATGCATTTGCAGGAGATGTTTAACTTTTGAGAAGTTGTAGCAAAAGATGTGGCAGTTTAGCTTTGCACAGATGCCTCTTGTTTGTGAAGTGCCTTTGCAATACGAAACAAAAGCGTTTTTGCCATTTGCCAGGGTTAAAGTCACGTGCTATGTGATTTAAGAGGGCTGAAATTTGAAGCACAAAGTGCCGCTATCAGGAGCGCAGTAATAAGGTTTATTATAAAAGCATTGCACTTGAAATAGAATTTAAAGCTCTTATTTCACAGAGACTTATTATTAACTATTATGAATTAACCCTGTTTGCAGGGAATTATTAGTGCTGCCAAAGGAGAACATGTTCTCGATTTACTGTATAACAAGTGTATCATTTGGTCACGTTCACACAAGGCAACTGCTCTCACAGAAGGGTAAACTGAGTAAACTGTGAGTAGAAAGCAATGTCTGTTACAACATGACCAAAATGCATTAAGTGCAACTGAACTTACATCCTCTGAATTCTGATATTTTTACTAGGACGATGAAAGCTTTTGTTTTATTACAAAGAGTCAAATGTTTTAGGAGTTTTTAAAAGGCAGCTCAGTTTGGAAGAGCAAAGACATTCATGAGGAAACAAAGGCAAAGCAAGGATAAAGTATATTTTTAAAGTAGGAGCATTTGAATTTCAGAGGTTTAAGCCTAAAGATCTGAAATCAAACATGTTTGAGACCAAGCCAAGGTGAATAACAGCCAATAGAAATCTAATATGTTTATATGAAGTGTATTGTCTTCAGTATTTATTGTAAAAGCTTTTGTAGTGTCCATGAGCAATGAAAAAAGAATGAATATAGCCCTATAAAAAGTCAATATTTACTGTAAAGTGTTCCGTAGAATATGTATCATTATGAGGGGCCAAGCACCGAAATCTGAAAGGTCAGGATGCTGAAACTGTTTCTAAGCAAAACCGTACATGACATGTATACGATGATAAGGGATATAAGCAATTAGTCCATTATGTAAGATGAAAGTTCAAAAAGCACATCGTCAGGTTTCTGACACATGATGTGTTCACTGATAAGTAATGTATTATGTGTGTCAAATTGTTATAGAAAATATGAATTTAATTTATCAGTGCAGTCATTAAGCTTTGATGACTGCAGTGAACCTGTAACTGCAGAAAGCTAAAGATTAACTGTCAATAGTAAAAACCTTTGTTATTATGTATTATTCTACTGCATGTGAAAGTAAATTGTGAAATTGATGTGGTTCATGTATACACTGTAAAATATGACCTTAAAGGAAAATGCATTTATGTAATTTGCACAACCCTAATTTGCCATGTTAGAACGTATTAAAGGAGCGATGGGCCTTAAAACATAAAGTAAGGTGTTTTATAGGGTTAATAGTTTTACAGTGTATTTTGAAAAAATGAAACCTGTATGGTCCATTTTTAATAATAAAGTTTTATACATCAAAATAATGTATAATTTGCTTTAATCAAACACATTCTCTTTAAGCCAGATATTCTTGAATATTATTTGTTTTTAACATCCATACTGGATAAAATCTCTGCAATTAATGCTGTTGTTGCTTTTGCTAATGCATTTAACATGTAATGGGCCTGCACTGATTTTGACTAAATTTATTCCAGGTATCCTTCAAATTGGTCTGTGTTTTAAAAAATAATCTCATGTAATGGTAGCAGGAAGATGGCTTTGATTTTTTTTTTTTTTTTGAAATTTAATATATTTCATTGTTCTCTTCTGGGCTTTGTGTTTAATATGGATTTTGTCCCCACTGACCTGTAGCTGTGAGATATCTGGATTCACCATCTCGGACACCTTTCATGACATCATAACGATATTAATACAAGTAGGAGTTTTGCTAGTCTTGTGTGTCATATTGATGTATTTATCTAATATTTCAGTCAGTCACCAAACCAAAAACAGAGAATCCTCGTTTCATCAGTTCAGTAATTTATTGTAGATCTGCAGCGTGAAGTTCTCTGCATCTGCTTTAGGAGTGAGAAATTATGCAATATTAAAAAATATTATTTTCAGTATAAACAGTTTAGATGCACAGTGTTTGCACTTACCGCTTGTGTTTTAAGCAGCCTCGTCAAGTTTACAATAACCTAAAATAAATGATGTGATACGTTTTATATAAACTATGGAATTACATTCATATATCATATTTGCCAGTTTTACTTAAGTTACATAATCAAGAATGAAATGCGTCAGACACAAACCATTTTTCAGAGGTGCCTTAAAGAAGTGTTCCATATAAACACAATCCGTTTTGGACATAAATTCCTTTATCACTTCATCTGGCGTCTTTTCATCACGAGCTGCAAAGGAAGACACACAGACGGACATTTATTATGAATAAAAGCAAGTTTGCTGTAGCGACTTTACATGTAGGTTTTCAGGGGAGGGTTCACGCTGAATTTAACGTTTTTCCAGTTTAACATGGTGCACTAATCATGAAGGTAAGAATACAATGATTCAAAGACGATACTGACCAAACAGCAAAGCTCTAGCTTCTTCGTTTTCATCCAAAAACATTGGTATGATGCATGAAGGGCAGTTCACGAGCTTGCCATCCCAGACCAATGCAATCTTGTCCAAATCTGTTTCTCACAGTGATTTAAAAACAATTAAATTAAATCACAACAAATCATTTATAGAATAAGAATAACAAAAAGATTAGTATTGTGGAAAAAAATATTGTTTGATATTAACCTATTATAGAGTATAAAACATGGATAGACAGTGTTGAATTATAGACTGTATGTAGTTCCTACCGGTTCTGAACAGGAACGGGTCCAGCGAAGACAAAGTATAGAAGCTACTAGTATTTTTCTTACACTGATCACCACTGTAATAAACCAAAAGATTGAATATGCTTGAAAACCTCACATGTGTGTTTGTGAATTACTAAATATACTATGGAATTAACAAAGGATATAAATATAATTTCTAGTATATAGATTTTTTTTACTGTCATTAAAGTAATACTACCACAAAGTAGTATGAACAAGGGGGTACGCGTATGAGTGTGCGTGCACTTTTCCACTCACAGGCGAGTTAATTCAGTCACCATCAGAGTCTCGTTGTCACCTTTCTGAAGGTGAATAACAGAGCTGTCGAGGGCCTTGTAGGACTTAAGATCATCTTCATCCCATGCAGCTGCTGCCACCAAATACCAAGAGCCCATATACTGCAGAGGGAGAATATAAATATAACATATAATGGATACAAATATTTTTTATAAATGACTAATTAGCCACTTACTTAATATTAGTACATGAGTGAAATTCACCACAAAGATCTATATCTAACAAACAACTCTGGATTCATAAAGGTCATGGGTTCAGTAAACGCACAACTGATCGACATTTCATGAGTAAACTTATACACACATTTTTGAAGCTGGAGAGACCTCAGATTTGTGCATCAGTTACATTAGAGAAAAAAAAAATATTATACAGGTCCTTCTCAAAAAATTGGCATATTGTGATAAAGTTCATTATTTTCTGTAATGTACTGACAAACATTAGACTTTATGTTATATATATACTCATATATTTTAGATTCATTACTCTCAAATAATTAGCATATTTCATCCCAGTGTTTTTAATACAAAAAAAGTCAACCTTCAAATAATTATGTTCAGTTATGCACTCAATACTTGGTTGGGAATCCTTTTGCAGAAATGACTGCTTCAATGCGGCGTGGCCCAGGATGCTTCGATAGCGGCCTTAAGCTCATCCAGAGTGTTGGGTCTTGTGTCTCTCAACTTTCTCTTCACAA
>JAUMHQ010000046.1:10849435-10865750 GCA_032361165.1 Enteromius paludinosus
TACATGTAATCTAGTTATGCATTTAAAATACAAAATATGAGTAACAGTATTTCATTTTTAATGGGTGGTAATCAAATTACAGTTACATTCAAAAACGTACTCTAGATGAACAAACTGATAACTTTATATTTGAATGTTATTTCTTTAGTTTAAACATTAATGTAAACTGTAACAGGCAATTAAAGATTCAAAAATTTACACACCCTGGCATTGTGCAGTAATAAATTCTTACTTTTCTTTCTACAAATACTTTTAGGTTCGTATTATTTTAGTTCAAAGATTGCCTGCATTTTTAACATGTAGAGGAAAACCAAATGCTGTTTGGTGGATGCCATTTTTCTCTAGAGGCACCTTATCAGTATTCCAATGTATTTAAGAAGCACAGTAGCGAAAAACATTTTAACTATCTCGACCTTGATAATATCTAGATGAGACTGAGAAAACCTGAAAAGATGAGATGGCAATACTAAGAAATTCAGATAGACAGATGAAGAATGGGGTGAGATAAGACAATATGTGACATGAGTATTTAAAGTAAATAGTTGTGAGGGAAGAAAAGAGAAGAGAAGTCTGCCAGAGGTCAAGTATATTACCTATGGTGGTGATGACACTGCTGAGATAGCCGGACACCATCAAAGACTGGATGAAGGTGAGGTAACACATGCAGAACAGAAAGCAGCGCGAGTCCGCCAGGATCCTGTCCACATAGCGCCTCACCGGCAGCCGCGGCAGGCGGAGTGTCAAGAGCGCAGCAGCGCCGCGTCCCTCCGGCTCCCGACGCTCTGTCCTGGCGGAGGTGCAGTGCGGGGCAGAGAGCAGAGTCTGATCCGCGTCCTGCTCCGGAGCCTGACTGCCGCTGAGCGCGGGGAGGCTCTTGGATTTCAAACCCTGAGTAGACTCCTCGCCCAAGTACGGGAACGGTTTCACGGGTGCGAGGCCCCCTCCCCCCGCCTCTCCACCGGCACCGGATGCCATCCTCAGCGCGTCTAGCACTCAGACGCACACTGACACACGAGCATAACAGACTCTCAGATAAACCGGCTGCGGCTTATCATCGACCACAGATAACGGTCCACACCGGCTATGCGACCAGTTTAACGTTACAAGCGCTGTCGAGACGCAGACATTCTGCGCTGGCTCATTTCAACAAAACAAAACCCCTAAACAGATATGCTTTATTACAGCTATGTATAAACACGCTCTTTGTTTCTTTACAGCGCCATTTTCATTTCGATTCGACACATATTTACCAAAACAACACACTGGATCGACGGTCGACCAGCAGCCGGGGGCTCACGCGCCTCTGCGCGGATACTGCAGCGCGCGCGCTCGGCCGCATCACACACGCGCATTCTGTCTAGTTATCTGCGCTAGATTAATAACCAAGATTAATTCCATCGGCGCCGTTAAACGGTATTCTGTCGCCTCCCTCTGCACGCGGCTCCGACACACCATTAGATCTTCGCCGTGTGATCAAAATATCCTTGTCCTTGGACGGAGGGGTAGCACGGACTGTCCGTTATTTACAGTATCGCTGTAAGCTGTATCGCCTCCAAGCGCATTCTGTCTGTACCGCAACGGGTGGAACTTGGTAAATAAACCTTAACTTCCGGTTCACGATTACTGTCAAAAAAAAAAATGGGGCTGCACCACCCCAGTCTGTATTGTAACCCCTTCATCCAGTGCGTGCAAATACCATTTTCAACTAAATACAAGGAAACTACTTAAAGCTTTTTAAAAGATGAATTTAATCAGAATTAATTTAAAATGATAGCTTATGATACACTATCATAACAAAAGCTTTTACGCTGACTGGCTGAAACAATGCCCTCTACTGACAAAGAAATGACAACATTTTAGAAAAACAACAGTCTGTCAAACCATAATCATTTATTTCAATACATTTCATCACATTTTTTTATTAACAGATTTTGTAGAACATAATTAAGCAATACATACTTCAAAAATTGTAGGGATGTACAACATTTAAAACATATTTAGGCCTAAATGTAACAAATTAAAGGCACATTATTTTTTTTTTATCTCATTAAATAATTACAGCTATAGATATAATATAATTCCAGTTATATTGTTAGCCTCATTATTTTACTTTTATTTACATCTTATTGCACACAGTCTCTCATGGAATAAGTTCATTTTTGCTATTGTTTTCATGAGATGCTCCATTCATCAGATAAACAATAACATTTGACTGGATTACAAGGGTTGTTTTTCCTATTTTATGAATTGTTTTGTGTTGCATGATTTATACCGTTTAAATGTGGTCCTTTGTAAGGCACTTACAAAAATGTGTCTGCTAAAGAAACATTGATGTTAATAGCCTCCTGTCAGAGCAACGTTTAGAAAAAGTCTGTGTCCTGATAAGTACATCTCACTTCACTGGTAGCCTATTATTAGTCACTGTGATTGAGGAGTGTGCTGGTTAAAAGTTGTCACAAATTGCTCTTCCACTTCTTGTCACTTGAGCCTTCAGCTGCAAGGAAACAAAATGTAACGTTAACACAAGTGGGCAACAGTGCACAGGTGCACACGCAGACATGCATGCATGTATGCACACGCACACACACACATACATACCCAGGCAAATCTTTCCTTCCTTGTGGAGTTTCTTTAAATGGTGCAGCAAGTTAAACTCTGCTGCTCTGTGCAGGTGTTCAGGGGTCTCCTGGCATACAGACAATACAAAAAAGCACATGAAAATCATGCAATGTACACACTTCAGTAAATTAAAGCGAAACATTTCTATAAATAATGTACTGTCATTCTTCACACACACTATCCGATCACCGCTTTTCTTTAGCATTTCTAGGATTTCATTCAAATGTTTTCATTACAATTTGTATTATAAGCATAGGAAAGGACTTTCAGAATGTCATGTACTGTATTTTGATTGTCCCCTGTCTGGACAAAGAAGTTCACAAGGTCACATATTCGCTTATGACCTATGATTTTTTTTTAATTAATTTATTTTATTTTAAAATGTTCCAATGCCTTGTATTTTTGGTTCCTGCCTTAAATTTGCCGTTTTCATTTCTCTCCTTGTGGACTCCAGGTTTAACATTGTCAAACTTCAATTAAAAGGTGTTACTATTACTGTTAATACTAGAAATTATTTTCGATTCAGTCTAATTAAAGAGTTAAGATAAATTAGTAAACCTTGTACACCACTTTAACCAGTTCGCTGGAGGTGAATCCATTTCCGCTGTTCTCCTGCAGAACGTTTAAGATCTGCTGTTCTCTTGCATTGCGGTGAGTTATGTACTCACAGATCTTAGAACATGCGTCTTGTACCACCGGACCGTGACCTGGGACACAAATACACACAAACGTATCTTAGCGTCACCAAAAAATGTATGTAGAAAGCTCTCCGAAAATAAAAAAAGGTCATTACACTATGCACTAACCTGGATATATAAGGTCAGCCTTCATGCCGAGGAGCTTCTGCAGTGACTTCATGTAATCATGGAGGTCCTCAAACACGGCCGTACCTTCTCCCAGAATACAGTCACCTGAAAACACAGCTTGCTCCTCCTCCAGCAGTAATGCCATGTGATCATCTGTGTGTCCGGGAGTAAACAGCACCCTATGTACAAACACAATATATATATATATATATAGCTGATTCAAATGAAACAACTATATAATACAGGCAATGCATTTATGTACATACAGGCTTTCAAGACTCAGGATGTGTGTGTAAAGAAAAATCTATTTTATCCTACATTACCATTTCAAAGTTTAAGATTAGTATTTGCTTTTTTTAAACATAATACTTTCATTCTGCAAGGATGGCTTAAATGTGTCAAAAGTCATATTAAAGACAAACTATCACTAAAGATTTCAATTACAAGTAAAATATGTTTTCTATTAAATCAAACATTTCTTAAAAACGATATGTATAACAGTCAGTGTATAGCAGAACTGATAATAATAAGATCTGTTTCTTGAGCTCCAAATTAGCATATTAGAAGGATTTCTGAAGGATCCTGTGTGGAGTAAAATTCAACTTTACTATCAATGTTTTTCTTTTATAATATATTAAAGCATAACATAGTTATTTAAAAAATATATATATTATTTATATTTCTTGGTGAGCATATAGGAGACTTCCAAAAACATTTTAAAAATCTTACTGACCCCAAACTTTTGAGGCATTGTGCTACACCCCACTTCTTAAAAGTTTATCAGTATATCATCTATAGAATGTGCGTGTGTGTGTGTGTGTGTGTGTGTGTGTGGTTACCGCAATGTTGCCCCTTCAGTCTTTATCACATCATTATCATTGAGATATGAATATTTCTTCTGGTCTCCAATCAATTCTTCCTGTGGAGGACACCGAGGTAGTTTACTGACCCTCAGCTCTGAATCTGCAACACGTAGCTACATTAGTGAGGGTTTCTTATAGGCACTATGGTTCTAATAATAAGGATATTTGCATTATTAGGTAAAGCATGATTTGAGAGTACAAATTCACATATTTGGGGCAAAAATGTCAAAACCTGTACACAACATACATATTATTGACCTGTGTAAAAGTTTGAGAGTATATCCTGCACTCCTCCAGTGTGGTCGTGATGCCAGTGTGTGATTATAATGTGTTGTATGGACGTGTCGTGCTGCTTCAGAGCCTCGCGCAGATTGGCAATGTACTCTGGTACCGCGCGCTCGCCTGCATCAATTAACACTCGCCTGACAAAGACAATGAACATTCACACATTTGTTAGGTTCAACAAATAGGTTGTAAGACTCAAATAGCTCCAACAAGCACATTTATCTCGTGTAACTTACCTTCTGCCTGTCCCGACCAGGTATGTGTTGGTGCCCTGCAGTGTCATGGGCCCCGGGTTACAGCCCAAAACACGCACTACTCTCGATGACAGCTGCTCGATGAGAGGAATCACCGCGGACATTTTCACCAGGACCACACAAACACGCCAAGAACTTTAAATGCCCCCTAAAACAACCTGCTACAGAAAAGACTGGAGCGCTTTAAGTACACACTTCCTGTTCCGAAGTCCCAATTTACAAAATAAAAGTCTCTGACGCTCAACGTTTGGATGTTTCTTTAGCCTGTGTGTTATAATCACGTTAATGGCTTTATATTTCAGCACTTAAAACACTACAATGACATTATATAGTCTTTGTGTTTTGCTAATTAAGATACAGAGAGAGATCTCAATGTAATGCTGTTCATTTTAACATGTTACCAAAGCAATGAAGCAATAAAAAAGTAAAGATACCCATCGCGGTGAAATAAAGAAACTAAAAAGATCATACATTTCGGTAACTCTTTCTATGAAGCCTGTATTTATAATACATTATAAGGGTATTCTTAAGGCATTTTAATGAGCGCATAATGCAATATAAAAAAAACCTTATAATGTGTTATGACATTTCATGAATAATCATAAAAACAATTATAATACATTATAATATTTACGTATTCGTGATTATAACTTAAGAATGTAATCATTTATAGCACCCAATGAACACCATATTAAATCTACTTCGTTTATAATGGACAATCATATCTAGACATTATTTATTTAAGATTGCACAAGTATGAGAATATGAGACTTATAATGCGTTATATGCATTATATATTATGTATATTTTACTATATAATCCATTGTAATCGTGTTCATTGTGTGTAACCAATTGTCACCATCTTAAAAGCTATAACCACAAATAAGTAAATGTTATAACACATTAAAACTGTTCTTATGAATATTCATGGAATGACACAATATATTATAAAGTTATTTATAATGTATTATGCGTTCATTATAATGCCTTAAGAATACCCTTATAATGTATAATAAATACAGGCTTCATAGAAAGTGTTACCTACATTTCATTAAATAAATATTAGGCCAGTAGCATAAATTATCAATATGGTTCCCTTCATTAACAGAAAAAAACGGTTTGTGCCTTAAATGTCTACAAAAAGACAGTCTGTGGTAAAAGTGTGATCTCTAAAGTTACTGGATCTTCTAAAAAAAAAAAAAACCCACTTCTGCTAAAACTATAAATAAGGTGTTTTGTAAATGATTTTTCCGAAGATGGCTTAGCTTCACTAGCTTACACGTCATAAGCTTTCACCAATGTCTAATTCAAAAATCATTGGTTATGATTGTGTTTTCTTAAATTGTGTGTAAGCACATTGAGAATATGTGTGTTCAAACACTCAGGACAGCAGGGACTTTTGCTCTCCGTCACAGACACATAAAACTTTATTAGGGAGCTGCACATGATCCAAACAGCGTCAATTATTCAGTTGCAATACACACTGATAGTCTGTTAATGTTGAGCTGAAAAATGCAGACTAAACTTACAGATGAGCTTGTTAGTAATGATCAATCTTATTACTGGGATATAGTCAAAACAGCCAATCACAAAGTCTCTTTACAGTAATCTATGCAGGATAGCAAGCCTGCTCTATAGGTTTTACTTTTTTATGGATGACGAGGTGCTATTGAGGTCAGGCCACATAAATGTGTATATTAAGAAATGAACTGCATACCCATAAAGAGTATCAGGATATGCAGAATCGAATGTTTATTGCTCTTCTGGATGTTTACTGATATGACCTCCTCCTTATACTCATGAAACTCCCCGATAACAACATGGAGATCAGACACTGTACTTGTGATTTGCCAGAATCACACAATATCAATTTAGTCTTTATTGGTTTACATTTTCTGATGTTTGCTGTAAGTTCATAAAGCACAACTGCACAAGTCTTGCATGCATTTCTACTTGCTATTCACACTGTTTGTGCGCACAGGTTAAATTTTTATACCGAATGAAAGTGGTAATCCTTCCCAAGGGTTTTAATCTTATAATGAAAGTTCAGGTCTCTAACATCTTGATTAAGTGAAGTTTCCTTGGCTTTGCAAAGGCAGCAATTCACTCCTTGTGTTCTTGGTATAATCTCACATGTAAGATGTTACTGCATTGTACGAGTCTCTGATGATCAGATAAACTGTAGTTTTCACAACCCAAAGAACACACATCTAAATCTTAAATAACGAAGCACTGAGAGATTAAATGAATACATTTCAGGTCCAATTATCTATAAATTCAGAACAGATCTGGCCAGTTTTCTGTGCGTGATGCAATAAAAATAGATCTGAAACAATGATATGGCGAAAAACTAAATTAATGCGCTTTCATAATCACACAGAACTGAAACAATACACAATTCCTAATTACTAATGAATATAGTCCAATCATTTACAGACAAAATAGTTTCTATAGGACATATATCATCTCAGAAATGGGATAAGAGTTTATATACAACTGAGAGGAAGGAAGAAAGGAAGTATCACTGTGGCAGGACTTTGAGAATAGCGTTCACCTCTTCAGCTACAGTCGTCAGCGCAAACTCAAACTGATCCTGAGAAAGAAACAGACACAGTATGAGTCAGTATGAAAGAGGCTGTGTGTTTCATTGTATTTGTGTGTATGCATGTGTATATTACCTTGGTCTGAACCATGCTGGGTCGCTGGTCTCTCAGGTGTTCCAGCGTAGCAGCAATATCAATCTCTTTTGCACCTGTAAAGCAAAGAATTTTACATCATATTTTTATCAATATTTATATTGACTGTTCACAATGTACAAAGTATATTACAGAGCACCCGCTGATAATTATTATCAGCTTTTTTGTCTGTACCTTTGGCCATTTTGTTCAACACCATGTCAATCAAAATGTACGTCCCAGTCCGTCCAGCTCCGTCACTGATGGACAAAAAGCAAGATTAATAAAAGTATAAATAATTAAAAAATTAATTCAAGAGTGTCTGGTTAAAGTGTGATCTCTAAAATTACTAGATTTACAAAAAAAAACAACCAAAAAAACACTTTTGCTATAAATAAGGTGTTTTGTAAATGATTTTTCCGAAGATGGCTTAGCTGCACTAGCTTAGATGACTTAAGCTTCCTTTCACCAATGTCTAATGCAAAAATCATTGGTTATGTTCTCAACACATGGTTTAGTTGAGTTGGGACTTTTGGACACCGATGGACAAAAATTAAGATGAATAAAAGTATAAATAATTAAAAGACAAATTACATATTTTTTTTCAGTGTCAGTGATAAAAAAAAATAAATGGTTGAATGTAGACATAAATTGATTGATTGACGTTGTCTGGATTACTTGAGGATTATTGTGATGTTTGTATTCTCATTCTGACGGCACTCATTCACAGCAGAGGATCCATTGGTGAGCAAGTGATGCAATGCTAAAAATCGTCAAATCTGATCTGATTAAGAAACAAACTCATCTACATCTTACATGGTCTGAGGGGGAGTACAATTTTAACACATTTTTTGGTGAATTGTTCCTTTAATACATATTGTTTTTTTCCCCTTTAGTCAAATTGTGACAAGGTTTTCTGCCTCTTGCATGACTTTGCCTTCCCACTGACATCATCATGACACCACGGGTAGGGAAAATAGCCAAACATGTTTTCTTCCAACCATCTGTCTTTTGGTAGCTGCGGCCACCGTATAAACTACTGCTGCAAACACGGTGATGGTGAGCAGGTAGAGTTTCACAAAAATGCTCTGGTTATGGGTCCACTGATTTGAATTTTTGGCACTTTGAAAGAGGCACATCTTTTTAAATGTAAATTTTGTATTATTGTGCATTGTTATATAAGTATGATTTAAAAATGATTTAGCATCCCTCTGTTCGGTTATAGAACATTTATGTTGAATACGTGCCTTGTTTACTATATTTGACTTTTTGGATGAAATATTTAATAAATAGTTGACCACAGATGCATCTTTTGTGGCATCTCTAATCACAAGTAGTACTCCAGTGCAAATGTGATATTGAATGGAATTAAAATATATATTGAATATCATGTTATGCAAGTGTGTGTTTGTACTTGCCTGCAGTGAACAATGACAGGACAGGATCTTCCACGGTAACATTTGTTTACTTTCCTATTAGAAAGAAGACATACATACAATCATGAAACACAGACACACACACACACACACACACACACACACACACACACATAAGACAACTGAAAGTAGATTTTAGATGCAGCTAAGCTTCATTATTAAAATGTGCTACATATCCTTTATATATAAAAAAATACATTAATAAAAAAAATAAAAAACTTACTTCCTTACTAGTGCTGTCAAACAATTAATCAACGTTAATCACATCCAAAGTTTTTTGTTTATATAATATATGTGTGTGTACTGTGTATATTTATTATCTATATATAAACACACACACACATACAGTATATATTTTGTATGAATGTATATTTACATGTATATACATGTATTTATATTTTTATATTCTTATAATTCTATTCTTGCATTTTATATTATATGTAAATATATTTTATAGATTTGTTTTCTCAAATATATACATGCATGTGTTTGTATTTATATATGCATAATAATAAATATGCACAGTATACACACATATATTATGCAAAACATGTCTATTTACTAAGTTGCTTGGTCAGCACAATATAGACCAAACCTGACCCACACAAACACACAGTCATATTAGCTTCAGACATGTTACTGCTTTAGGCTGCTTGTTTTATTCAAATAAACATCATAGGGGCGGGGCCAGGACCAAAGCACAACAATACTGATTGGAGAATAAATAAGAAAAACAGAGAGCAGAGACTTGTAGGCAAGAGGAGAGGAAAAGAGGAAATCAAAGGTCAGATATTAACAGACAGAAAGGTTGAACACAAAGGTCTAGAGTGGAAAGAGATAGAGGGAGGGGCTGGAATCCCAGGGTGCACTTGGATGCAGAGTCGCAGTTGTCAATGATCACTTTTGTGACTATGCAACTGGAGCCAGTGAACTAGCTGCACGACCACAAAAATGACACTGGCAACCGCTCAGGAGCTGACACACACACACACACACACACACACACGCAACACAAGCACACGCTCTCATAGGCGCACCTGCGGAAGTCAAGCAGGGTTTGGCTGGTTTCGGGTGTTTGGTCGTTCAGCCAGGTGTGATAATGGAACTGCGTGACTGTACGGGTCTCGTTAGTCTGCATGTTCTTCAGGTAAAAACTCCGAACCAGGAAATCCTCACACCACACATGCTCAGAAACCAGATTAACCTACATACAAGAAAAAAAAGCAATGAAAAAATAAGGCAGAATAAAAGCCAAACCCAAAATGAAGTCGCTGTTTTGTGTCTGCCCCATTAGTTTTCTGAATTTGCATTAAATTGCAGTTACTTCTATGAGACACATTAAAAAGGAACTCCATACACAAATGAAAACATCTTCCTTTTTTAATTTTTGTATGATGAAATTCATACCGTTCTGTGTAAATTATTATATATATATATATATATATATTTTTTTTTTTTTTTTTTTTTTTTTGAAAAATAAAATTTTGTATTTTACATTCTTAACAATATACGTATTAACCAATATAAAACATTAAGCCGCTATAAAGAAAATTGCATTCATGGAAAAAAATCCAATATTATTTAACAATATGAAATGGTTTGACATTTTTTGAACTGAAAAATATATTGAGATCACCAGTGGCTTTGCATTTAAAGGTGCAGTGTTATAATCAGGAGAATCTATTCAGAGAAACGCAATATAATATATGTAACTATGTTTTCATAGGTGTACAAGACCTTACACAATGAACCATTATCTTTTAACTAACTGTTAACTTTTAAGATTTAATATTGTAAGGGTGAGCGGGTGAACGAGTCAACGGTTGCAATTAACATTCTCAACCGATAAATTGACACACTGCACCTTTAAGACAGCAACCCTAAACCCTTTAGTTTAGCCTTTTCTATCCATTACTAATGCAATAATGTTATTTTTATGTTATGGATACTTATATAATATATAATATATGCTTTACATATAATATATTTATCTATATTTAACATACAAATCATTTTTGATGTGGCATTTGCTATATGATCATTAGCAGGGCAAAGCAATAGCATCCAATATAAAAGCACATGATCAGAGATACCAAAAAAAAAAAAAAAAAAGGTGGATTTGATCCATACAAAGTCCCAGAAAACATTTCTACAGACATTCTTAGCCAGTTAGAATCTGTACTCACAAATTTATCATTTGCAGACATTTATACTGAGTAAGTTTAATCCACAATCCATTTCTTTTTATAGTGCCAAGATACTGAGATTGATTATTGAATAAATGTATAAATGTCCACAAGTATTGAGTTTGGTAGGCTCTGTGGTAACTAGAGATCAATAAAAATGTTTTCTGGTCATAAATAAGCTGCAAAAGTCATATGGATGATGTAGATGTATGCTAAATGATATGGTTTTTTTTTCAATGCAGAGATTTAAAGTGCACCCAAGTCCTTTCATGTCAAAACGGAACATTTGCATGTTGTCCGCCCACTTGTTGGTCTTTTCTTCTTGGTCCGATTGAAAATGCTAATTCATTCTTTGCCACTAGGTGCTGCTTTTGGAGTGGTAAAAATACCAGTAATGGCTAAACACACACAGCACTGTCAAGGGCTGCTTTATTAAAAAGCTGCTTTCCTAATAAAGGAGACCAATCGGACCAATCACTGAAGATAAGCATTATGCAAAGTAGGTGCCTGAAAAAAAAACAGCAAAACAAAACGCCACAGTCATCCTCACTCTGCAAAGAAGGTATTATAGTACCTCATAAATGTGGTAGAGGTTGGAGCCTTCATCCGGCCAGTAGTGATAACACTGCTTCACACCGCTCTCAGTGAGAGGAGTCAACATGACAATCACCACACACCCGCTCTCCCAGACCATCTGCAAGAGTACACACACAACATTATACACACTGCATGACCATCTGCACAAGAACACACACTACACAGACACATACCACACACACTCTTCCTGACCATCTGCAAGACACACACACACAGAGACTCTCTCAGACCTTGTTTTAGAGATGACACACAAACACACTCTCCAACATGATCTACAAGACCGCATAAACCATTAATGTAAGCTTACAAACAAATAAAGAAGTTTACCTGCCAGAAGTCAGCCACGGTGGAGGGCAGTGGGCCCTGAGTAGCGATGTATGCAGGATTACGAGGGTCATGATCCATCTAAGAGAAAACAACACAATTAAATCATTCTGCATTATATGTGGTTTGATTGTAGTTTAATTAATACACAAGAGAATGAGCATTCAAAACAGAAAGAACGAACTGCGCACACTAATAGTTGTTTATTTGCATGAACTGTCGGCATCATTATAGTACCCGATTCACTTATGCAAATCAGCTAATGCTGCAAGCGTGGCCAAAGTGATAGGTTGATGGCCAACTTTTCTGTAAAATAACATTAACTCTGATAAGAGCTCAGTAACCAGCCCATTAAGTGTCCAGTGTCTTCCTCAAGGGCATAGTGGTGATAAAACAGGTCTCAGCATTTTTGCTTTAACTGGTCCACAGACAGTTAATCAATGTCTTCTATCCAAAGCAATTTACTCTAAGTGTTTCCTACAGGTGCAGTCACACTGCAGCAAACTGAAGTTAAAGTTTCCTACACCTAATGCTTTATCCAGTTTGCGACATGGTTTGAATTATATGTGTAGAGTGTTTGAGTAATAGATTTGTATTTAGTATTGGGCTCACAATTGGGCTGGCATTGATGTAGTCTGAATTGCCTTGATTGTTCTCCGCCTTCAGAGTTATTCTGCAATGATCGTCTAAACAAACAGAAAAAGCATTTTATTTTCAGTTTTGAATAACTCCTTTACATAACAGAAATTTAATAATACACTAATGGTTACAGTCGATGAATAAACAAAGCACCTGAAAGTGGATATGTTTGTGTGTGTGACTCACAGGCTATGACTGTGCTAGTGCGGTTTTTCTTGACGTTTCCGTCTCTCTGGCCGATAGTGGTGGCATTGGGCTCGGCCTGGTACGCACAAAGAGCCTCCCACTCCGACTGCAAACGATTCTTATTTTTTAGGTGGTCCTCCATATAGGCCTGCATGAGTGAATAATGAAACAAATAGGATATTTTGTGAGTCATGGGACATTATCCAGTGGTGAAAGATTATTTAATAGCCCCCAGTGAAATTAAAACTTAAGAGGAAATCGTAAATAGTTTGAGGTAGGTTGTTTTAGTTTGATGGGGTTTTTTTTCTTTTAAGAAATTAAATTATTAATTTTAGAAAGGTTTAATGGCTGCTGAAAACTCAGGTTTGCCATCCATCCCCCCAATTATGTTGGACAATATTTTATTATTTCACTATTTTTTAAGTAAATAAATGCAGCCTTGGTGACCATAAGAGACTGCTTTCAAAAAGATGAAAAAAGACCAGCAATGAACATTTAAATTAGACAAAAAACACTAACAAACAATAACAATCTATTTCTTTTTTACATATCAAATATATCTGTGCATTTTAATTTTCATAAAATATTTATAATATTTTATTTATTTTTTTACATATTTATATAACTTAATTGGTATAAATAAATATAAAATAATATAAAAAAAATAATATAAAAATAATTAAAATATAATAATAAAAAAGTATAATATAAATATAAATTTTAAACTTCACTGTAATAAACTTCATTTTAGAGTTTATTGTTTGTTCTGTTTTAATCCTTTATTTGGTATTTAACAAGACAATGCATAATGATACACATTTTTAATGTGTGTGGTGAGTGAAGATAAAATATGCTTTACTGTGGCACCAATTGTCAATGAATAAAGGCATCTGTGTTGCAATTTCAAACTTTCACAGTGTTCTCGTGTGTTGGTTTATGCATGTACCAGTATCATGTGACCAGTAGAGATGTCCATGTTGGAATGGGCGGGCTCTTCGCTCCAGGATGAGGTGCTAGTGCGTGCAGAGGGGCTTGGCATTGGGCCGTCACTCAGCTGAGATGACACACTATTTATACGAGAGGAATGAATAGGATCTGGTTTCTCTACAGGAGGCTTTACTGCCATTCGCTGCCTACAGAGTTCCTGGGCAAAAAGAAATCTCATATCAATTAAAGAAATCATTTCAAACAAACTGCCCTGCGCACACACATACACTGTTTGGTACCTGGTAGGTAGCAGTGGCGTCAGTGGTGGGGTCAGAGCCAAGGTTGGTGAGCTTCTCTTTGAGTTTGTGATGAGAGCGATGACGAAGACAATAGACCACACTGGATGCTAGCAACACTCCAGTTATACAGATGATGGAAATCACAGTCAGAATCAGAAACTTCAGAGACTCGGAGCGACTGTACTTAGTGGGAATCTGATTCAGTTTGCTCCTCTGGAAAAAAACAAAAAGACAGAGTTATGGGCTACATTCTGCAATTTTTACATGGATTTGTTTACCAGTAGTTTTTATTCAGTATATTTTAAATGACAGAATTGCAATTTATTACATTTGAATATTAACTTAAAAATGGGAATATCAAATCCTTGGAAAAAAATCACAACGGGAATTTGTGAAGTGGAGAGAATCTTACATCAGTGACTCCAGCCTCTACAATCTTGACTTTTGCTTCTTTCTCCAGTTCATCCTTTCGACGGACTGATACAAGAGAAGAATTAGAATCAGTGGAGATCAGAGTACTTGTAAATCTGAAGAGAGACATTCATGAAAGAGCTCATCTTGTACTTCATGTGCATAGTTAACTCTCACTAAACTAACCTGCCACATTAGCCACATCCTCTGTAGTGATGTTCTGAGCATTTGGACGGACTTGAAATGTCACAGCTGGACTAACGACACTATACAAATGGAAAAAGAAATCATCAAATTATTTTGTGGGGAAAACGTAGGGTGGGTTCTGTCCATCGGTTATTGATGGGTTATGCTAATGGTCTGTTGTTTCACCAGAGGATCGAGTTATGATACAAAGTAAATCATTTTACAAGATAAAACATACAGTTTATAAAGCTACTACTAGGATTTAAATATGCTTTCCAGTATGCCTTAACTATATATTTTACTCAGTTTCTTTATATTCTGAACAGTGTAAGTTATTGAAATTTGAGAAATAATAATTGATGACTCACGAGAGCTCTGAGAAATCAGTCATTTGAATCTTCGCTTTACGAGCCACCAACTCCATCAGATACAAACCCTTATCAGTGGGAAGATTTCTGAGGCAGAGAGAGAAAGAAAAATATATTTTTTTAAAAGATATTTTAAACGACTATTAATTCTAATGTAATCATATTAAAATAGTGCTTAAAACAGAAATGTATTTATTATTTATTTTAACACACAATAATAATGAATTAATTATTAATGCACATTAAAAATTTGGCAAAGAATATTTTCAACACTGCATGCATCAAACAATCCTAAAAAATGTGTCATGGTTTCCACAAAATATATTCTCAACATTGCTAATAATACAATATGTTTCTTAAGCAGCAAATTTTCATATTATAATTTTTTTTCAGGGGTAATAATGCTGAAAATTCAGCTTTACCATAAAAGGAACAAATTACATTTTAAAATATATATAAGATATTATTATAAATTGTTATATATTTTTTCCATATTACTATTAAAAATTTTTTAATAAATAGCCTTGGTGTGGGAATTTTTCCTAATGCTCATCGATGTCTATACTTTTTATGCAACACTTAACTGTGTTGCACATGTTCTGATCTAATGTTTAGCAATATTGTGAAGAGAATAAGAAACGCCGGATGTAAGTGTTACATGCAAATATCTCACTCTGTGTCAGTAATAATGTATCCATAGATGTCATTTTTAGCGTTGCTCTGGACATCAAGCTGAAGATCCTGTACTTTCATGTTCTTGCGGTGTGGTGCAGGGTTTTCCTTCAGGGCAGAGGAGGGCGCTATCGCTGCTGCCTGGACCCAGCCTTCTACCTCCTCCACTCTCTCTATGGCCTTTTTCTGCATCCCCACCTCCCGGTGTGTCGTTCGGCTACGAACCGTCTCCACAGACACACCCCGCCCCTTATCAGCAGCTTCTGGTTCAGAGCTGGAGGATTTATCCAGGTACTCCAGCAGCTTTCCTAAAAAGCCCACATCCTGCTAAAACAGAAAGCAAATACAGGCGGAATGTAAATCCATCCTCAAAAGAAATGCAGTATTTGGATACATAAATTTGGGGAAACACAAATAAAAATACAACATATATAACCAAATAATGATACATGTGTATATACTTGTATATGAAGCATATACAGGTCCTTTTAAAAAAAATTGCATGAGTTCATTATTTTCTGTAATGTACTGATAAACATTAGACTTTTATATATTTTAGATTCATTACACACAACTGAAGTA
>JAUMHQ010000046.1:10882246-10896626 GCA_032361165.1 Enteromius paludinosus
ATCTAGATTAATCTAGATTAATTTCAAAATTAATCTAGATTAAAAAAATTAATCTATGCCCACCCCTAATATATATATATACATATATATAAATTAATGAAATTATTATTATAGTCATATATAATCATGCATTTTTAGAGATATTTTTAAACAGGGCACATATATTATATTGTACATTATAGTAATAAGAACAATCAATGTCTTGTTCATATTAAAGTCTTAATCTTTGTAAACCATATCAATTTCTTACCAGTGCGTTGAGCTCTTTGATATATCCTCCGAGGTCAAGTCAACTAACACCTGGGAGAAAAACACACAAACATCATTTTTATATATTAATTCTTATTTTAGTCAAAAAAAGATATAATTTAGATTTAGAACAATGTTATAAATGGCAAAATAATATATATTTTTTTATCTTACGAAGAGGAGTTAAGAAGTTAATCATATCAAAAATGCTGTGAAGACTGTTATCTATTAATGTTATTTTTGATGTCAGGTTTGCCACCTTTCCAAGCAGCCCTCTGTGTTTTGACAGAATTCCTCCTCCATTCTTCACGGCCACATCTAGTGTTCTTCTGTGTAACTCCACAAGTGACACGCTGAATTCAAACCTACACAAATGCACGCATGCAACACACAAACACCTCTTTAAAGATGTATTTGTGTTTTAAATCAATGTAAAATGAGAAGACTTGAGGATAAGAGACTAGAAAAGGAAAAAGAAACTGACGTTTGATCATAGATTGGATTCACTGTTTTCTTCATCGTGTTTGTTTTTCTGCGTCCAGAGCGCCGTTTATCAGGCAGCAAATACAATCGGACATATGGATCAGAACCATTTTCAGTAGAAGAAATCAGATTCCTGCAAACACAAAAATATGAAGACTTTCATATTAAAAACATGTTTTAGAAGCGCAGAAATACTTTCAGAAGGTCAAAAGTCATACCTGCAGCTGTGTACCACGACAATTAGTTTGTTTCTCTGGGGACTGTGTCGGATGGTTAACTGAATTTCACCCAATGGAGCAAAACCAGGTGAGGCTCCACTGTAAAAAAAAATAAATAAAATTAAATATTTGGAATTTTACCAAAGAAAGGTCAAAATATGTTCGAAATGTTCAAACATACTTCTGTAATTGTTGCATTGTCTTCTGGAGCTCCTGGGCGTTGCTGGGGTTAGAGATATCAGATGCTATACTGGGAGTCGGCTCTTTGCTGTTTAGGTGTAGCTGAGAGCCAGAAATGGCCAGGTTAGACGTGCTCCGCCCTGATTTAGCCAGGCGGGTAGGTGAGTCCTCTAATGGCCTGCTGTCAATAAGGTGCTCCACCCGCGGGGAGGGTGTTGGAGTGGGTTGGCTTCTGGGTGCTGGTGTCGGCTGCTGGGTTTTGGATGCTGGGGTGGGCTCTGTAACATTGGGCCGCTGAGGAGACGGGTTGGGGGTCACACTGGGGCGATGGATCTGAACTGAGGACGGCTGACCTGATACATCCAACTTATCCATAGAGAGAATCTAAAATATACATATAGACAAATATGTGTTGGTTACTGACTTTTATATGTATACTTACAGCAAAAGCGACACCTGCTCTTGAGACGGACGGCAAGGTTCAGCTGTTTCTTTGTAGTCGTGCTGAACCTCCTCACTAAGTCCATTAAGGCACCATTTCCACTTAAGCTGCTTTGAAAATATATATCTCTAAAAACATCAAATAAAATTTCATTTTGGTTATGGTTTTAATAGTTTGATTATTGCTGTGGCCACTTCCACTTTAGTTTTCCTCTCATTTAGAGGGCATATTCCTTTTTTTGTTATTTCTTCTTAATTTAAGTTTTAATTTAAGGTTTTACAGTTGAGGAATCAATAGAAAATCGATGGAAGTAATTACAATTTGGTTATAACTACGGAATGGCATAACCCCCTATGTAATATTTCAAATAATGTGCTTTAAGGAACTTTTTTACTTAAATTGGGTAACTTTTTTCACACAAAGTGTGCATGCGATGTTTGTGTGTTACCCTAAGTGCCATCTTCATCTTAATCATAGAGCCAGGTCCTGAGTTCCTGAGTGGGAATCGCTGACTGATAGTCATCTGATCCTCCTGAAGCAGCTTTGACAGAGGAAGAGAAAACGTCCCGAGGGAACACTCGTGCTTCTCATCCTTTACCTGCACACACATAAAACATCAGGCTGTGACTCGTAGAGACACTACTATGTTGTATAAACTGCTTCTTATATATACTATCCATAAATAGTCAATTTGAATAAATATACTTTTATTTATTATTTATTTATTTCCAGAATTAAATAAACACACATAAAACAAACAAACAAACAAAACAATATGGATAGCAGGGCAACAAATTCAGTCTAAACATATCACTTGGAAGAACAACTAGTATCATACCAATGTTGGAGTTGTAATTATTGTTACACTTTCCTAGAATAATCAAAACCAGTATTACCCTGCAGCGGTCAAATCGTTTGCCTTTCAGGGATCAGCTTACAGTATATTTTTTACCATTAAGTCACAAAACCCCATGACACGCGAGTGCATGTTTGGGCTTTACCTCCACTTCAAGATCTTGACACTTTGGATTGTGGATCAGGAATGTGAAGGCCTCCTCCCAAAGCGGCTCGTTGGTTTTATATCTCGTCTGTAATGAGAAGAGAATGTAAAACATTTAACCATTATAATTTAGCAACAGTGAAAACAAAGGTTCTGTACTGGATTTAAAGGGGTCATATGAGGCCATTTTAAGGTCTTACAAGCTGTTCCCTAAAGCTGCAAAGTCTCAAACTCAAAGAGACATTCTTTATAAAACATGACCACACACCCCTAAAATGACTCATTTAAAAACACCCCCACATCTTAAAAGCGCTTTATTTAGCTTTCTGAAAGTAGATGCACCGATGCATAGAGGGACTATAACAATACTATTTGAAGGTTTTTTAAAAATGAAAGCATGTCAACATATTCTGTTACACCAAATACACCGAATCCTGATCTTTAAAACAGCATCATATGAACCCTTCAAAAATTCTAAGTAAAAACTGACTTAAGCAAACTTGCAAATTCCCCTTTTGCAGTGAAATATTGTCTTACAAAAACAGCTAAACATCAACTAATAAGTGTAATGAATTTAAATGTCTCCATCTATTTTGATGGAAAGGAATGTACAGGCACCTGTAAGGAATAACACAATATGTAATACACTTCTACATTTTCTTGTGTGGATCAGTATGTTTACCTTGCTCTCAAAGGATTTGTGTCCCACAGTAAACTGGACGAACGGACTGGGCACACTGGTGACCCTTTTACCCGACTACAGAGCATAAAAATAATTATTAACAATGCTTCCATATTAAAACACACACAAATAACAATATGCACAAATAACATGTTCAACCTCAGCCAAAATGATTTAAATCAAACAATAACAGTGTCATTACAAAAATGTAAGAATCTACAGTACATATTTGCACACTAACCATATCATATTTACTCCCATCTAAATCTGTAATATGAACCACACCTGGCATGCTGTCCATTACCAAAGACAGTTACAGTACTTAGAAATCTGGGCAGGCAACACTGTAAATAAATGTTTAAAACTCTTTTTATGGACCAGAGGGACCATATATAGGTCCTATTTACTTGAATGAGAAAACTGAACAAAACTAACTGACAAGATTTAGGTTTTTACATATTTTCAAATAATCTATATTTAAATAAAACAATTAAGTAAATTCAGCTTCATTACTTCAAATCATAATATATTAGGCTGGTCTAATCAATGCACTTTTATATTTTAGTCAAGTAACGAGATTTTTTTTTTTTTTTTTTTTGCTGAGCAATACATGTGAAAATTATTACTGTTAAAACTTGTTGAAATGACTGACCCTGATAATAGACCTGAAATGCTCCAGATTTAATCCAGATGTGGTAAGCATTACATTTGGAAATATTCCATTAGATAGAATGTTCTAAAATATTTTATTTGGTATTTTATTTATATACATTTTTTTCTCCTTATGAATGCAATGTACTATATTACTATTAGGACATAAAACCTAAGAACATTTAGGCTATGTAGAATTGTACAATCCTAATTTATAAATTGCTTGAATTAAATGCAATCAATTCACAATTAGAAGTGTGGGATTTGAAAGCTGGCAGAGGAGAATTAGTCTGTGGCATTCAGAGTCTGAATTGAGTGCCTTTCAGACAGTCGGATGCACACGCAGGTCTGCATGCGGTTACTCAAAGCACACAAACAGCACACGGTACCTGCAGCAGAAGGATCTTAAATTGGCAAACAGCTTGCCACGTCTTTCTACATCATTATGTGTGTGTGTGAAAATTGGGAAAAAAACTGGTTGCATTACCTTTATTGCTTTATTGACTGTACCCTTCTTCAGCCCTGCATTGTTGAATTCTAAAGGATTGCGCTTATTTCCCCAAGCAGAAAAAGACGAGACACACACGCGCACACGCACACACACACACACACAAACAAATACAGGCAGGATTATTAGGAGGATAGCATGCAGAGTTAAATTCATAATTGCACAAAAACACAGACATCCTGGAGTACTCACTCAATCATTCACAACAAAATGAATGATTACAGAATTAATGCATGATTAATTTGATGAAAATGAGAAAGGATGATGCTTCAATGTATTTTATCCGTATTATTGTTCAAAATGTTAAAAAAGGCCAAGCAGAACGCATCAGCGCTTGTTTTTTTTTTTTGATTAGTCATGCCTGGGCACATGAGAGGACAGAATTCAGGGTGATGAAGAAAGAATGATAGAAAGAAACATGAAAGAGAAATACAGACAAGGCAATCCAAAGAGAATCAGTCCGGCTCACACTTCACTGCAATTCAACCTGCTGACAACAAATCTGATTGCACAAATATGTCACACAACGTCATGGGTACTGCAGGACACAACAAGACGCCTGAATTTACTCAAAGCGCTGTCAGTGACTGATGACAAATGATCAAATGAGGCATGGGCTGCATACGGCAACAGTTATACAACAGTTATGGACAAGCTCGTTCCAAATGTGCTGATATTTAATAAAATAGCCCTGGAGCTTTTCACGCTTTTAATCAGAACCGTTTGCTTTTCGCTTGGAGACACACCACAATTGATTCTGTTTTTGAGTGGAACTTGTTGTGCAAAGCAAATATAGGCAAAGTAGTAGGGCTGCACCATGATGACACAATCATAATTACAGATTATTCCCTTGAAACATGCATAGTGTTGTAATGATGTACTAAAACTAAAATTACACAATTCAAAAACCCAAAAGAACACATCTTAAACACACAGGATACCAAAAGTGGATTTTGAACGATTAATTGTCGCTTTGAACTATTATGTTATTGCGGCATCCATAATTGCAATTGCGTAACTGTAGCAGCCCTACAAAATAGCTGTCCAATATTATGTCTGGAACAGAGAGTTTAATCTGCATGTACAAATAATGTATAAACTGTTGTATAAAATGTTGCTTGTGTGACATTGCTTAATCATGTGTGTCATACAGTGAAGTGCAGAGAGAGAGACCCGCTTCATTCAACATGCTTCTAAAATGTACACTACTGTACCTCTGCTACATCCCAAACGCATGCTACTGTTCAACATTTCTGTATGTCTGCAAGATCTTTTTCTCAAAGAAGTCTCTTATGCTCATCAAGGATGAATTCATTTGTTAAAAAAAACCCCAGCAATATAGTGAATTTTCAGCATCATGATGATTTAGAAATCATTCTAATATGCCGATTTGGTGCTTCTTAATATTAAAACAGCAGTGCTGCAGTTTTAAGCATTTTATATTTAATTGAAGTCTCAGTTTGAAACTGCAGGAATTAATGCTGAACTGCATTTACTTGAAATTTTGCAACATTAAAAAAAGTATTTCATGTCAATTCTGATTAATTTAATGAATCTTTGCTTTTTACAATCCTATATCCCCCCAAAAAAATCTTACTGACCAAAAACTTTTGAAGAGTAGTATATCACTTACACACAATTTTACAACATATATTTTGTCCTTTTTGGAGATAATCAATACTGACCAATAACGATTTTATCCTTGTCAAACATTGCTTTATCAATTGATTAAAAAAAGTCTGATTTCAAATAATGAAATCAGAAAAAAAGTTGTGTTTAGTAAACAATTTTACCAGCAATTTTCTGCATGTCTCTTTTGTTATCAATATTTGTCATATTTTAATTTTTCTGATAACTATTCATAAAAAAAAACATTTGCATAGACACCTCCATTAAGCTATAAGCGATCAGCCACTCTTCTTTCCAGTTATGGTTTCATCACTGCCCAATAAAAAAACTTGATCAGCAATATACCCATAACCACAAAACTTCATTTAACTCTCCAAACAAGGCTGATAACGGTGTTCTGTAGCTGTATCTATATTCAAATGCCCCCTTCAAAAGAAAGAGTGCACTTTTACAGTAAAAAAAACAACAACTACATACACCAATATGGCTGCACTAACACCTCTAATGCAGACCATTAATATCTATGCAAAATGCAGGCAGGGACTCTGTAAACACTAACATGCTGACAGACCAAACGGTGGCATAAACAAATACAAACAAAACAGTCCTCAGAGTCTGAAGAGCATTACAGGAAGATTTTACATGCATAAGGGAAGTTGAGATGTAACTATGAAACATTTTTAAATGAAACTGTTAATGCAGGTAAAACGCAAGCAGACCAGTCGCATGGAAATACCAGCAGAGTGACTCACAAACATTGTCCTGTAGAGGGCAGAAGTGTTCTCACAGAACACCAGCCCGGCAGAGCGTCGCTCTCTCAGACACCCACTGCCCACGTGCCCCTCAAAAACACTCTTCACCCAGAGCCACAGGAAACCAGAGTGGGATAACAGATAGAAACAAAGGATGAAAGGAGAAAAAGGCAAGGCAAGGGTAGAAGTAGAAGCAAAACCTGATGAAAGATGGAGTGTAGAAAAAAGAAGAAGAAAGAAGCTTGTGTGGGTAAGTATGTGCGTGTGTGTGTTAATGCTCACTGGCAGATTTTTGGCTGAGTCCAGATGCACCAACAGTAATGCTGATGACAGCCCATCATTGGCCTGCCCTTTATCTGCTTTAATGCTGCTTAAAACCTGAAAAGCAATACATAACACATTAATCAGTGCTGGCTCTGTGCTGTTTGTTTAAAAGAACTAAGTGATGTCTTGTTTTACATGCAATAATTACTTGAATCACAAAATTATTTTGTATTAGTCCTTAGAAATGGGAGATTTCAGAGTTTAAATGTAGAAATGTGCAGTTCATATTTATATATGTGCAGTTCAGTTATAGTACATACTATCCGTATTAAATTTGGGCTCAGTTAGATTTCTTTTTTAAAGAAATAATTTTTTTATTTAGCAAGGATGCATTAAATTGATCAAGTGTGAGCGTTCAACACATTTATATGTAATAAAAGAATTATATTTTCAAAGAATACTGTTAATTAAAATTCTATTTATAATTGTTTTGATCAAATAAATGCAGCCTTAGTGAGCACAAGAGACTTCTTTCTTACGGACTCTAAACTTTTAAAGGGTAGTGTACGTTTGTTATTTAATCAGTAAAGTTTAAATCATTTACAGAAGTCATATAATAACATCATTTTGATGCATTTGAGAGGTGTGTTATGTTACCTCGTCGAGTTTAGCGGGTGTAGGTAGAAGAGAAAGCCATTCAATCTTCAGATGAAGCTTTCCTGTAGCAACATCATCAAGTACAAACCACTACACACACACAAAAAGGTGAAACAGGGAGTGGATTTATTATATGAAAACAAATGTAGTTCTAAAAATGTGGACAATGATAGCGACCTCTAATTTTATATAAAGTTCATATATAGTATAGTTCACTATACTTTTAATTTCTTTGAAAAGAGGCAGGACAATCTTTAAAAAAAAAAAATCATAATAATAATAAAGAAAAGAAATACAAAAAAACTATTAATGCTCCGCAGAAGAAATTATTTTATAAGGGTTCGGAACATCACCATGCTGAGTAAATGATGCCAAGTCATTTTTTTTGACTGAACTAATAATAATAACTATATTATTATTATTCTATTCAAGCTTTGACCTGATACAAAAATGAAGCTGATGTATGTAAGAAAATGTAAGACAGATTTATTTATTTTTTTTTACCTCATCTACTTTGTGTTCCTTCTCTAGTTCATCTACCTTGATGGTAATGCTAAAGAATACAAAAGGTTAAAAATCAAACAATTAAAATAAAAGCAAATCCAAAATGAGTGATTAGATTAATGCACAGCCATTACCTTCCCAAATAATCATCTTTATCATGGTCCTCATCAAAAAGCTCTATCTCCAGATTCTGTCCTGGTTGATTGTACACAAATGCCTAAAACACATGTAAACACATTGGGTTGGTAAATAAAAACATGTCAGAGAAGGACAGATTCAATCACAAATTAGTCTATTACCTCATAAACTTCGTTCCATTTAGGATTAACTGTCTCTTTGATGATTTTGGATCTGAAGAGCTGATTACCCAGCTTAATGACACCATATGGGTCTGACTTTCCTTTTATCAGGCCCCCCAGAAATGTGTCCTTCCCTACAAGATCCTGTGCCTCCAGAAAGTGAATCCGCAGAACAGCCTAAAACAGGAACACACATTTGATATAAATATTTTGTTTATATACATTTACATACCATGTGTATGTGAAGTGTACAAGTGTGTCACCTTTGGCATGGGGAAGCGGAGTTTGGAAATCTGTGCATCACTTACAAGTGGAATAGATAGTTTGTTTGGCAGCAGGAGAAAACTGCATATGATATCCTGAATAATGTTGTCACACAAACCACTGTGAAAGATAGAGAGAACGATGTTAAATATTAGAACAAACCAGTCAAATGCAATAAATTCCCTCTATCCACCCATCAGTAATTCTTTCCCCAAAATTAAGTGATATTTTGGATGGCAAGACTACACTGTATCAAAAACAGCAACCTGATATTCCACTAAAATAACGGTGTACAAAAAAGCTGTTTTTTTTTTTTTTGGTTGAATGCCCATGGTTTGCATTTATGCAAACACCTTTCAGTGCCTTTTTGCTTTGACTAAACACACATCTTCAGGCCCTTTTTTACTTAAACCATGTGAAAATAAATATTTGGAATAGTTCTCAAGGTGGCCAGGGCCCACTAGAGGGCCTCAGCAAATTTCAAAAGTGTAATATTGTATATTAGTTTTAATTAAAATGAAATGCTGAAAAAATATACAATCAACATAAACTAAAATAATATTTTTTTAATCACACTTCCCCTCTTTTGCCCATGGTTCCTGAAATTTCTGAAACCACAAAATGAACTGTGGTTAAATAATTCATGAACACTCCCAATATCTGTCAACAAAAATCTGGAAAGCAAGTAGCTTTGTCTCAATTTCTCCCAAAATATCATAGAAAACATATATTGGGATGCTTTTGAATGTTTTATTAAACTATACATGTCTTTCAAATAAAAAAATGGAGAGAATTACTGGGATAAAAAGTCTGGCAGGTTGTTTTGGGTCACCATTGACTTCCATAATAGGAAAAAAAAAAATACTATAGAAGTCAAAGGTGACCCAAAATAACCTGGTTACAAACTTTCTTCAGAATATCTTCCTTTGTGTTTGGCAGAACAAAGAAATTCATACAGGTTTGAAACTACTTGAGGGTGATGACAGGATTTTCATTTTTGGGTGAATTACTCCTTTAAAGAACTATAATACTTCCTCCATACTCCCGCAGCAGATCTCTATTAGTGCAGTTGTCATTTAAGTACCGCAATTTATAGTTGTTTATAGTCCGTCACCCACACTATGTTAATGGGTGTATCATGATTTACCAATTAACTTGCATTTCAGCTTGGGGTCGTAACACATCGGGATTCATTTATTTATTTTCAGAGATCAAAGAATTCAGTTTGAAATGTGACTCTTCTGTGAGGGTGTGTGTGTGTTTGAGAGAGAGAGAGAGAGAGAGAGAGAAAAAATATAACAAAGGACAAGATCTCTCCACGCCTAAACCACAACACCAGCTCCACCTATGATACAACCATAAAAGGAGAGAAAGAGAGAGAAACTCTACATTTGGACACATACACTCATGTCAGGGGATCACAGGGCGGACATTAAGATAAAACACACTATTAAGGCCCTAATCATTTCCCCACCATCAGAAGTAGGTGTAAACGTGGATCGTCTGATGTGGTCTGACAGGAAGAGCAGCATTTCTGAGACTGGAGTGAGCGTGTATAATGTTTGCGTGAGCAACTGTTATCTGTGCCACCTCAAAACACAAAATAGGTCATGTGACAGCACATGCCCATTTCAAAGGTTGCCTTACCCACCACTTTCCAGTTTTATGAAACTGGCCTAATATGATTACATGATGATGTGATGCATCACTCACTTTATTCCAGGGATGTCCAGCATATTTGTAAGACCTGTCCAGTTTATATCCAGAAACTGGGAGAAAGAAACAGACACATGTAACAATATTTAATACATAATGGTTGTGTATTAAATTGTAAAACAAACGTTTGTTTTCTATAAAATACATTTATAAGCACTGCATATTACAAAATCTAATAACAAATGCCCATTTTAACCGTTTAACCGTTAACCGACCGATTTTAAGTTTAACCGATGAATACATGTGTATATAATTTATTTATTTATTTCAGTATTTTATCTACTCATAGCCTATATAAAATTGTGTTGACAAAAGAAATCACATTTTATTGGCCACATTCACACAGCAGCAGAATACATTTGTTGAGTACAGGAAGTGACAACCGCGTTCTGTAACGGAACTCACCGGGAAATGTTCAGGACTTGCGACCGCGTTCGCGGAACACATGCGCTGTGTGAACGGAACAGGAACGCGCTCTGTTGCACAAATGCGCTTCTTGCCGATGTTACGTGTTTTTATGTGTGTTTTGGGTATCTTATAGTGATGGAGAAATGAGCTGCGTGTCATCTGAAAGTTTTATTAGATTAGCCGCTCTCGTCAGTTTTGTGTTCACGATTCAAATGCTCCAGCGCAAAGCTGCTGTCGGTTAATGAATGTTTGATGAAAGAACTCGCGCCTCGATTGGACTCCTGTCATGTCAGAAAGTGGTAAGACTTAGTTTTGTGGACGTTGTCATCTTTGATATTAATATTATTATTTTTAACGGGTCACAGGCGCTTATCCTTTAATTCAATTCTCATTTAAAATAATGTTGTCAGTTAACCGGTTAATAATCGGTTAATGAGCGTCGGTTGTCGGTAATAAGAAATAACCGAAATGAGCATCCCTAAAATGAAGATTAATTAAAAATAGGAATTTGTAGTCATTGGCTGTAATTACAATCAAATATATTAGACATTTACTGTTCAAAAGTTTGGAGTCATTAAGAATTTTATTTATTTATTTATTTATTTATGCTCACAGAGGCTACATATATTTAAAAACACAGTAAAACAGTAATATCATAAAATAATATTACAACATATTGAAAACTGTAATTTATTCCTGTGATGGATCCAGTAGAAATCATTCTAATGTGCTGATTTTCTGCATAAGAAATATTTCTTTTTATTATATTATCATGTTGAACATAATTTTTAAAAATGTTAAACACAGTTTTTGTGGAAAGCAAACTACATTTTTCTTCAGATGGTTTTGATTAGTTCAAAAGACCAATATTTTAGATCAAGACTTCCAGTCAGCATGCCGGGAATGAGATGAATGAATGAGACAAGTTTAGGAGGAAGACTTTTAAGATCTAATTTGGCCGGTTTCTGCAGAGCAGGTCAGAGCAGTGTTCCAATTCGGAGAAAAAACACTTAGAGGAGTTACAAGGGTGTGGAGTATTATTAAATAACAGGCGCATTCTCATCATTCTTTATATTGTTTGATTGTCTAATGCAAGTAATGCCAGGTATGTAGTAAAAAATAGTAATAAAAGAAACTATTTAGACAAAGACACAATGAAAGAATGTTCTACATGTGACACGATAGTGTGTGTGTATGTGGTGGTTAACATACGGGTTTCTTGAGGAAGAACACAGACAGTGCACCAATCAGTGGCATATCTCCCAGCAGTGGCTCCATGATGACCCTCAACATACCATTAAGCTACAAATGCAAACAAGAATATATAACAGTGAGCAATGCTGGATTCTCGCTTGCATGAGCACTACAGCTCAATGTGTTGCAGCATATTCAGTAACTATTAGTCAAATAATACTGACTTGCATATGATGCATAAACATATGCACGGTTGTTTCCTGATACCACTACCTCTCATAATGTTTCCTGTAACATCTCCACTATCCTCTTTAAAAGGTAATATAAATATTTAAAAAACTACTGCTTGCAAATATGAGAGTGTACTAACATTACATCTAATGACTGGCAATAAACTAACAAAGCCAAGAAGCTCTGTTACCCAGTTTAAAATCTTATCAAAGTTCTTGTGTGGTCACTCTGATTGTTATCAGGATAATGGGGGCATGCTCAAATGTAAGCAACACACAAACAGGCATCTGTCACACACTCTTACCTGTATGCTCTTGATTCCTGCACGGCAATAGTATTTCTTAATATCCACATCAATTTCAGTGTTTCCGACATAACTAGGCAAATACAAGAACACACAAACAGACTTTCAATATCTTAAGTCCTGTAATGAATCTTAGTGGTAAACGTTATCTGTGTGTATTTCACCTGATCTGTAGATCCATAATAATCTGTCGTTTATCTACATTCTCTGTATAAACTTTCACACCATCCACCCTGAGAGGCTGCAGACAAATGAAAAAATATGATATTGTGTGTAAGAGTATGTAAATGTGTTTGTCAGTTTACTAAGTTTCAATTTGAGGACAAATGTCATTAGAAGTGAGCTAAACACGACTAAATCCTTGGTAGTTGTCCTCAATAGTAAAGAGGATCTTTAATATGTTTTTATTAGTATTTTTAAATGCCAAAGGTTTCCTTTCAGGGGTATATTTTGGGTTTAGACTGGTATGCTGCAATTATAAATAGCTTTAAATATTACAAATATTAAGTCTTCAGTATGTCCTCAAAGGTAACACCAAAAAAAAGATTTAAGCAATGCTTATATTTATTTATAATTAGTAATTCACTATAATTTTTTTCAAATTCACTTACATTTTAAATGTAATTAATATTTAAATTATGTAGAACAAATTTTTTTTTTAAATTTTTGATGATTTTACATGCATTTCATCTGAATACATCAAATTTGGGTTGGTTTAGGGTTTGAGTTTGCTGCAGGTCGATGGTATGCTCTAATTTAGACAGCTATGTAAACATGTGCATGTACCTTGTCCCCCATGTCTATCTTGGAGAAGGTGAAAGTACTAAGGTGCGCATTGGCTCCCTGCACAGCCGGTTCAATGGTCTCTCTGAAGATTTTATCTACAAACTGACAAATATATGGCCACATCTGATGCACAGTCTGTTAAAAAAAAAAAAAAGAGAAAAAGAGAGTGTTAATACTCTCGAGGAGACATTTCTGGGTTAGCATAGATTCAGATCTATTTATATAAAACCACACCACCACACACACATACCTTGTTGAGCCACTCCACTCTCTCCACATCTGGAAAATGAACCTGAAACACAAAACAGACAGAATTTTATTGTAATGGATATTTAAAACACATTCATTAGTCACAGCACATCGCCGGCTAAAAGTAACAGCACTCAAATATTTTTACACGTCATCACAATGACACATTTAATCCTTAAATGCAGAGCATGTAGTGAAATGATGTATTGGTATAAACGGAAGAGTTAAATTTCCACTTCTCTCATTCTTAAAATGAACTAGTTTATTTTCGTTACTCATCATATCCATTACTCATTACATGACCAAAGTATAATGACACAATTTAGCTGCTTAACTTGAAAATTGTGTAACTCTGCTGAAGGCCAGGAGACTAAGGTGCTAACAGAACATGCTCTTTCAGTCTGTATTCATCTCACTGAGAGGAAACGATGCAATAAAACCTGAGCCTTCTCGTTATCAACAATAAATCTGTCAATAATGTGAACTTCACACACACTTGTGAAGTAGGATTAGAAATGAGGATTTTTTTTAAATAACAGGAAGCAAATGATTTTCATGCATGTCCAATTGTGGTTTTTGAGCATGTGAGTTCTTTCAAAGATGCTGAAATGACAACGCTAAATACACTAAATGGCCAGTAACACTAAAACACAAAACAGCTAGTGCAATCCACTTCACAAACGCCTGACACTTATGAATTTAATCTTTTA
>JAUMHQ010000046.1:10916662-10928305 GCA_032361165.1 Enteromius paludinosus
CACTTTATTTCAAGGGGCAAGGGGAAGGGGTGAGGGGTAGGCAAAGGGGTAGAAAATAGAATTGGGATTGGGCCTAAAACTGTTTATTGTAAAAACAAAATGTATTTGTAAAAAAAACATATTTTAGCATTTGGAATATGTATAATACAGTTAAACAGTAATATCGGGAAATATATATATATATATACGAAAAATGCATTTATTTAGAAGCAGAATTCTTTGGTAAGTCTTTACTGTCACTTTTACTGAATCTTAGCATAATGAACTTAGGTGTATAGACTCTATATAACGTATTTTCGCACCTCAAATGTGTTCTTGCTCATTCCTGTAAGCCCATAATATGATGTTCCCGTGGCAACAGACGACACGCAGATCTCTCCAATCTCATCAGTTTTACACAGTTGAGGAACACCCTCCAGTTTAACAACACACACCATTGCTGAGAGAGAAGGAGAAAAGTCAGTTTTACGAGAAGCATAAAGTCGTTTGATGAGGTCTGTGGTCACATGAGGAAAACAGCGCTAAACTGCTCTAAGCTGGTTTACGAGGTAAATGTTGGACCCAAATCAAAATGCTTTCTGGATGTTCATTCGTTCATGTTCTCATGTACCTCCTGGCATGGCTGTGCCCACATCCTGTATGGTTAGGACGGACAGCTTCTCTCCTGTGTCCACTCTGATGACCCCGTGACACAGATTCGTCATACTTAGGACCCCTCGGCCTGCTGGCTTAGAGCTGCCCTCCTGAGGCCTGACAGAAAACACATGCAAGTGTAAACATGTCCATATGTGTTGCCAGGATATTATGTTACCATAGACACAATATATTCCAGATTTCATAAACAATTTGGAAATGTGTGGTTTGGCTTCCTGGAGCTGCAAACGCTCTGACAAAAGAGGCTTGATTGGCTGTTGCAAATATTACTTGGCATTCCCACAGTCAAAGTTTTGATATAATAAAAAGTTATATAATTATGTAGTTTCTACCACCAAATCCTTGCGTCTGCACCCACAAAAATTAAATTGAACGTGTCACCAAAAGAACACAAAACATATAAGCATAAACATGAGTAGACTTGTGGTATTTTATTGAGATTTGTTAAATAGTTTGGGGTCTGTAAGTTTTAATATTTTTAAATACAAGTCTTGTGCACCACCAAGGCTTCGTGAATATTGTGAAATATTCAAACAATTTAAAAGAACTGTTTTCAGCTTGAATGCATTTTAAAATGCCTATTAATCTTGTGATTAAAACCTGAATTTTCAGCAGACATTACTTCAGTCCTCAGTGTCACATTATCCTTCAAAAAAATTGCTCTCAAATGCTGATTTCTGGCACTCAAGAAAATTTTTTTTCTTATTATTATTAATGTTTGAATGAAAGTTCTAAAGAATAAAATTGTTGCCATACAGTAAACTTTTGTTACAAACGTCACTTTCGATCAATTTAATGCACATTTCCAAATAAAAAACATTTGACAGTTTGCACAGATTTGTCTTGTAAGAAATATTCTATAGTTTTATTTGAGAAATGTAATATGATCTACAGTAACACTTTACATAGTCCATTTTGCACTTTGGGTAGTGCATTATTTACCAGCCTACAAATCGCACACATAAAAGTAAAAAGTGGTTGGTAACTTTCCACATCATTCAGGTATCTTTTCTTTTATTATCTAACTGAGCAATTCTTGGCCATGTGAACCAGACTTTATGGCGATATAGTGCAATATCCGTCTGATAACACTATTTAAACTTAGACCACACACAAACACAATTAAACATATTTTAATTATTTATTAAGAACCGAGCAGTTTTCACTATGTGATGTTAAAATCAGAGTCAGATGTATTTAACAGTTTTGTGTGTCTTTGCGCATGAATGTGCGTAGGCCTGGTTATGTTGTTTGTAATGTGCAACCACAAAAGACAGAACCTCCCATTTTAATGAGTTTAAACTGAAAACAGATTCTTGAGGAAAATAAATGACGTGTACACATGTGTGCCTCCTGGGCAAAGAGTGTATTTATACCTCCTCACAGCTACAGTCAGTGCCTCGGGGGAGCCAGCACACGGGCATATGACCTCTGACCTCAAGCCCACGCTCTGAAACACGTTCAGGAATGCATCACAGGAGGATATTGACCCTGGGAATGGAAGACAGAGAATTGATTCACAAAATAACACACTCACAGGCATTGATTCATAGTTAACAGGCACTCAAGATGGTTTGATTCATCATGAACACACTCACAGGGGTTTGATCCATCAGCGATCAGCAGCATTCGCAGTGAGCTCATGTCGGTGTCACTCTGCTCTTTGTAGGCCATCAGAGCCCAGTGTAGATCCCTACTCTTCACACACGCCAGCTTAGCTGCACACACACACACACACACATGGAAAGAGACCGATTACTGAACAGAACGTGTAACACCATGTGTGTTCGTGTTTAATACCACAGACTTGATTAGAGTAGTCTTTGAACATGGAAGTGATGGGTACACCATTCAAAAAGTGTGTGTTTGTATGCGTGTACCTTTGTAGTGGCAGACTTTCTGGATCCAGGACAGAGGATTCACCTTCATGAGTGCATATGGAACACTGACCACGTGTAACATATTCAACACACTCTACAGAGAGAGAAAAAGAAGTGTTCAGAAAACACATGCTAAAGAAAAATCGGATAAATTTAAATATTCAGTAAATATTACCATTTGAACACTGTGCCAAAGGCCAATGCCTTTCTTAAAATCTAACACATTCACCATAGTTTCAGCTGAAACACAAACAAACACAAACCACTTAGAAATAAAGTTGTGACAGTAGTTTTTCTTTTTTTTTTTGTGCAATATTTTGATATCCCACCTTCTCTGTATCCGCAGGTATGTGTAAGTGTTTGGCAGTGTGTGAGCATCGCCATTCTTGTTACAGTTATTCCCAATACACTCCCATCCTTACAGGTCTTATACTGTCAGTCAACCAAAAAACACAGCCGCTCTCATTATAAATGCAATAAAATCAATGTATTGCCAAAGAATTAAAATACAAGCTCCCTTGCAGCCTTAAAATCTGCCAAATAAATACAAATTTAAGTACATTACATTTAAAAATATATTGTTATATATACACTATTGTTTGTTTATGTGTTCATTTATGTGAACAAAACTACAGCAAAAACACTGATGTTGTAAAATATATACAATATTTAAAATAAATGACTGCAAATTATGCATTTTTCCCCCTGAGATGGCAAAACTGAAATTTTGGTAGCCATAAATATGTTTACTGCCACTTTTGATCGATTTAATGTGTCCTTGCTAAATGAAGGTATTTACTTATTTAAAACAATACAAAAAAAACCTCTGCGCTGTAGTGGATTATTAAAAAAAAATAATGATATCTCTCACACACAATCAAATGGTCTGTTACCTCTATGTAGGCTGTGTCATTGTTAGCATCTTTAATGAGAGGAAACCATTCTCGTGGGGGTTTTGATAAATGTTTGGAATCAGTCAGCACCCAGAGCAACTTTGGCCAGCCTAAATACACAAACACAATCGCACGCACACACAACACAAACACATACAACATGGATAAAACCACACATATATGTTTAACACACAACAATGTTTCTTGATAAAGACTCATGTGCAGGTGGTTTTAACAAACATTGTGAAGTCTCTGACCTTTAAACTGCATGACATCACCACTAGCACTCTTGGGAAGACCTTTATGACATGCATCACTTGTTAATGCCACAGCAACTCCACAGCTACCCAACAGGAAACCAATTTGTTGACTCCCAGCATCCTTTAAAGGGGGGAGAGAAGTAGGGCACGCCTCAGGCAAATTTGTTCTTGTAAAATTAATTGTAAAACTGTAAAAGTTTATTCTCAATATGTGCAGTCCTGCCTAAGCTTATGTGCACTTGCTGGAAATTACCTTCTTTGTAAGTGGTACTTCGATTGGGACAGGAACAACTTCAGCCAAAAGACAGCCATAAAACGCCACCATAAATGCTGCTGGGTCATTATTGGGGTAAACCAATGCTACCTACAATATAAAACACACACACACACACAGACTTCATTCTTCATCAGTTTTTGAATATATGTATATATTCAAATGTATATATGAATAAGAGTACTAATTTTTTTTTAAATAAAATGTTGCAGTCCCCAAACTTTTGCGTTAAAAAAATACATAAGACACTAGAATTGATCTCTTACCCTGTCTCCAGGGTGAATGATCGGCTCTTGTTTGGATCCTAGTTTGTGGAGAAGGTTATAGGCCAACTTCAAACTTTTGGACCAGAGCTTGCCTACAAGCACAGAAGCAAAGAGGTGTAAATACACACTCTAAACAAAGACAAAGAACTGCTATGAATATATGCCTGTGTACCATATGTAAGAGTGTATGGCTGTTTGGCATTGCTGTGTGTTGTGGTCAGACAGGGAGCTTTGGGTGCAATGGCTCCCCAGCGCAGAAGGGCTGCTTCCAGGGAGGCGGGGCTGTTCTTCAGTCTGTTGAGCTCTTCGCCTTGTATGAGGATTGACTCCGCCCCCTCTGGGCGTGGCAGAGAAGGATCAGGCTGTTGCACTGCACATGTAAGGACAAGGTTAGCGATACATTTTGCATGTTGATGTGACCCATGTTCTATATCCTCAGGATTCATATTATGTGAATTTCAAGGAATAGAAAACCTAAAAATTCTAAAAATAAAACGTCTTTTATCAAATTCCATCACAAATTTTTTACTCATCCTCATGACATCGCAGATGTGAAAAAAGCCACACAAGGGTAAGTAAATGATGACTATCCCTTTAAGCACTTCGCCTCAATATCCTCAAAAATAGATAGATCAAATTAAATTGCTCTGTGCCAGGTTTGGAGCGTTTAATATGAGAGTAATGAATTTCAAGACCTTTGACCTGTCATTAACTGTGGAAGTATAAGAAGGGTTTCTGTGAACTTGTGCAGGCGTTTACAGTTACAGTATGTCCATATTTGAAATCAAACAAGGCAAAGCAAAAAGAAGGGAAAGCATTTTAACCGTCCAGAAGTTCTTCAAAATCCTCCACAAAGAATTCTCTCAGAGGTCTTCTCTTGGGTCGCTTCAGGGTGTTAACCAGCTGCTGGATCTTCGCCGACACGTGGCTACTGACAGGCACACCTACACATATATATGCAATTACACTACAAATTCAAATTCCCACAATAGTAAAAACAGGAAAACTCATTTTAGTTAAATAGTATTTCTATTTTAAAATAATGCATACTGAATAGCTTCCAAACATAATAGATGGCAAACTTGATTATTTTTGGTATAAACATGCACATTTAAAAACAAAAGCCTCCCCACACACACACACTCACCATCTCCTGTCTCCATCAGTTCAGCATTGCCATATTTGGGCGGGGGCCTGGTTATCATGGCAACCTGTGGACGCTGAACAGAGATGGGGGCGGGGTCTGGCATGTAGCTGGTGATGTCAGGTGGGGCCGACAGACTGTCTGTGGTACACAAACAGCTTAACTCATCAGTATAGTAACATTTACCCCAATAAATGTGACGATTCATTATGAGTTATTAGGAATGAGATACAAAAGCACATGAAATTGTATACAGTTCCCTCCACTAATATTGGCACCCGTGGCAAATCTGAGCAAAGGTGACTGTGAAAATAAATCTGCATTCTTCATCCTTTTGATCTTTCAATCACACAATTCTAACCTATCATTGAAGTAACACAATTGAAAATGGGGAGAAATTTTCTCCAATAAATGTTAGCCACAATTATTGGCACCCAATTATTGCTACGTCCTTTTCCCAAGATAACAGCTCTGAGATTTCTCCTGTAACGCCTGAAGAGTTTGGAGAACACCTGATAAGAGAAAAGAGACCATTCTTTCATGTATAATCTCTCCAGATCCTTCAGAATACCAGCTCCATGATGGTGCTTCTCCTCTTTAGTTCACCTCACTCAGGGGTCAGAGGACTGGGACAGACATGGCAAAAGCTTCATTTTGTGCTCCGTGACTAATTCTCCGTGTTTATTTTGATGTTTGCGTTTTGGGTTGTTGTCCCAGTGGAAGACCCAACCATGGCCCATTATAAGATTTCTAACAGAATCAGTCAGTTTTGGATTTGCTATCTGTTGATATTTGACATGGATTTTTTTATCCCTGTGTTCACCAAACCCATTTTGAGTGATTGCAGCTAAAAAGCTAATTTTTAGTTTCATCTGATCATAGAAGCCAGACCCATTTGTAGTTCCAGTCCTGTCTGACAACTGACCATGCTGGAGATTGTACTTGGATGAGCGAGGAGAATTTTTCTTAACAACATCTGCTGATGTAGGGGCTGTTTGACAATATTTTAAAGGTTTTCTGACCCTGAAACTCAAATATTTTCTGCAATTCTCCAGCTGTGAGTCTTTAGATACTCAAACTACTCCTCGCCGTGTATTAGGATGATATAAATTATTAGTAAATATATTGTTTGGAGAAAAACTTTTTCTCATCATAATAATTTCTCCCTATTTTCAATTGTTTTACTTCAGTGATAGGCTAGAATTGTGTGATTTTTTTAAATGAAGGATCAAAAGGATGAACAATGCAGATTTATTTTCACAGCCACATTTGCTCAGATTTACCAAGGGTGCCAATATCAGTGGAGGGCACTGTACATATCAAACAGGGCTGTGGAGTCAAAGCTTTTAACTAAAAGCAATGCCATTAATGACATTGATATATAATATGTTGATAAAACACAAACATGGACCCAAATGTAAATACAGAAACAGTACAACCCTTTGTGTGTATTCGTCTTAAAGGGAGAGTACAAACAGCAACTACAATTCTAACTCATATAATTCAAAACCTTTGTCTTTCTTTCTCCTGTGGAACACTATTGATTTCCATTGTACGGACCAACCAAACAATAAAAGTGTTTCACACCAAAAAGGAATCAAACAGTTTTGGAACTTGAGAGTGAGTAAATGATGAGAGAATTTTCCTTTTTGGTGAACTATGCCTGTTATAGTCAAGTAAGTCTTTAGCCCAAAAAACATGAAATACTGACCCTCAGAATCCAGAGATGACCAAGGGCGATCTGATTGGTAGTCACTGGAGTGCCTGCCAACTATTCCATTCTCAGCAGAAACACCCATTTCTCTTAAGCCCCACCTTTTTAGAGACAGGTGAGACATCGGACCAACTGAGGGGAGAAATTGAAAGAGAGAAATCAGTAAGCTAACCTATAGCAGTCATAATAACAGTAAATTCTCAAGTAAACAACTCTTTTCGCTATGCAAGAAGCTGATTGGATGGTTTGAGTTATGTATGGAAAATGGAATATTCCAGTTCATTTACTAATGAAAGCCAATCGGCTGAAATTGGTTGGGCATAAAGAACTGGTTGGCTGAACTGAGTTGAGCACAAAGATCTAATTGGCTAAATTTAGTTGAGCATGAAAAGCCAATTAGCTGAAGTGATATGATTAGATTTAGCTGACTAAAAGTGGTTGGGAAAATAGAAATTATAGGCTAAAGTGAGCCAGACACGAGGAGCTGATTGGCTGAAATTATGCAGACAAATGATGCAAGGTTCTGAATGGCTCAAGCTTGTTACGTGTGAGATCTGTTAAAATTACACAATCTAGATGAGGGACAGAAAAAGGTCCGAAAGACTTACTTCATATTAAGGGAATTAAGCATGAGAGGCTTGTTTCTCCTATGTATACAGTAATATTTCAAGTAAAATCTTAATTGATTGACACTGACCTAAAGACAAATTTTTTTAAAACATGACATGTTTTTTCGCTGCCTTGTGAATATTTGCAGGCGTCCTTACTGCCGTATGAGTGCATGTTGGTCTCTGCGAGTCTGGCTGCATTAGCAGAGCTGTTGCTGTGAGACGACGATGACGACGATGTTGAAGGTGAGCCATGGAGAGCTCTGCTGATCCAGGAGTCCACACTGACACCTCCTGCCCTCCCCAGAGACCCCTCAGCATCAGAGCCGGAGGACGAGTCTGCAGAGACACAGAGAGAACAGTCACACACACAAAAAAACACGCTTATTCACTCCTTCTTGCACACAAACATATGCACATATACACACACACACACCTGGAGGTGTGTACGTGTCCATGGAGGTTTGACCGATGAGCGACTGCCGCTTGGATGGCAACAGCACAGCCATCTTTCTCTCACTGTGTCGCTCCAGCGCAGCCTGAACAGCTTCTGAGTGAACATCTATAAGAAGTAGACATGCATAAAGAGTGCAAAAGCGTCTACAGAGGTGTGCGTGCGTGTGCGTGCGTGTGGAATAAAGTTCAGTATAGTTGCTCTTTTTATAGCCTGTTCAGAGGTTGACTTAGGATTAGGAAGAGTGTTTATTCAGTGGTTAGCTACATCTCAGCCCAATCACATGCTCTGAGGATTCAGTACAACCTTCCTAAATGTATTCATTACAACATATTACAACAAATGCAAAAAAGTTGAAGACAGTAGTACCTTTAATAATACATTTTAAACAAGTTCATGTAATAAATATACATGTACTTCAGTGACAGTAATACATTTTCCCATAAAGGAGCTATATTTCTTCCCTTAAACTGACTTCTTGGAGAAGTTGTACCATTATAAGGGCAATTTTTTCTAACCTTATTAAATACTGAAACACATCTTTTTGTTGAATTCATACATTTCATCAGTAAATAAATATTTTCAAAATGTGTTAAATTAAATGAATAAATATACAACTCAACCAGTATTTGTGGATGCAAATGCATTGTGTTATGATAATATTGTTTTAAATCAAAAATTTTCTAAACAGAAATATGAAATGCTCAAAAGTCATTGGCCATCCATTCAACCGATTTGTTCTATTTAGGGCTTGACCAAATGATCTGCTTTTTTATGGTACCAGTAATTTAAAAGTATAATTAAAATAATTGCTAAAGCTTTAAATGACAGTTTTTACATACAGACCTTGTTATTCTTAATTTTGAAATTCATTGTTTGAACAAGCATACAGTATATATCAGTTATCGATCTACTTGATCTACAATAAGTGAAAAGTTACAAAAAAAAAGCTTCATACAGTTGATTTCAATAACAAATACTTTACCATATTTTCAATAACAAAACACTCTTGTTCACTGAACTGTTGCATTAAACCATATTTCAACATGTAATGATATTCTGAAATAACTATATAACTTGTTAAAAACATAAAAAACAAGAAATCAAGAGTGGTTTATATAAATTTAGAAATAATCAAAAGGTGAAAACGTCCAAAAATAAAATCACTTTCTGAACATGAGCTGGTGCTGCTGATCTGTTTACCGGAATTTTGGCATAAACTACAAAGAGCTTGGATTATGTTTCCAGAATATCAGATTTTCTGTGTGTGCCCTTTATTTCACCTGAGCGGTAACGTTCATCCCTTGTGCCAGTGGAGCGCCTGCGTTGGTAACGGGAGGATGAGGAAGACGATGAAGATGGTGTGACAGGGATGCGGCGCTCTGCCCCTATGACAAACACAGTAGGACAAATGTAAACTTAACAGGACAAAAATTGTTTGCTGCTTGGTAAAATATGGTGTTTGTATGTGTGTTACCTGGTGTGTGAGGTAGGTAAGCTTGTAAAAGTTTGGATCTTTTCTTCTCGTAGCCCTTCCGGGTGATATCACCTGGAGAAAAAAAAAAACGTTAGACAAACTAAACTCTCATCATTGCCACTTTTCATCAGACACTGCAGTTCTACAGTACATGGATCTAGAAACAGTAGCCAGTAAAAGCCCTCCAAGATGCATTCAAGTTGGACAGTCATCTAAAAATAAACACGTATTGAAGTGACATTTTCCACCCAGATTATCCAACATCAGATTGCAACATGATATTAAGGAGTAAATTCTGTTTGGACTCACACAAAATACACAGTGGAAAACAGAATTACTTATAGGATGCCGTTCAAAGTAATATTTTAAATTGTTCCCAAATCTTTTCGTAAATGATCCAGTGTAGAGCTAGTGTGGCTGATGGATTCTAGTAAAGGAACACAAGTCCAAACACGCTGCATGCCTGCATCCCAAAATAATATCACAAATGATATCCATGGCAACATAGGCGTGGTGGCTCCCTCAGAGACCCGCAGGAAATGAAGACATGGAGGCCCTTTTCTCATGAGACTCCCTCTCCATTATGAACAACAGGGGGGGCTTTAAATACATTTCTGCACTCAACATAAAAAGAAGATTTGATTGTGCACACATGCAGAGACCTGGAGGGGGAAAACAGAAAACGTCACGACATAAACTGGGTTACTAGGTCAATCTACACTAAGCTTTACATAGCATAAGTGAACATTCAAAGACAACATAACATATGCACATCCCTAAACCTGAGCATACACTCCATCATAATCAAATCAAAATCAAGATAACATATGCAAGTCCATGAGAGCTTACACACACACCAAACACAAACTCATTGGCCGCTTTAATAGATATGGCTGCTTTTCAAAATAAACAGCCAAACATGTGTCTCTGAAGCCCATTTAGAAAGCATGCAGATATCATCGCAATGCTTTAGTGGCTTTTGGACAATCGGTTCATTAGAATTGGCACGTTATGGCATGTGATCTGAACAAATGAGCGTGGGAGGATTGTTGATGCAAGGTTTCTCAGAAACAGTCGACCCTGTGGGATTTGCATGCTTGGGGTCACAGAGAACGCTGTGTGAATTCTGCCAGATCTGGGAGAGAAAACACCTTGTTAAACAGAGCTTAAAGCAGCCGGCAGTAAAGTTGTCTTCACTGTTGTGGAAAAAAAGGGGTTTTTGAAATGCACTACCGGTCAAAGCTCGAGCAATAAAGCTGAATGCAAGAAGAGCTTTTACATGACACAGAATCAGTAAAACTGGCCGATAAAGATTTGTCTAAAACTCCTAAGTTTGGTCAAAAGGTAAATAATTGGTGTTTTTTTTCAAAAGTTCAAAAGTTTGAGATCAATATGATTTTTAATGGAATCTTTTATGATCACCAAGGCTTTATTTATTTGATCAAAACAGAAAAAGCTGTAATATTGTGAAATATCATTGCAATTTGCTGTAACGCGGTGCTGAATTTTCATCAGCCATTCCTCCAGAAAAGATTTCAGAATGAAAAAGCCAAAATCATTGTATTATGCTGTTTTATAATCAGTGTTGTGCCTTTTTTGTTTGTTTTTTGTGACCTGCGACTCTGTCCTTTGATTCTTTGATAAATAAAAAGTAAAAAATAACAGCATTTAGTAGGGGTGTAACGATATGCGTAATCGCATTGAACTGTTCAGTACGAGGCTTTCGGTTCGGTACGCATACGAACCGAACGATTCAGGAAAAAAAAAAAAAAAAAAGAGAATAAACTGTGTAAAATATAATGTTTTCAGTGCAACGCTCAATGCAGCGCTCCTCCCACCCCCAAACAGACGAGAACCAGAAACACGCACATTACAAACTATCACCCACGGCATTCAGGTAACATTTCCCTTTGCCATTTCAACCCAACATTTAACCATAGCGGCATCTTTCTGCTCTAACACACTAAAATAATGTTTGTATTGGCGTTAACGATACTTTAGCATTAAATGTAACATAAG
>JAUMHQ010000046.1:10934455-10946522 GCA_032361165.1 Enteromius paludinosus
TTTTTCCCCTTACCTAAGCTACATACCTTCTATGTACATATCAGAGAACAATTAAAAATATTCTCTCAATGCATTCTTTGGCACCTTTAAAGAAAATAAAAAAAAAAAAAAAAGAAAAGAAAAACATGTTTAAAGGGATAATCTGCCCTAAAAAGAAAATCTGTTATCATTTGCTCACTGTTTTAACCTGTATGACTTTATTCTGTTGAACACAAAAGAATTATCATTCTGATCTTTTCCATTCAGTAAGTGACTGGGCAAAAAAAGCACCATAAACGCATAATAAAATGAAGTGCATATGACTTATGCATTATTTTCCAATTCTTCTGAAGCCATATGCTTTTTGTGAGAAACAGACCTTCATTGTACAAAAAGACAAGCTTGGAAATTCTGATAACGACATTCCCAGTTGTGTTCCACGGAAGAAAAAAGACATTAGGGTGAGTAATGACAGAACTTTCTTTTTCGTGTTGAACTGACGCTTTAAAAAAATAGCCACAGTGACCAGAGGTTTGTCCCATAACTGAAAGTGGCAGACGATAAAAAAAACTAAAAACTCCAAGTTAAACCTAAAAATCTCTATCATTGAACATTAATATTCAATTAATGTACAATAAACAGCATGCAATATACACACAATAAATACAACTGATGTTCAGTAGTATATGCTATATATAAAATTAAATGCTTTAAAAGAGAGGGAATTGCAGCAATGCAATAAAAGACCTTTTTTTGAATGAAAAGTATCCATCGATATTAAAGCGTCTTGACAGAACCAAGTGCCAACCTTTATTTACCCAAGAACCTTTATTTTTACAAGTGTAGGCCTATAACATATATTGCCAATATAATGAATCCTGCTGTAACACCTTAACGCCCTGCAGAATCCCACATGTAAACAGTAATAATTATTGTGCCAGTGCTGACACCTGTACACACAGGTAAAAATGTCATTCTAACACACCCGTATTTACCCACTGTCCTCCTGTTTGCAATCACTCCAACAAAGCTGCTCTCTGAGGATATATTAATAGAATATACAGAATCAGATTTATTTTGTCGGATCCATCATAAACCAGAAATGAAAACATTATTAAAACAGCTCCTTTCATATCATCGGTTTAATAAAACTATGACAGACACTTGTCAGTTATCAAAATCAGACCACATAAATACACGATTACATTCTGCATGAGTGCATGTATATGTAACTCTGATCAGATGAAGACCCTAATCCTCCAGAATGACTCTTCTGCCCTCATAAGCCTTTGTCCGCGGAGCCAATCCGAATACAGCATGAAAGACTGTGAACCAATGAAACAATTGCCTGTGGCGAGAAAGCCAATCAAACGACAGCATGCGTGGAAACTAGGCCAGAAGCCAAAGCAACAGAACAGTGACAACAGATGCCCCAATCCATACACACAAATAGGATATTGTAATATATGACAAGCTTATGAATGCACATGTCACATATGCTAATTTACTGAAGCACATCTGACGTATACGTACGTGGAAATACAGTCTGACGACCACAATATAAATGCTCCAAAACACGGTAGTCTGGGAAATATTTCCCCCCTTAAGTATCTTACCCCTTTTCACTGGACCAGGTCAGGAGTCAATGGGAATGTTCTGAACTCCTGAATTGTTTGTGCTGAAACAAACATGATGGATTATTTAATATCTGATAGAAGTACACAAAATAACAGCGCTGTCTCATGCGCACAGGGAGGGAGGCAGATGTGGCCTAATAAGGGGAATCATCCTTCTCTGGGTCTCTCTGTTAGGAATGATGCAATCTACATGAAACATAAACCACAAAACACAGACACCCTTCTGCACTCACTGGCCATGTGGCACCACTGTCTTCATGAACCGGGTCAAATCTCCACTCCACACAGCAATGGTGTGACATCATTCAAACTTTTTTCAACTATTTTCCCATATAATTATTATAAAAGCTGGGTTTTGCTTTTTTGTAAGCGGTGTAGAAATGGGAAACTCATGGCATATTTGTACTTGGGTCAAAGACGTTAAAAAATGAACAAAAGTGATTTTATATTATATTTAAATGTATGATATTTATTTTTTGCTCAGAAAAACAGCAATTGCAATTACATTAAACAGCAAATGCTTAAATTGTTTTTTTTTTTTTTTTTTTTTTTTTAATAACACGTTATTTTTATGCTAAAAATGCTTTTAGGTCTTAACATAAAAACATATTTCTCATATAGCAGGGTTTGATATACAATTATCTCTCTTTGATGCCATCCAAAAAGTGGGAACTTCTGAGCTCTATGGAAGGGGATTTCAGACTGGGGTCCACAGAGCCCCAGGAAGACTTCTAGGGGGTCAGTAAAAAAAAAAGGAAAATGTTTTTATGTTTTAAATTCTCACCTCTCCTTCTTTACAATGTACATGTGCTCAAAATTTGTTTTTAGCATGGCTGCTATGGAAAGACACCTACTGTGCAAAGTTTTACACATATAAATTTGAACTATTATTCAGTATATTTATTTTATATTTATTTAATGAAAATATTTCATTTATTTTCGCTTTAGTACCATGAAACATAAGAAAATATTTTTTAACTTTTCAATATCACGCCTAAAGTTTTTCCTCACTGTATTCAAGTCTGTCCATACATAAAAATATAAGTCTTCATTAAACAATCAATTAAGTTTAGTAAAGGGGTACCTCACAGATACATGTTTATATTTGGGGGTCCTTGGAGTTTGAAAAGCAAGGTCAAAAGATGAGTAAAAAAATAATGGTGGTCATAAAACATTTTCGCTGGCCCCCATGAAAATGCTGTTTTACAATGATCATGAATTCTGATTATATGCTTGCATATTTATTTACTTGCTTGCTTGGGCATTTAATATTAATTTCAATATGTGACCAGAAAACTATGACAAGAGTATCTCATATCACATGGGTTTCTCATGTAATATCACAGCGTGAGAGATGCACTGGTTGTTTGAAACTTCCTGACCAAGCGCATTACTTGCAAAATACACAACAAAGGAAAGCCAGAGGAATGCCCCAGTGCTTTACACACACCAGCTTCACTTATAACTGATTTGCGTGCCCTAAATATTCACAAAGGCGGTGGCCGTGTTATGAACAGCTCACTGGAATGGAGAATGGAAACGGAATATGAGAGAGAGAGAGCGCGCGCGCGAGAGAGAGAGACTTTAAATTCCAAAAGACACATCTTCCTTTATACATCCTAACAGCAACGTATCAAAAGTGTGTTATAATGTCTTAAAATACACATTTCTGTCCTCATCCAAGGTCACCGGAACCGCTCTGTCCGGTTCTGCAAACGTAAACACGCGCTCACTTAAATCTGATACATGCTTCGAGCGCGCTGACCCGTTCATCTCTACCTTCTGCCGTTCACTTTCTCCCTCTCTGACCGGATAAACGAGCAACTACTCACCCTCCGACAGCTCCAGCTCGAGCTCCGCGAGCCGCGCGCGCACCTCCAACGGCAGCGGTAACGAATCACGGTCTGCCATTGCGACTCAAACACATCCGAGTCTCGGTACCTCTCTGTGTCTCCCGAGCACACGGTGTCAATCGTGTATTTCACGGTGCAAAAATAGACCGCATGAGTGTGAGCGCGGATGGACAGCAAGCAGACGTGTTACTGGAGACCCGTCATCACTGGTGGCGTTTTTTCGGTTTTCGGTTTCGCTCGTCTTCCCTCTGATCCTAGCTTGTCGTGGTGCACAGGAGCGGAGCTGGCCGCGTATCCACTGCGGTGCCACCGTGCCCACCGCTGCCGTCTCGCTCACGTGACCTCGGTGCTCGTTCAAACGCAGTGGAGAGCGACAGTGCGCGCGCGCACCGGCTGTAACGGAAAGCGGCAGCTGTGTGAAGATACAACGACCTACAGTGCAGTCAAACACACCCCTGGTGAATGAGGGGGGCACACGGGCTGTTTTTGCCTCACATTTCGAAGAATACCATAATATATAAATTCTCACCTATTTTACAGTGTAGGCTAAGCAAACGAATAAAAATATAATTCACGATTCAGTCAGATTTTTCACTCATTACAATTATTACATATTTTTATTATATAAAAAAAGGGGAAAATCATGCTACTTTATTTATTTTACATGTTTTATTTTGTTAATATAAATAAGTTTTATAATGTAAATATATTTTATGTTCATAATTAGGCTATTAGCTATTTGTTAGCCCATGTCAGTATTTTATATAGGCTAATACAATTATATTATTATTATTATTATTTGTATAATTTGGTATATAATATTTATTTTGTTCGAAATTCTTTTACTGAAGAATTTTACTACGCTATTAAAAAATATTTAGAGTAGTTGTGATGCCTCCTGTTGGTGGTATGAAAGCAAAGCAGTCAAATCCAAGAGTAGCCTATTTTATAGCTAAAATGTGCATCGTTGAATCAACTTTAAAGATTGTTTTATTAATGCATGTATTTTAAAATGTATTCTCATGTAATCACTAGCCTACATGATAATTTACAGATCCATAGTTAACATTCAAAGTGGATTAAAAAGTATATCAAAGTTGTCCGATAAGGCAAGAATGCATTTGTTTTAGATATTAGGACTAAACCCTGCCTTTCACTTTTTCGGTTGTTGAAGAATGAATGAATGTAGCATTATAAGGAAAAAGGGAAAAAACAGAAATGTCAATATTTATGTCAATGAACTATAACCTCACAAATAAATTTAAGTTAATCATAATATCATTTAATCATTGAGAACTACTATATGAATTTGTGTGTGGGTGCTGAAAAACTAGCACTGTGTGAACTGTGGTCCATGTCCTGTCTCTCCACGCTCCATCTGTGAAGTAAACAGATTGCTGATGTTACAAACTGATGTTACAAAATGCTAAGAAATAATTAGTGTGGCTATGCCAAAAGAAATTCTTAGGAATTTTTTACAAATACTACATTACAAAAGAGACAAAGGTAGTTCACAAAAGTTCTAAAATATAAAGGGATGTAAACACAAATGTTATACAATAGGAATACAATGTAAATTAGTACATCTGAAAGTAAAAATTTAGCAAAAAATGTAAATGCTGTATCAAAATGCTGCAGATGCCAAATTACTACTTTTTATTGACAATCTGCTATCACAGGAGCATTAAGGGTAAAAAACATCTTCTGAGGCATCATTGGATTAAGAAAAATATAAACATTCAAATAATAGATTTTCATCATGTCATTATGTCATCACTGTAGTGGTCAGAGTTTGTGTTTAGTTTCCTTGTGTTTTGCTCCCCATGTGTCCAGGAGTGCCGATCCCAGTTCCAGAGTCTGAGAGCCTTTCCCGAGGAGCCTTTCCCAGGAGAGCCTTTCCCGAGTCCCTTGAACTCGTGCCGCAAGAGCGCCCCCCAGAGTTCGCTGCACGAGGGAGGTCTCATAAATCAACGCCCTACCACCCACCAGCGCCAGCATGGCCAGAGTGCTCCCTGATTCCATCTCCGGCCTCCAAAGCCAGAACTCTGCCTCGGTCCTCCGACCCTCCGGCTCCACCATGAGGCCCTAGTTCCACCCTCTCCTTTGGTGCCCGTCTGTCCACCAGCTCCACCGGGCTCTATCGTCCCTCCAGCTCCGCCTTGGTCGGAAGGAGTCCATCCTTCGCCTTGGGACTCCATTCCTTCGGCTTCGCATCGTCCTTCTGTTCCTCCGGCTCCTCCCTCCCTTCGGCTCCGCTTTGGTCCTCTCTTGCTCTGGCTCCGCTGTGACCTTCCGGATCACCTCATCTGCGTCAGTCACCAGCATCACCTGTTTCGCCTTGGCCCTCCGGATCCTTGTCATCGGCCTGGCTCTTCGGCTCCCTGTCGCCACCTTCGGCTCCGCCCCTGTTGCCAGGACTCCTGCCCCCCCTCCCCTTGGGATGTTAATAATATCAGAGTTTGTGTTTAGTTTCCTTGTGTTTTGCTCCCCATGTGTCCGCCCTAGCCCATATTTGGTACCTCCTGTATTTTTTATTTTTGATTGATTTACTCCCAGCTGTCTTCCCCAGGTGTCCTCAGTTCTGTCCTCGTTAGTATGTGTATTTAAGCGTCTGTGTTTCAACCCTCTGTCAGTGCTTAAGTGTCAAACCATATGTTGGATCTGTTCTTGTTTGCCTTTGTTAATAAAACCTCTTTAACTTCAACACCTGAGCCTTGTGTGCTACCTGTGTGAGAGCCAGCATGACAGTAGTATTTTATTTATTTTTCTTAGCGCAACTAGTGGACTACTAAGTGGCCACTGTCACGACCTTGAGTCCACATGCATGCATCCAACTAGAAATGACCAGCTGGTGAATAATCTGCATTACAAAAAGGTAATGATAACAATAAAAAAATATTGCTTACATAGTAAATAAAAGTTTAGCAAAGTAATGTTACATTACAAATATGGAAAAAAATTATATTTGTGCTCAATGAGAAATTTATTTTTATGAATGTTTCATTTAATGCTTGTTTTAGGTAAATTCATTTTGGCTAGACTTTTGTTTGTAATTTATAACAAATGCCATTCTAGAGTCATACAAAGCCAATTTTCCACTAGCTTATATGATTTTTAATCAATTAAAAGAAAACTGGTGGATCTTTATCATTGTAGGGTGGTTATGTACACACACTCCCAACACACATTTCAGTCCAAACAGCTTGGAAAAGTGCATGTGGCACCGGATGACCCATTTAAAGGTTAGAACACACATGCAGTGTTACTCTTGATCATTGTTTTTATAATTGTTCTATTTTCTTCTTTTTTTTAATTATTGCTTTAATGATTTTTCTACTCCTTCTGTGTAAAGCACTTTGAATTACCACCGTGTATGAAATGCGCTATATAAATAAACTTGCCTTGCCTTGCCTAATTAACAAAATCAAATAAGATCTTACAGGACAAGGGAATTTCCGTGTAAAAGTCACAATGTCCAATATGATACAAATCAATAAAAGTTCCTACTGTAAAAAATAAAATCCCTTTAAATAAAACATAATGTCCAATAAACAGTAATAAAATAAAATCATATGGACACAGAATACTATTGGACAATCAGATATATGTTAATAGAATTTTACTAAGGATGAAATAAAATACTAAAGAATAAACTGAAATTCCAAGAACAATATTCTAAGAACGTTTTCTATCAACATTATAGAAACATTCAGGAAATACAAATAACATCCTAAAGACGTTCCAATAACGTTTTCTAACAACTTGATTAGAACATTATTCAAGTATAAATAACGTCCTAAAGACGTTCCAAGAACGATGTTCTAAGAACGATTTCTATCAACATTACAAGAACATTCGTCAAGTGCAAATAATGTCCTAAACACATTCTAAGAACATGGTTCCAAGAACGTTTTCTAGCAACATTATAGGAACATTCATCAAATACAAGTAATGTCCTAAAGATGTTCTAAGAACATTGTTCTAAGAATGTTTTCTATCAACGTTACAAGAATGTTAACAATGTTATAAAAACATTCTAAAAACATTATTTTAATAACGTTTTGTACTAACATTTAAACAACTTTTAAAGAATGTTAGTGAATGTGGAATGTTCCCTGTTAGCTAGGAAACCAAAGCTGTGAGGGATACATTTACAGTCTTTACAACAACTGAAAGCACTGTACTTCTATCCTTCATAGCCTTATTGTAAATCTGGTCCAAATTTTAACAAGGTGCTACTACCCTGGATCTATAGGGCACGCTTACAGCAGAATCATAAAGTTAAAGAAATAGTGGCTTTAACCTCTAATTAAAGACAAATTCAACCAGGTGTTGTATCTATACAGATTCATTACCTCTGCTTAGCAAGTTATGCACGTTTCATATGGCCTACACCCTTGAGAGAAACGCACAACATAAAGCCAAAGCCGAGAACCAGACAGGAATAACCACCTCAGAGAAACCATAAAACACTGCACACATATGCCTGTGGGACAGAAAGACCACATCAGTGATAAACTTTAAATCTGCAACAGCACTGCTTCTAAATGTGACAAATGCACCCATGGTGATCTGTGGAAAGCTGAAATTAAACTTTTGAAGGCCTGTTTGATGGAAAGTAGGAGACGACTCTTCACTTACAGTGTCTTGGTACAGATTTAGTAACAGTAACAGAAAATCCAAAATAACAACAGAATCCGAGGGATAAATAAGTAAAACTAAATTTAAATTAAATGCTTAGATCAGAAATGACGCAAACACCTGTAAGCAATGGTTTGACCAATCACAGCGAGCTCATTTACATATTTCCACCTCCACAGTTTCACTGGGAACTGTTGTTTACATTGTTTTAAACAGAATAATGCCATTAAATTGGAAACCATAGAAGCATATGCACCCACAAAACATATCATTAGGAATGGCGGAAAATCCACAATAGTTGCAAATTGAGTGAAAAACAACCCCGCTTTGGGGAAGGTCTAAGACAATAGCCAATCGCTGTCCTCACAGGACCTCACCTGTTCAGGTGAACGCATTCAGACTACTCTTCTACCATCCGTTTTTCTTATATTTGGAAAATGTAAAACATATACATATGATAGGATACAGGGTTGGTATTTAATAGTATAACTAATTCAATTGGTTACGTTTGATTACTTTTACTTAATTTCTAATTAATGTTTTCAACTGTCATTTTGAAACTATTAAACCAGACAGGGTAACCCTTACAGGACTAACCAATGATTTCGGTCTGACTTTCAATATCCTTTGTCACTTTTTATATTATATTTGGCGTCTTATATTTTCGAGAAGTCAATGCAATTAAGAAAAGTAATTAATCTAAAATGTATTCTGTGTGAAAATATGTAAAAGCAATCCTCTTTGTAATATTTAACGTAAAATATATAGGCCTAATAAAATATAAGCTTTGCCAAAAGAATAACATTTGTTCTACTATATATATGTATATATAATTCAATTACTGAATTGGAGTTTAATTGTTTAATCACGTTAAATTGTCAACTCTGTCACCGCTCGAAAGGCAAATGACAAAATATATTTTATTGGCTATATTTATTTATTTAGTTTTAGATGGCACCGATGGCCATTCCTTTACTGATAGAATAAACCACTGAATGTTTATTAATGAAAAAGTAGCCTACCTGTATGCATATGATACTTTCTAATTTTTTGTTTCATAGTGGTGGCTTTTATTTCATATTAGGGATAATATCAAATTAATGTCGTTTTATCCAATAGGTAAACACGGTTACCACGGTAAATCTCGGAAAGGGCAATAAACGCAAAGAGCGCATGGCTCTGGGGCGGGTGGCTCGCGGGTCCATCACAGAGCAGTTACCTAAACCAGTTTCCTGTCGTCGTTCATCTCTACTCGCTATCGCATCACTCACGCACTCAACCGGTCCATCTGAGTCATTTGTGAAGGTTGGCTGTGAGGTTATGCGTGTTTCGTGCCTTCACTGCTCGGTGTTCCAGCACCGCGCCCGGATGGAAATGTGTCTTCCGGGGAAAAGCTGCTTTCAGCAAACGAGACAGCGAGCACAACGCGCCGCACAGCCTGGACATCTGCAACTTTCAACAGAAGCGAGTGCCTTTCTGAGAACGCGTGCGGTTTGAGACGCAGATCTATGGCAAGACCTATGCGTCCCAGAGGGGAGAAGAGCCGTGGAAAATCTGACAGAGGCCCGTAAAAGCTCAAACCCCTAAATTTGCTATTTCATTCTGATCCTAGTGCCGTCATTCATGGATGAGCACGCAGAGGCGGGACCGTTGCACGTGCAGACGGTGGATGAGCCACCGGGAGGCGCCACCGAAACCGTCGCCGCCGCCGCAGAGTTTCAGGTCCAAACGGTGACGGAGACCGATGGCGAGCTCAGCGAGTACGAGCTGGAGTCGGGCGCTGGAGCTCAAACACCGGCAGCGGGTGACCCGATCACAGAGATCGAGAGCGAGGAGGGTGCGCAGGCAGGGACGGACACACCGGCCGAGGACATCGTCGGGCAGAACGCGGGGAAAACGGAAACGGTGGGCTCCAGTTGCAGCAACGAGAGCTGCATCCCGACTCCAGGCTGCAGGATCTGCTTCCAAGGAGCCGAGCAGGTGAAGTCAAGCCGTTTCATTCGTTCCGTCTGCGTTATTTATTGACGGTCTATGTATATATGCGTCACACCGACGTCTGGCTGTTGCAAGGATTGTGCGCCATTCAGAATTAAACCGAGCTTTTCAAATTCAAATTCAATACCTGAAATCGAACTGAATTTGAACTGAGATAAAACCGCAATCGAATCTGAATGTCATGTAGTTCATTTATTAATTTAGCAGATGCTTACTTGAGGGACTTGGGAGCAACATCACAAGCATCTACATCAAACATCGTAGCCTATATATATATATATATATATATATATATATATTTTTTTTTTTTTTTTTTGAGTGCTTTTGACAGGCAAAATGTATAACTATTAACAAGTAACGGGTAACTTAAAAAAAAAAAGAAAGAAAAAAAAGATAAAAACAAGTGCTAAAATCATTAAACTTAAGAATTCAGTGCTATAAGACATTACAAGAAAGCCAGACTAAAAAGATATTTTTCTCACTCTCCAGAAGGTTGTTCCAGCAGTTTCAGTGCAATGGCTAAAAGCAGCATCACCAAATCTTTTATTTCTATGCTTTATGATTCAATGAAAACAGAAGAATTGGAGAACCTGACAGTGCTTTTTGAGATGAAGTCTGGTGTGAATTCTAAATTTGGTTGTCCCATCACGGTGTTGGTCCTATAGGCCCTTACATATACATAAAAACAGCACATAAATCCAGCTGTGTTAGGACTAGTCTGAGAAATATAAACCGTCTAAACACCTTCTGCATTATAGGCCTACATAATTAATGCAATTATTAGAATATCGGAACCCTCAATGATCCGTAATGCTTTAAACAGACAGTGTGGTCTGTGTGTGTGTGGGATGGTGAGATCCATTAGAATACCTGCTGCGCCATTCATGTCTAATGCTTTTCACTTCCTGCAGCTAATGTGCTTCCTCGAGGCGCCTTGTGTTTGTGTCTGTAAGTGTGTGGGAATGGGTTCCACTCTGTTTCAGACTCATTATAGTTCTAAATGAGGAAGTTCCTGAAATTATTCATGAATGCGCAGATGAATCATTGCCCGTCCACTCACAGAGATCTCTGTCATTATGCGCATAGTGTTTCATTCACTCCGAAAGTTCTCCTCATTTAGACGAATCCGCTCCATCGTTTAAGTTCCTCGACTCATCTGCAAAGGCGAACAAAATAAAACAATCAGACAGATGTGTTTTAGCCTGTTGACACATAGAAATCAACTTCCCACCATTATCGATATTGAAAATTCCTTCTGATTTACGTGTCTGTGTTGTGATTGGCTGTAGGGGGAGCTTCTGAGCCCGTGCCGCTGTGCCGGATCGGTCCGACATGCTCATCAGCAGTGTCTGCTCAAGTGGATCAGTGAGAAGGGCTCCTGGAGCTGTGAACTCTGCAACTATAGATTCAACATTCTGCCTATACATATCAAACCACCACAACAGGTAAACACACACGCACACTGGGACTTATAAAAATATCGGTCTGGGGTTTGGAACTGTAGCCAACTACAGTTACTGTCTCTCTAGTGATTCTAATAGTACATGTACCATATGTTACTCGTAAGAATGTTTATGGTTGTTTAAAAAAAAGAACACAATGAAAAATGCAAATCTGATGCACTGGGTACATCACACTAATGGTTTCTGATTCAATGCGAGCGTCAGTAATGGCTCTGAACATTTCTCTTATTGAACGAGTCTGATGTAAACTAATTAAGTCCCATTCACACCAAGAATGATAGAGATAGCTATCTATGTTAGATATTTTGAGACACTTTCACAACACATAATTTGCTTTTGTCATGCTCCTCGAGCAACAGAGCATATGTTTCAGCCCGAGTCTGTTGTGACTGTAACAGATTGAGTCTGTTGCCATGTTGACCTTAAAGGGATAGTTCACCCAAAAATGAAAATTGGATGTTTATTTACTTACCCCCAGGGCATCCAAGATGTAGGTGAC
>JAUMHQ010000046.1:10946622-10962611 GCA_032361165.1 Enteromius paludinosus
ACATTGATGTCTTAAGACACGAAACGATCGCTTGTTGTGAGAAACTGAACAGTATTTATATAATTTTTTACCTCTGATAGAAAATAATGTCTTGGGCTCGCGCTTTGGCGTAGGATACACAAACGCTGTTCACAACAGATCACTTCCGGCGTTCCGGCGTTTGCTTATTTAAAGCGCGAGTTCACAACAGATCACTTCCGGGGTTTGCGTATCCTACACCAAAGCGCGTACACTGGGAACGCGCCTCATGCTGAGCACGAGCCCGAGACGGTTTGGACATGGTTGTCTTTCAGAGGTAAAAAATGATATAAATACTGCTCAGTTTCTCACAACAACCGATCGTTTCGTGTCTTAAGACATCAATTTAGTGTATGATTCCCAGTTTTTCCTCTGTGACCATTTACAAAGATCTGTTAAGATATGAAGTTATGAACAGTATTCCAGCATCAAGTCTCAGTCTGGAGTTCAGATTGGTGACTGGGTTTGTATGTTTTGCCAGTGGCAGACCGTCACCATGACTCTGGTGGAGAAGGTTCAGGTTATTGCAGTGTTGCTGGGTGGCATCTTCCTGTTGGCCAGTGTTTCATGGCTGCTGTGGTCAGCACTGAGCCCAGAGGCGCTATGGCAACGCAGTGACATCCTGTTCCAGATCTGTTATGGCATGTATGCAGTCATGGACCTTGTGTGTATCGGTGAGACATATTTATGCACTAAAACAGCATTATTTCTGCACAACGTCATTTTCTCAAGCTAATATGCGATCGATTACATAAAGAAATATAAATGTCATTTTGGCGCTCTAATGTGGCGTGACAGAAATCTCTAGCCGCTTCAGTTCAATCTGAATTTCACATTCAGGGTATCTTTTATTATTTATTAATTTCAAATATTATCAGAAAAAAATGGCTACATAAAGGTAAAATGCTCAAAAAATAAAAAGAATTCCCAAAATTGGAAAAAAGATTCATTTCCACACTAAATGAATTTGATAGATGAAGACTATCAAAAAATGTAGATATCAGCCGTCCAACTGCAGTCCTTAAATACCAGCACACTTATCATCTCATTATCGTTATCACAAAAATCCCAGAAAATATTGACAGAGATTCTACCATATAGTATTCTACCATAAACACACAATCAAATAATATCAAATTGAATTTGAATTGTAATGCAGCTTACCAGTGAATCAAGTGAAATCACGAAATGTATGGCAATACCCAGCCCTATTAAAAGTGTGTTTACATATTTGTGTTCCAGGTCTGATTGTTCACGAAGGTGGTGCTGTGTACAATGTGCTGATGCGTTGGCGAGCTGTTAATCTCCTCTGGGATGTCCAGAACTACGATAAAAGCCGAGACCTTGAGAACACACACAGCCCGCACCGTAACCTGTGGCTGCCTCTCACACACACACACACAGTCTCTAACACACACTCACGAACAACCCGACTGGAGTCATCGCCTCGATGCCCCCTTCGCCTCCTCTCCATGTGCCTGAACGTGACCTCTGACCTCTCCCCGCAGGAGCAAGGCTCAGGCGAGCTGGTGGTTAGGGTCACATCAGTTTGACATCAAGTTAAACTCATTCAGGGTCCAATCGAACATCCTTTTTGGGAGTGGCTAACGGGTGGGAGGAGCCTTACTTGAAGAGCACTTTAGAAGACATCGAATTGAATATAGAATTACGTCGTATTGCAAACTGAACAGGTGTTTCCAGCCTGAAGTTTAGCCTTTGAGCCTCGAAGTAAGACTGCAAAGCGCTCCGCACACTTACAGACTTATACAAAATTATAATGCACACAAAATGTATTACTGCTGTTAGACGAATGAATGTTTGTTTTTATGTTCAGATTTTTAATCATTTCAGTACAGATTAACTACAACTTATCACAGCTTCTGTTCATTACACTTCACCTGCCATAATGTACAGGTACCACAGTTACAGGCCTTTCCACATTAATCTACATTTCCAACATACGCGTACGATCATTACATTTTGCCCCTTGTGGCAGCCGCATGGTTCTATCAAATTGGTTGTAAAGCAACCGTTACTCGTCGCTTATAAAAAATAAATGAATGTATATCCACGAGGGCTTATATTGACAACGCTGCTGAAAGACAAAATTCATGAAGAAATGTTGGGGGTTAGATATTGTGATGCTTGTAAGCATTTTAACCATTGTGCCCTTAAGATTCCGAGCCGATGGATGAGAGATTTCAGAAGCTTTCTAAGACTGAGATATTATATGGTATAAAATGTTAGAAGTGAAATAATTAAAAATATTTTGAACATCGTAAGCACACTGAGCATCTTCCTAAGCAGCTCAAGTCTACAGCGAAAATGCTAATCATCTCTGTCCTTAAAAAATTGACCAGCATTCATGACTTTTGATTACAGCCTTCCAGCGTTCAGGCTAGCTGATTAACATAGCCTACAAAAGTTTTCATGTCCCAGAGATGTGAAGTGTTAAATTGGAAGGCCTTCTGTCACAGAAACCCGCACAGAACATACATGGATGAAAATTTGAATGAATGTACAAGTCTTTGAATTTTGTTATATTTATTGCGTATAAACAAATGCACAGTAAAGATGCAAAATGAGAAAGATTTTCCTGCTGTTTTAGTGTTTTTATAAGCTTACAGTAGAAAAATAACAGGACCAGAGGGACTAAATCCAATAGTATTATCACAATGCCTGCAGTTCAACAGAAAAGGTTTATAAAATATACAGCTCCTTAGAAATATATAACATACATTATCAACATTGCACATGTAAAACAGACGTAAAGGGCACTCTGTGTGTGTTTGCATATGTGTGTATATTTCTGTGGGTTTTTTTTAAGGCACTGGCATTTGAGTGCTGGTTATTTTGGACTGGACTTTCTGCCTGCAGAATTCCAACGAAATGCAACTGGACTGGACTTAAAATGTTAAGACAATGTAATATAAGGGGCACAGTTATAAGCACAACAACCTGGTGTGTGTCTGTGGGAACATGATAGTGTCTGTCACGAAAGAGTCTCTTGATGTTTTCTTTGGTTTTTTGCACTGAGCGTTGAAGGGTCGCTTTTTTGTGAATGCACAATTAAACTGCTCGGGAGCTGACGCTTAACCTAAAAAAGGCAGATTTCTGAGACGTGTGCGAGATCACCAGTTGCTGCCATGGCTGCTGATGGATTGACAAGTGCTGAAACGTTTCTTCACTATTAGACTGATGTAAGCCTTCATGAGCTTTGCAATGTCCATCACCTACAGAGACAAACACAAGGAATTCAGTGTTATTTTAGTATCATTTATATACCGTTATAGTTTTTATGAATGTTAAAAATGTTTTCATTTTTGTATATATATTTTTTTATTCATTTTTATTGTGATTTAGTTTTGTTTTTTATCTTTTATTATTATTTTTAATTTGAATGATTAACCTGAACAAAAATTTAATGAAAAAGTTTAATTTTGATGTATTTTATTTCAGTCAATGTTTTATTTAACACTGTTATTATACATAAAATTGTTTTATAAAATTTTTTCATTTACAAAAATTCTGGAACACATATGAACATTCAGGCCTTCATGAATAAATGAAAAAAAATAAACAAAAATGTAACAATAAATCAATGACTTTCTATATTTTCTGAAGTAATATTTTAATTGGCAATGGTGGGCACTGATAAAGCATTATTAATGTATTACTGAAAAATTTCAATGTATTTTTAGCATTTTAATTTGCATTTGTATGCAATATACAATTATTTTTATTCCACTACAGTTTAAAAAATGCAATTCCATCACTCTGAGACATGATGGTGTTGTCCGATTCATAATGAACCATTTTTGAGCAGATTTTATTTTTTCCCAATGAACCCACTGAACTGAATGATTCATGCTGCAATTCTAGCTTCATGCTTCTGATTCTAACTGCAAATCCCAAGCTTAAAACCCAGAGTAGATTGATCTTTCACTGAATAGGCCATTTCCATCAAATATTTGACAGATAAGGTAACAAGTTAATATAAATGATGCATTTTAGGGTTGTTTACTGAGGAAGCATGTAAGTAAATTTAGAGAGTACCATGTTGGTGTTGAAGAGCAGCTCTCGTCCCTCCACACTGATCTTGTAGATATTTGGCTGTGGTGCACCAAAGGACAGAATGACTTCGTATAGAAAAACCTCCAGAGGCCACGCCTCCCCACGCTTGTACACACACACCCCCTTACGACTCACGCCCAACCACAGCTCTCCAGGATACACACCGTCTACACACTAACGAACAGAGAGAACCTGTTTAGCAACACTGCTTTGCTGATGGATCATTTACGTGTGTGTGTTTGTGTGTGTGTGTGTGTGTTCACCTCCACATCAAACAGGGTTGATCCATATCCCTGCCACTCCTTGATGAGACTCATGTATTTTTTCATGGCTTGGTCCTGTTCCATCCCCTGCAGTTTACGCCATTTCTCCACCAAACAGCTTCTCAGTCCCGCCTTCTCGTCTTGCAGCCACACCTCTATAACTGCAGGCCCCTCCCCTTGTCGCTGTCGCCCTAGTGACCCTCGGAAGCTCCGCCTCAGTGTGCCTTCCAGAAAACTACTTCTCTTTCTTTCTGTGGATGGAGTGGCAGATGCAAAGCACCGTGCGGATTGCTGTACTCGAGCACGCAGGCGGTCCATAGGGAACACCTGCTCCAGCTCAGGCAAGGCACTCTGGGTAGTGTAGTCTCCCGAAAGATACTGGAGCCGAAGAGCAGCCAGAAATTGCAACGTCTCTTCCGGAGCAGGATATTGACCTCTAATGACAGCCTCATGGGCCTGAAAGAGAGGGAAAGAAACCTTGAAATTGCACTTGAAGGTGAGTAAATTCAACATTTTCTTTTTTGGGTGAACTGTCCCTTTAAGCGTGCATTTGTGTGCATACAGCTGGATGAAGTGAACTCATGATACATTTTTTTACAGTCATCCCATCTTAACTGATTGAAATCCCTATTCTTATGTGTTTTGAGGGCAGTTATTAAAGTGAAATCAAACCTGCTCAAACATGAATGCAAACTCCACGCTGTCAGCAGGAACGTTCTCAGGCTCTGAGAAACAGAAGAGCTTGAAATAAAACTTCCAGCTCTCTCCTTCCTGTTCTTTATTTGCCAACCTGAATGAGAGAGAATTTCAAAATGTTATCAGATCAGTTCTTTGTATCCTACAGTATCCTGTATACATTTGTTAATTTATTTTTTTAAATTTCTCTTACACATTTATAAATTGTAGGGAATGTTAATTCAAAGTTAGACTCACTTCTCAAACTTTGCGAGGACGTCGGCCACCACAGTCCTGCTCTCTATGGCTCGGTCTGTAGTGTCATTATGTTCAAACAAAGCAAACATATTCTTACAGTCCTCCATTGAGAGACCCTTCAGCAGCTTCTCGACCACCTTGAGACCAACACACACACACACGTGGAGGTTAACATGGTTCTGCAGCTCATGTGTATATGTGTGCGGATGTGTTTACGTACCTCTCCTGCAGTTGTGTGTGAGTTAAGGGTGATTTTGCAGGACCCGCCACCATGGCAGTAAACTGTTGATGTCATTTCCTGTCTGCTCAGTATAGTCCTTAGCTCCTCTTGTGAAGGAACGTATTCGCGTCCTCGCACGTGCCGCAAGGCATCTTGGGAGAAGCCAGCATACCGTTCCATCTCGGTGCCTGGGTACAGCTCTCGTGTCCTGAGCAGAAAATCATTTTATCTGTTATTTCCTCTATTTTTCTTTTATTTAGAGTACCTTTGTTGTCATCTAAAGTTCACTTGAACTTAAAATTAACTTTAAAAAAAACAGTGTTACATATAATCTTAAGTTAAATACATATTTTTTAATATTGTACATTATAATGTACAAATATATTTAAATATATTTGTATTATTTAAAATACATATTTTTTTGTGTTTTAGCACACAAAATTCTCACTGACCTTCTGAAGTGAAATTTCAGGTATTTGAGAATACTTCTGGAGGCGGGGCTAAATGTGCAGCACATGCAGGCTATGATTCGCCAGCCACAAATGTGGGCGGGGCTGGCAGGCTTTGGGTGGTGTGTTGTCTGTTTGATGAGCTGGCAGAAGAGTTCGTCTCTTAGGGGTCGTAGGTCATGAGCCGTCTGCAGCAGCACCTGAATCTGAGGGATGGGACTGTCCTCGTTCTCTAGCTGATGAAGAACGTTGAAGAGCTTGAGAGCCTCGGCCTGCAGCGTGCCGTAACTTCTTCCTTTGTCGGCTAAAGACATGCATATATACAGTGTTTATGAAAGTTAGGGTGTATTTGAGATTATGTGTGTGTGTGTGTTTTACTCACAACTTTGCTGTGCATCTCCATAGGGTAAAGGAAGTAGAGCTGTATGTAGAGGGTGGTGTGTGTAACGCAGTATAGGATTCCTCTTGTAGATCTGCTCCACTACCTCAGAATTCAGACAGTTCTCCTGAAATCAAATGATTATAACAGTTTTTCAGGAAAATGATGTTACAAAATCATGTGTGTATGTGCATATATGTGTGTGTGTTACCTTGATGTCCTGTATAAGTTGCTGCGTGGGTGTATCCATGAGCGGTTTGCCGTCGATGACAGTCTGTACAGCATTAGCCCATCGACTAGCCTCAGTCTGCAGCTTAGAGTACAGCCTATACGAATGCTTACGACCAAACACGCTCACGTTCCAGTAGCCTAAACACAAACAAATATAGGTTAGAGTCTGAGAAAGATGTAAAGGTTTGTTGTTTATGTGCGTATGAGTGTGCTAACCAGTCTCTCTGAAGACTCTCTCATCAGGAACGATCACAGAGCAGAGGCTGTTGAGCACTAAAGAGCCCAGTTTAAGAGCATTTCTCTCTGAGCTTTTATAATAATCCACAGAATTGTGAGTCAGCACAAACCAGCGCTTCTTCAGCTTAAGATTCCCATGACTGCTGCCCCGAATCTCTTTGTACAGCCAACCTGGAGAGAAGAACAGACAGGAAGAGATCTGAGACATTTTCAAATTTTATTTCATTTCATCTAAGTACAGTTTAAAGTTGAAGGCTTTCTAACATGGTGCTGGTGACTTGACAGTGAACATTATAACATGCAATTTTACATTTTATTTGTACAGATAGTAACCACCTTCTTAAAAGAATGACAGTCAATTATGCGTTACACATATTACACACAAATTTAAACCAAATACGATTAGAAAAAGAGTGATGAAACATCTTCCTAATATTAAAAATAACAGCATTGTTACATAAATGAATTGTAAGTAAAATCATTTTCAGATAATCCATAAATAACTGAGCATGACTTTTGACTTGAGTAGGCGGCCTCTCACCCCTGATGATGAACTCTTGTCCCTGCACACGTGTGTCTCCTTTCGTGCGTTGGAGCAACGTAATCCAGTGATGCATTTCTTCTGCTGACTCAGCCATGCAATGTAGCACACGATGGGCTGTGATTATAACAAAGGCATTTGGCCTGGATAGAGAAAAACAGCATGAACGTTTCAAATATTTTAATGTCTGTACATGATAATGAAACCGTATGGGTTACCCTGAAAAAAATTTAATGTAAAGATTAGGTAATTTGATTTAAACATTTACTTTAATTTAGCAGATGCCATTATCGAGAATAGCATTGCAAGCAATTTGTTACAGTACTGTGCTTTATTATTATTTTTTTTAGTTATAAATGAAATGTGATATAAATTATATAAATGAAATTATAATAATAATTTTAAAAGTGCAGTTTACCAATCAACTATACTGCCTTTTAAAGTTTTTGTTTCAAGTGTGTGTGAGTGTGTGTTTACCTTTCAGGGTTGTCAGAGGCACATACAGAATCAATCATTCCCACATCCAATGTGCCCTACAAAAACATCACTTTTAAATATCTTATAAGCTGTCTGCAAATTTGTCAGTGTGTGTGTGTGTGTAATACTTACCACAGCATTCTGAGGATTTGCTTGTTCATCATGCATCTCTCGAATTTCCTGTTCTGTCGACATGTGCACCTGACTCAACACGCTGAACCAATGACTGCACACAACACAGAAATTAATTAAAATCTTAAGTTTAACAGTTCTACCCTTGTATGAAATAACATCAAAGCTTGTATGAAATAACATCAAAGCGGATTTAAAATATATATAAACATATAAAACAAACACACTTACCTGGAATCTTCTGCGGTTTCTGCAACAAGGTGGTATGTTCTCCCTGGCATGACAATGTCAATCCCATTCTCCTTCCCTGTTATGTCAATAATCTCTCTAAAAAACACACAAAATGAAAGAGAGAAATAAAAACATAAAATACATCACATATATTAGGCTTTGTTGTGTTTATGCACTGTTTTAAATAAAACATTTCTAATATATATATATTAGTTATCTTAGAGTGAGCAGGTCTTATTAATAATTTTTCTATACATATACATTATCTGTCTTTTGGATTTAGGTTTTGTAGAAGTCCAGTGTCACATTGATTATGATCTGTGCCCCTCCATGAGGTCTTACTTTGCTTCGTGCATGTCCAGCATGCCTTTCATTCGCTCCTCAGTGTCGTTCTCGTAGTAGATGAGTTTGCTCTGTCGCAAGACGAACCAGCGGCGTCTCCAGTTGCGTCGAGAGAGCGTAGAGGAGCCTCCTCCCTTCTTCAGCAGCCAGCCCTGTTTGAGTGCCTCCTGTCTGCTCCTGAACCACAGAAATGTCTCATCCTTCAGCACACACCAGCGACGCTTCCAGGAGTTCAACAGGCCACCTGCAACACACGTGACAGGTTGGATGTAGACGAGGTGTTACATTTGAAACTATTTCTTTTTTTAAATATATATCATAAAAAAGCATAGGTGGACAATGCAATTATAGCTGAAATAAGCTCCAAAACTTATGTTTACACCACATGTTTGGAGAGAAGAGAAAGTAATATGAGTTCTTCTCACACTCTCTAGTAGGCTCTGAAATCAAACATAATAAGGAAAGAGGTGTTGAGGGAGAAGTGGGCAACTATTTACCTTTAATATAAAGGAAACTGTGGAAGTAGGGGAGAGTGACACAGCTATAGACAGAATCCCGCCGGTAAGATGATTCATCGTCAGTGTCAAACCTATCAAAGTCATCTTCACTGTCCTCAAACTGAGGGAGAGAAACACAGGGATACACAATCAGCAAACACATGTGAAAATGCACAAATGCGTGCTTCTGAAGTCACGATAAGGCATTTATAACCTATTTTAGTTCAGTAACGTGCTGTACTCTACCATTCAAAAATGTGGGATCTGTAAACATTTTGTACATTTTTCTCTTATCCTCACCAATGCTGCATTTATTTGATCAAAAATGCTGTAAAACAATATTCTGAAATATTTTTGCAATCTTTTTTGCAGAATATTTTTTTTTAATTAAGAAAAAAGTGTTTACAAGTGAAACAGGATATTCATCAAGTAAATTATTATTTTTTTATTAATGACGAATTTTGAATGCCTTAAATAATGCAGTTTAAAACATAACAATACATCAACATGCACAGAAATATCAAGTCCAGGAACAAGTATTAAGTACCAACTGTCAAATATTTTTGACAAATATGCTCTACAGGAACACTCAAATCTCTATATGAATCTGATTTAATCAACCATACTGTAAAAAACTCACAGAAGACTGTGGCCCCTCCGAGCTGAAGCGATACGCTCCTGAGCTGACACTGGTGCTGGTTGCCAAAGAGCTGCGGTGGTCACGTGACCAGTGGTCATTGTGAGGGGGGAGGCTAGGAGGCCGCATGATGATGCCTCCTTCATCATAATCATCTGCATCATAATCTGAATCTTCATCAGGAGGGATCAGCTCCGCCTCCTCTTCCTGAACAGCGTGAGAGTAGGTGGAGCCACTGCTGGAAGGTGGAGCATGATAGACCAAGGGTGTGATGATTGGCAGGGCAGGGGGCAGAGGCATACGGTCGTTTGCGTAAGGATCCTCCTCCGAAGAATCGTCACTGGTGCGGATTCCACTGGTGCGCTGGCCGTCAGAGTGTCCGTGCTCACTGGGGTTAGGAGAGTCTTTAAACCCGTCTTCGTCCACTCCCAGACCTTCATCCACCTCATCTTCCTCACCTCTGGCTACCTCCCTCTGTGAACCACCGGATCCTCCCAGCGAGCTTTCGATGTTACGCACACACTCGTCGATCTCATCGAAGTTGAGCGAGGTGAGGAACTGCTGCGCAGCCTTGCAGGCCTCCTCTTCTAGCCTACGCAGCTCCTGATCCCGCAGCCGCTGCAGGCGATGCAACGACTGCGCAGTTAGACTCTGCTCCTGAGCCTCTTTCTGTCGCCGCAGGCCTTCGATCTCACGCTCTAAACGCAAGATCTCCTCCACCTGTGATGTCTGATTTGCCTCTACCTCAAACACCTCATCAAACACCTGCTCTACCAGTGACTTCTCTGCTATAGAGAAGGGTTCAGAGTTCTCAGGTGGGTCGTTCTGAGGTGGAATACCCTCTGGTACAATACTGTCTGGTGTGGCTCTCTCAGTTAAGAAATTTTTGATCTGCTCATTTTTACTTTTTTCCTCTAATCTTCGAGCTTCCTCTGCCTGTGTGGAACACAGAGAAAAGAACGTGTCAAAAATATCCAAAAAGTAATTTTCTAGATAGATATAGATAGATAGAGATTGACAGATAAATAGACAGCAAGACTGATAGATAGATAGACAGAAATTTGACTAACTGCTTGTGCTAGGAGCTCCAACTCCACGCGCTGTCTCTCTCTGATGAAAAAGCATAACAAGAAAATCAAAACCTAAAAATATTAATGTAGGTATGAAAATAATAAAGGCTATTTAACTGCCTACCTCTCTAGTGCCTCTTGCTCTTCTCGTCGTCTGTCTTCTTCTTCCCTCTTCCTCTTCTCCTCTAGAAGGTGAACGTAGAGCCGTCTTGCCCTTTGCCCTCTGTGCCTCTTCTGTAGGGTGATGGTGGCCCAGCGTGTCATCTGGAAGCGCCGCCGCCAATACAGTGCACGGTAGTTTTTCTGAATGATAACAATGCACTGCAACAACCTCTTGTACTGCCTCCTGTAACCAGCAGAGGGCAGAGAGAAAACAGTAAGTGAGAGTTGTCACCTGGAAAGTATAAATATGCATGTGTAAATGTGTTTACCTTGCTCTGTAGCCCAGTATATGAGCTTGAATAATTGAAGCCGCTTTGAGCACTTCTGTTTCTCTCTGCTTCTCTAACCGCAGCTCTAAACTTTCTCTTATAAACACCTAAAAAAAATTTTTTACAGACATCAATCACACCATATCATGACTGATCAAGAGTTCAAAACCAATCACTTACTGCTTCACTTGCACTAAAATCTTTTTGATTGTGCCCTATTCTATCCAGCATTCTGGGTAGCTAATGCATTACTTTTTAGGTTTGTGAATGTAAATGGAAGAATGTAATCATACATACTAAAACTGGACACCAGATATTTATTATTTTTTAACACCTTTTGCTTATAACAGCTTGTTTAACAAGGTCCTACACTGTAATAAAATGACTACAAATATTCCAACTAATGCTTCTTAAATAATTAAAAACAATTAGCAATGCCGTTATTAACTGGTGAAACTGTAAAAACCAAGAGTATTTCATGTCAGTTTGTCAGCCACAAATTCACACATCAAAATTACTATCCAGAAAACATGATGCTGCTCACTTTGGTTTTTCCCAGCTGCCATTCACCACAGCTGTTGTCATAGAGCTGCAGCAGGAGGCGGCACCGCCCCTTTGGGTCATCTGACAAAGCCAAACCCCTCATCAACACATAGTATCTGATGAATAAAAAATAAAAGTTATCAAACTGTCATGCAAAAGTGGTTTACAATAAGGAAGTTTAAACACAAGAGCCAGCAAACAATGTGAATCCACCGATATCAATGGAGACCAAAAAATGTGAAGTGACGCGAAATCACATGATCAAAATTTGTGGAATTTTAGACAAATCCAATACTGCATAATATCAATCCGACCTGGCTCTACCCACAGACTAAAAATTAGACTTTAAAATGCAAACTTTCCATCGAATTCTAACACTTTTATCCATCATTTGTCATTCAATGAAAGATACCATGAACAACAGAAAAAGCAGGAAAAGCAGAAGTAACAGCACAATGTTAATTCTGGGTGTCAAATAGCTCTGAATTTTGTAAATAAGACACATTCTAGTCTCATTTGCATAGTAAAAAGACTTGTCTGGACTGAAAAGAATGATAATGACTCAGTTTAACTATGCCAGAACAAATTCTCTGTCACAACCCAAAATGAAATGTTTCAGAACTAATCCGTTTTAAGCAGGAATATTTGAAGCCTGAGTTTATTTTGATTGGGTAGACAAACCTGAAACAGAAATCCTTGAACGTTCTGCGAACCGGAAACCCAGAACGCCTGATTTTAACTGTCTCCAACATTCCAGAATATCTCAGCTGGTTGAGGACCACAGACTGCTCAAACCGATTGGGCATCTGCAAAAGAAAGACAGAAACATTGCAGCAATTTAAATCGCTACAGCTCCTCCACTGTTCTATTTACATTTTTTTCTAAATCTAAGTTAGCTAGATTAATTCTGCTCTCAAATATAGATCGGTTGAGCTTTGAGTGCTTTCATTCTTCAAACACACTAAGTGGGCCATTATCACCCGCTCTCCCCTCCGACCTGTGACCCTGTGTGGGGGTGAGGTCGGAAACGGGGCGCTGTGATCCCCGCTTCTAAATGTCGTCTCTGTGGAAGGAGGAATGAACCAGAATGAAAGTGAGATGAGGAGATGAGTGGTAAATGAGCAAGGTCAATACCAACACACACACACACACACACTCGCACTCACACAATCATTCATTATAGTCAGAGGCACATTAACATACTGATACATGCAGCACAAGTCACAGAACGCAGACAGGATCAATGTCAGAGCGCTTCAAGGGGGGAGGGACAACATCTCTCTTTAATCGGCTCCCAGACAAACTTATACTACCAACAAAGAAACATATTAAAGGGATAGTTCACTCCATGATGACAATTATTTAACCATTTGTCGTTCCAAACTTGATGAATGTGTGTTTTTCAAAGAGTGAAAATCACAGGGGTCCACTGTTGGTTTGGACCCCGCTGGCTTTCACTATATGAGCAAAAACTTTTTTATATTGCACAGAAGAAAGTAAGTCATACAGATTAAAAAAGACAAGAAGATGAACCAATTAGAACAGAATTGTCATTTTTGGGTGAACTATCCCTTTAAGGAACAAATCATCAGAATAGTACAAACAGCTTTCATAAATCTGATATAGAAGCATCTTCATTAGCCAACAAATACACAGATATCTCACAACTTAACATCATTGAAGAGTGTATCAAAACAGTTCAATTGATATTCAAACATCTGCAAACTCTCAGCATCTGTTTAAACATCACTACATACGTTCTGTTCTTCAACAGCTACAAAGTAACCACCTGAAACGTAGCTTTTTTATAATATATGAACTCTTACTGTATAGTAAAGCGTCCTTTCTCATCCTGTGACCGACAGCAGCACTGAACGAGTGTGTGTCCACAACAAGCCAGCGATCGACTGGTCAGCTCACACACATACACACCCCCAACCTCTCGCTCTCATTCACACACTGCTGGTTGCCATGGGGATCGGACCCATGCTGGGCTAATTTGTGTTTAAAGGGGGAGGGGGTGTTGGAGCGAAATGCATTGTGGGTAGAAAAGGGGCAGAAGTCACCCCAGCTGTTTACATTCAAATAAAGTGGGGGAACAGTGGATAGAGAGACAGCGACATACAACTAAAATATAATATATAGAAAGAGACAGAGAGGCAGATGCTGTATAAAGATGTCATACCTGTAAATGGTTATGACAAATATTGTATATTTATAATATATAGTATGCTATTTTAAATAGAAATTATGATAATAATCTTTTTTGTTGCTGAAGAATATTTTAAAATTTAACTTAATATTAGATGTAGAAAATATTTTATAGATTTACTTTTGATAGATGCTATGCATGAACGGTGTCATTTAACAAATTCGTAATTTGATTTTATTGTTTATCTAAATTTAATTTACTACAAAAACTAATTTGTATCAGTAGAAAAATTCGAGAAAATGCTAACTTATTTTGAGCCAAAAAACCCCCCAAATTAACTGTTATCAAATGTACCTGTTTGATTTCTCTTCGTATTTTCATTATTTATTCATTATTCTGTACTGTATACAGATAATCAGAAAGAAAACAAACTTGCCTCATAATTACCTTTTGGATTATGAGTTAGTTAATTCATTTAGTTTTTAACGATTATAGTTTGATCTACTACACTACATTAATTTGTTTGCTTTCTTTTCTGCTGTTTTAAAAATCACTACATACTCTTTACTCGTGACTTCTGCGCAAGGCTAATTTTGCATATTGATTTATTTCAGCATTGATGTTTTTAAAGCACGATCTGAAAGCATAAGTAGAATGGAACAGAATTGATGTGTCCCATTAACACCTCAGCACTGACCTTCAACAACTGAACAAAGAAGAACTACCATACACAAAACACACATGCAGTCTGACATCTGCTGTAGAGTTAATAGGCAGGCTACTGAATGGCCTCGGGTCCAACACAATCTGAATAGAAAAGTGTGCAGGGCGTGTGTGTGTGTGTCTCTCAAAGGAGTCTTATATCTTCACACAGAGTTTATGATGTGTAATCTCCTTCTGTCACTACTGAAGGAAAACATGGAGATGTAAACAACCATACAGACAATTGCCATCTGATAGTGTGTGTGTCTAATCGGTGAGTGCACTTGCACTCGGGCCATAAACGTGACCAGACCTGGCATTATCAAAATAAACAAAACCATTCATTCCAAACCTGAATACAACACAAATTGACTCAGATCAGTTAGTTTATATGCTTGTGTGTGTGTGTGTGTGTGTGTGACACATACCTTGCTATTATTGGGTTTAATGCAGCGTACAAAAAATGGATTGGAGGCACTAAGGTTGGACATCAGTGAGTGCAATGAATTCTGGGAAGACAGAAATAAATAATCTGTAACAAAATGATTTTTTTTATATCTAATACACTTAATCTATTACTAATATAAGTTATTATAACTGAAAGGTGAACAGAATCATTTGATAGGTTTAGTTAAACTAACAGACAGTACACTTTTGTAAATCAAATTTTAGAAACTTCTGTAGAAAATTCTATCCAATGTCATTACCTTCATTTTTATTAACATTCAGCTTTTGTTTACCTGCTCTAAAGCACTGTGGGAGTTGAAGTTTCTTACCTTAAATTGGGAGCTCACAGTAGGTCTGCGATACTTTGAGCCACACTTGACAGTGTCCTGTCCAGTCCAGGTGTTCACTCGCTCAAAAAGATCATATACAAAATCCAACCTGAGAAAACAGGAGCATGTGAACAAAAAGAGAACAGAGAGAACAGTTATACAACTACACACACACACACCTGCTCTCTCTGAGTAAGTTGAGAACATCATCTCTGAAAGTATCTCTGTTCTTCTCCAGGATTCCTCTGACATCATACACAACCTGGAGACAAAAAGCAGGATGTTAACCTGAGACATGACACACATAATGTAATGTTTAACACGTTTTTGTCTCATTCTCCATTTTATACCTTAACACATGATATATGCAGGGCATAATGCCTTATCTTTTGTTTCTAACGACAATTTGGCACACAAATGTACTTAAAAAGGGGGATATTCAGAGTCAACGAATTTTATCATGAAACGTGACATATTATGAAATATGTACACTGCTCCTATTTTGATAGGATTTGATATGTGCAAAATGTCAAAGTTTTTTGAAAGAAGCTTACAACTGCTAATTTACATATAAACTATACTTAAAGGTGCCATAGAATGCATTGAGAGAATATTTTAAATTGTTCTCTGATATGTACATAGAAGGTATGTAGC
>JAUMHQ010000046.1:10963848-10976294 GCA_032361165.1 Enteromius paludinosus
GATTTATATAAGTAGGAAACGATGGTGTTTGAGACTCACAGTATGTTATGTTCATGTACTGAACTGTTATTATTCAATCATGACAAGGTAAATTCAGTTTTCCATTCTATGGCACCTTTAAGAAAGCAAGTCCAACTCAAACAAACAAATAATTATTTGATAGACTGGGTACTGTACCTCTCCTGCATAGTGCTTGATCCCAAACTGATGAACTGCAACACGAGGCTTAACATAGAACTGATTCCTCTAACGAGACGAAGAGAGATATCGATTAGCTTTTATACAGCAGTTAAGGGTTAGGGGTGATTTTGTGCCCAATATTCCAATCCGTGGTGGATCAAAGTTTGTTTGGGCTCCTTAACAATTAGTTACTGCTCTTGCACTGCAAAAAAATGGCTTATCTTGACCCTGCTGGCTGATAATTTTACTTGATTTAAGCAAAATGCACTTAGCTTATCTAGTAAAAGTACCTTGCTTAAAAATTGTTAGATATTTTGACTAGACACAAGACAAGATAAACCATATTTTGCAGTGAGCAAACCTGATGCCCATTAAAAAAATGATATCGGCGATATCTGTGAATGACGTACAGAATGCTGGCTATGGAGTTTCTCCAGCAATGTGTGATCAGTGCCTTTAGGAAAATGACTCTCCTCGTTCACGAGAGCAAGCAAGCCCAACTTCTGCAGAGAAAACACACACAGACAGACTCAGATCTATAACGTCAGAATGTATACAGTGTTTCTGAGTGGAACTGTGTTTGTACCTTTTCTATGAGATCAAGGCACTCTCCATTGTCCATCCAGTTGACATCATCCCAGACCAGCCCTTCTCTATGAACACAAACAAACAGAGAATTAGATGTGCGACATGTGCATTAGTTGCATTTAAAGTGTGTTTTGGATGGTGATGTGCTGAGTGAGTATGTTTGCATATTAGTAATGACATACTTGTTGTACTCAAGTTGCTCCAGAGAGAAAATGTGCTTGTTGAAATACTCCTGTAGTTTCTCATTTGCATAGTTAATGTTAAATTGCTCAAACCGGTTGACCTGAGAGGAAGAAAGAAAATCAAGCAGAAGTAACACTAGTCTTGATCAGTGGATTAAAACCTGCCATGAACTCATCGTAATGACTCTCACCTCAAAGTTCTCAAACCCGAAGATGTCCAGGATGCCGATGGATCGGAAGTCTTCACTGCCATTGATACGGCTGTTCAGTTTACGAATGATCCAAGTGAAGCACTGAGAGTAGAGAGCCATCGCCATAGAGTCCCGGGAGTCCACCGCCTGATGCACACACAGACATATTTGTGCTGTTATTCTGACTACAAAAGCTATTTATTATTTACTTGAATATAACGTTTCAAAATGATTCATTCAGAAAAACATCTGATATTTTGTTTTTCCGCCTTTCTGTTTTTAATTCCTTTGTAGTAAAATCGAAAAAAAAAAAGTGCTTTCAATTTCAGTTTTTCACTAACTTTTTCAATGTCAGGTTTCTTGTGCCAAGACGCATTGTTTATGCATTTATTCATATTCAGTAAACGTTTGTGAGTCTTCAACCAGAAGTTACGCTATATTCCATACAGTGCTAAAAAGGTGAAGTGAGGACGATGAAATGTTTTTTAATACAGTGCAGTTACATGTGAAGTCCTCTAGAGGGATGGAGAGTTTTTTTGGTGAGTTCAGAAGCATTCTGTTAAATCTGTGCTGTTTTCAGTAAGGGCAGGTACATTTCAGGTCCATTTCTAAATGTTTCCAAAAATGCCTTGAAAGTTTCCAGATTTTTTCCACCTCTTTGCAACCCTGCTTTTCAGGTATGACTTGATTGTTCATGCGTGTTGAGTACTGTCTCACTGTCTCAATGTGAGAACTGCTTACCTGCTCTACAGTGAGAGGTGTGCTGATTTCTTCTCCTCTGAGGATCATGGATCTGTGGGTCAAAACCTCAGCCAGCTGGGCACAATCCAAACCCAGAAGATCTGCAGCTTTACTGAGAGCTAAACCAAGACATGTTTTACTTTTATACATTAACATAAATGCAATGCAGTTCACATCAGCAGATTGCAGTAAAACCCAATGAATGAACAGGAAAAGGCTTACCTGATTTAGAGCAGACCTGTGCGCCACCTGCCGTTAAAAAATCAATGTTTCCTACGTGCAAGATTCCCGAAAGGAGCCTCAACACCTCCTTGATGTTCTCTTCTCCAAACTGCATTGTCCTCAGAGCATTCTAACAAACAAAACACACTTAATCAGCATTGAAACCCAAGAAAACAATGTATTTATATGTAATACTGACATGATGGAGTAATGGCTGTAGAACACACCTTTGAAGTTATATGTGAGCTAAACGAGTTGTGCAGTAGTTTGTTGCTGTACAGCAGTGGATTGTGTGTTAATGGACTTTAGTGTAATCAAACAGTAATGTTGTAGCTGGCTTACCAGTACTTCCAGAAAAGTCTCTGTGTCATTAATGGCTTTGTCCTTCACACATCCCGACTGACCCAGATAATGAAAGCCCTCCGGAGGGCAAAGGGAGAACGACTCTGTGAGAAAATGAGTGAGAGCGATAAACACAGATCTTAAACAAACTGATAGAATGTCACAAACAGCATCGATTCACTGTGATACTACGACCTTCTGACCTCTCTGTCTCATCTGACAGTGACATCGGCAGAAGCTGATCTCTGGCTTAGGTGACTAAACTGAGAAAGCCAACAACACTGTTTTGCACATTATGAAGCCTGTAATCTCTCCTTTTTGTAACATCTGCCCTATTTCTGGCTTGAAATTGATTTAAAATGAAATATATTCTTGGCTTACTATAATAGGTTGCACACTGGAAGCAAATAATATAAAACAGATGGCAAAAAATTCAATTAAACAATTTTAGATTGTCATCTAAACTTCACTGAACACACTGAAATACTTTAGTCACTTTTTGTTTCATTCATTTAATTTCATCAGTGGTCTTAATAACAACAACAACAACAACAAAGAAAATGTTACTTGAAATAATAAACATTAACAATATAAAATAACAATTAAATACCAAGTATTAATAATTAAAAACCATCTCCAAAGTATAAATAAAAACTATAACAGTCTTGATGATACTAAAACACTGTTGGACAAATCTGTGGACAATATAGTCTGCTCAGACTCACCCTTCTGTTCGGCACTGATTCCAGCCAGCAGAGCGTAGAATATGTGATAATTTCTTTCCCCGGGATTTTGACGCACAACACGATTCTAAGGAAAGATAGACAATGAGAGTCGAACAAAGACATGATCAGTGACCCACATAATCATCCACACACAAAACGAATCATACTTGTAAACGTTTTATGAATGTAAGAAACTCACCTTTTCTAAAAGGTCTGTTTGTTGAAAATATTAAGTCAAGGCAAATGCAGAAAGAGGCACAATCACAGTACAGGTAAATAAAGCTACAGAAACGAACAGTTGACACATCCAAACAAAGCACAAACAGAGGATACAGTCTGTGATTCTTCCTCCCTGGATGTTTCCATGCTGATTAAAATGAAGCTGGATGAATTTCCCAAAGCGACTAGAGTTGTTATTGTGAACCGTTTTAGCGTTTCCAAATGCCTCCATTATTGGACTAGAGACACAGAAAGACAAGTTAATTCATGCATCTGAGTGAGCACACTGTGTCTATATAGAGTGTTTCGTGTTATTTAGTATAGGTACAAACCTGCTCTCCAGAATGGCCTCCTCTACATGAGATGATGCTGTCTTTGCAGATGAGAGCGCCACGCTTTGCTGACTCATTGCAGACAGAAAGCGCAGAATCATCTTCGTGCTCTCAGTTTTACCTGCTCCACTCTCCCCACTGATACACGCGAACAGACACACAGATGAATATCAGCTGAATTGGTTGTAATGAGCTGATGTTGCCAGCAGAGGGCAGTTACATTCTGGCTCTTATTTATTTACATAGTCTTTAAAGTCACAAGAAGCTTTACCAGCACAATTAATGCACACCACCATTCAAAAGTTTGGGGTCAGTAAGGTGACATTGGCATACAAAGAGTTTTGTTTGGATCATCAGAGATGATTTGGTGTCACCATTTCCACAAAAACATTACGTAGACTACTTCTTAACACTGATGATAATAAGAAATGCTTCTTAAGCACTAAATCAGCCTATTAGAACAATTTATGAAGTATCATGTGACACTGAAGTAATGATGCTGAAAATTCAGCTTTAGTAAATCAATTACATTTTAAAATATATTACAAAACAGTCATTTTAAAGTGCAATAACATTTCACATCAAATAAATGCAGCCATGCTGAGAGAGCTTTTACAAATACATTATTAAAATCTTACTAATCCCAAACTTCGTTCAACATTAGTGCATTTAATACATTCCACAAATTAGGGCCAGCAACTCAATCTCAGGTGGGTTAAGATGTTTAATTCCTATATTTTTTATGGGATTTGCAAAAAAAAAAAATCATTTAAAATTTATGCTAATAAGTATTCTATCCATGTGCAAAGTTACTTCCAGCTTTGTGTTTGTGTCCTGCCGCTTGCCCTTTTCATAAGCCAAGGCTTGTTTGTGCACGCTGTGGTTTCTTCCTGCAGGTCTGCGAGTTTGTAGGTATTAAATTTCCATTGAAATTCTATGTTGTGGTTTGCAAAAATGGGAGAAGAAAGTGTTCCTGTATTGTGTGTGGTTACAGCACGTTTAAGAAGTACACTTCAGTTTCTACCTAAATGTCTGCACAGTAAGAGAAAAGCCTGTCTTCTTTTGGTAGCCCTATCAATGTCCACATGTTTGCTGAGTCTGTACATGCTCAGGGCTTTTCTTAGTCTAGGCTTGGCCACGGCGGTCAGGTATTCTGCCAATTTGTATTCTCTATGTCAGCTCTCACTAAAGCCGATGAGAGATCTGCAGTGCAGAGAACAAACACAGCAGTCTGGCACCTTTAACCTCTGCATGCTTGTGTAATGAGCGCTGTAAGACAGCCATGAGTCTGACCTCACACCTTAGCGAGAAGTCAGAGGTGAGGGTTAAGGTCAAGGCAAAATACTTTATAGCCAGACTGTCTGAAAATTAAACAAAAACGAAAACACAGGAGGTAAAACCCTCAAAACGAGTCCTGCAAAAACCACTGGCTAGTTCATAACAAAATGAAAATTGAACTTACGCTTTAAATGCACAATTACGTACAACACAATACAGAAACGTACCTGATGAGAACACACTGGTTGTTGGAGCGCTTCCACAATGATCTGTAGCATTCGTTAGCAATGGCATAGATGTGAGGAGGAATTTCACCCAGATGATGTCGACTGTATTGTTCTATGGCTGTGGCATCATACAGATCTGACAGACTCTGATACGGGTTTACTGCTGCTAAAATAGAGCCGATGTATGTCTGCAAAAAGAGGAAAATAGAAACTCAGTAAGTGAATAACCACATTTACGAACACCTCGAGCATGTGTACACGTGTGTTTTGGAGTCTACTACCAACTTTTTTTAAACCACTGATGCAAATAGATTGGATTTGTTGTTGAGGTGTTTTCATTTGAATGCCAAATAAGTGCAAATTGGCATCTAAACGGTCAAACATTCAGGTGAAGGTTTAAGACTTGTGACACACTCCTGTGTTTCTCTTAACGTATAGCAGGGCTGTCCAAACTCGGTCCTGGAGGGCCAGTATCCTGCAGAGTTTAGCTCCAACCCTAATCAAACACACCTGAAGCAGCTAATTAAGCTCTAAGGCATGTCGGAAACGTTCATGCAGGTGTGTTAAGGCAAGTTGGAGCTAAACTCTGCTGGACACTGACCCTCCAGGACCGAGTTTGGACAGCCCTGCCGTATAGTATGTATGCTCATAAATGTACTCAACATGTAAACATGAAACATTTTAAAGCTTTTAAAGGTGCTTAAAATAATTGCTTTTTTTTGATGAAATTAATTTTTTTCTCCCTAAAACACAAAAGAAGATATTTTTAAAAATGTTTGTACATACAATAAAATTCAGTGGGATCCAGTGTCATTTTGGACCCCATACTGTTGTATATTTTATGGACATAAACAGTTTGAAATGGTCAGATTATCTTCTTTTGTGTTTTGCAGAAGAAAGAAACATCAAAGATTATATTCGAGCAAATGTCTTTTTTGAATGCAATGTCTTTCAAAATCACATTTTTTCCCACAGAATTCATAAAGGTTGATAGTTTAAATAAACTTTGCATGTCTCGTTTATGAAGTTTGTTCAGTCAAATCATTGAGATGAATTTACACAGTAGGTTTTATTAATGTTGGACTGTAATTCAGCGAGAGATAGATGGAAACAAAGGTACAGTAGAGTATGAAGTTTTAAAGCAGACATTAAGCTGTCAGTATGTGGTCCTCAGAAGGGGAAAGCCTCCTTGTTGAGTCACAGGTGTTATCAGTTTGCTCTGAATGGGCTGGCGGGATTCCCTTCTCTATTCAAGTATAGGAAAAATACAGTCATTCTAGTAAAATGAAAAAAAAATGGTGCACTGTCGTCTTAACATCTTCGCTTGGAATCGAATACTACTATGCTAACAATCACAAATAATGCACAATATATATCAGCCACTGTATAAAAAGAATGTAAAAGTACAAGATAAATAACTTTTTAAGTAGTTTAATTCTGAGAGAGCCAAACTTTGTACTTTTAAAAGACACTATTAAAGTGACGAAGTGATTATTATAAATGATTTATCTGTGCAAAATCATGCTTGTTAAAGGTTTTTATAACTTGCCACACAATTGACCCTTTTGCAAAACCCACCCTCCTTACTTACTGTTGTTTTGTCTGTCAGTTCAAGTCTTTTATATAGGGCTTATTACAATGCAAATCATGTCAAAGCAACTTTACAGCATTGAACTGGGAAATTGTGTGTCAAAGTAGTGAGTCTCTGTCCTCTGGCTAGACAAAACCAGCAGTTCTGTCAGATTGCTCAGAAAACTCATCCGGTTTAGTTTTGACAAGCCATGCCGCTCTCACACAACACATCGTGTTCTCACGCAGTGGAAAATACATAGTAGAGCAAAGAGGAAACTGATAACACGCCAACAGACAAAAGATACCAGGTTACTTCTTTTTTGTTTTGTTTTTTTAAAGGAATTTAAACAATAAATACCATTGAGTGACGGATTGCTTTAGCACCTCAGTTCAAGCGGCACCTAACAGTCTTTTCATATTTAATTAAAGCACAAAATAAACATGAACGTACATCAGAAGGTATTTTATTGCGACAGTGCAAGACATCAACATGCTCAATTTTAAGTCCAGAAAAGTGAATCTACTCTCCTGACTGATTCGTTTGCCAGCAAAACTGGCGGATTAGGCATTATGATTGGTCAAGTCCTGGTCAAGCTTTTTTTTTTGTTCTAGAAACCATTAATCTTGGATATATGTCACAATGGTGAACAAAATAAGACCATTTTCTTTCTTTGCTTTTTGAAAATCTATATTTGGTCAATAATCAGATCAAGTAAACAGAATTTTGGGGATACACTAATAAAAAAAAACAATACCTTCCGTACTTTCTGTCAAAAATCGATTGTTTTTTGCCATTTCGAACATCCATTATGTTGATCTGCATGATCAGATCCCAATAGCACAAAATGAACATTGCTAACATACACTCACAATGATTTTGCCATGCTTTGGTGACAGTAGCTTTTAGCTTAAAATGGGCGCTATCAATTAATAGTGCTCATAAATTGCTCAAAAATAGTATAAAATATTCCTAACATGAAAGTCTTGGGACATGGAAACAATGTTTGTTATTGTGCACCTTATCAAACAGACAGCCATGGACTTCCTGAACGAGGATCAGACAATGATTGATTTAGGAAAGCAAACTCCCCATGCTACTTTAGCCATAAAAAGATACTGCAGAAATAGTAAGTTAGTACTGAATTCAGCCAATCAAAGTGTGACACACTGCCCCAGTAAAACCCCCCAGATGCCCCTGTGAGGGTTTAATCTCTATAAGTGCTACCTCAGAAATGCAATGAAGGTCTACAGCAGCCATGTCCTTCCCATAACCTCCCCTGGGTGTGTCTGCAAATGTGTGTAACAGCACTCTGGGGGGTTTAATTGGGGGTGAACGTCATCTGTATCGCTCTGCTTTTATTGGGTTCGGTCCAGTGGTGCTACTAATATCTTCATACTGTAGTTAAGAATTCATAAAGCATAGTACAGTCGCTTTTTAGAAAGCACATTTTATATGCTGTTTCACATGCACAGACAGAAGCTAACGTGAGATTGCCATCTAAAGAGACAGCTGAGATTGACAGCTATGCATAGTGATGCATAATAAAGTCAGACACATTACACACACACACCCTCTCAGTGTTAAACCGAGTGTGTAGAGTGAGAGTTGAAACATGATCCGGCCCAACTGAAGCAGAACTATTTCCTGCTACACACTCACACAACAGCGAAAGAGAGAGGCTGCAAACGAAATAGAGAGAGCAATACTATGAAAAAGAGGTAAACCTCACATGCAAAAGACATTTTCTGGATCACCAGCCCCTTGTGTGTGTATGTGTGTGTTTGATGTGGGAAGCTGGCCTAGTATTTTCTGTCCAAATGTAAGGCAAAAAAAAAAAGTCCACAGCTGTTTATAATCAGAGACAGAGAGAGAGAGAGAGAGAGAGAGAGAAACGTCTTTGTGTTTTAAATGCTGTGGAATCGGATCTCAGCTAGACACACACATTCCACAAGACGACCCACACACACACACACTAAACCAGGCGCTTTTATTTACATCACAACTTGTGTTTTTAATGGCATTAAAGATTACCGTTTATTTGCACTGAGTCTAATCACATCAGCCTTGGTATTAAGTAAATAAAGCTCCTCTGTGAGTTTATGCATTCATTTTTAATATACACATTTAAGCTGAAGAAACAGGCAGACATTTCACAGACCACCAAAAACTAACCGCGCACACCACACACAAAAAACACCCTAATTCGTTCTGATTGCTCCCATATGTCACCAATTAGCCAATCAGTTTAACAGATCAGTGGCGGCTGCTCTAATCAGCCAATGAATTCATTAGATTCGCAAATGTGGATTTACAATCGTGGTTTTACGTGATTTTTTTCAGTAAGAACATTTGAAGTGTGTCGTCTGTGGCACCAAAAGGAAGTTTCTGAAGATTTACGTGTACAGCAAAAAAATACCAGACAATGAAGGAAAATGTGTTCATATGTAATTTTTGGTTTTTATCTGGTTTTGGCATCAAAACATAAACCAATAAAACCACACACACGTTGTCAAAATGTTAGACAAATTTAAATGCGAAACTTGGTTTTGTTGATGATGTTTACCTGATAAAAGTTTTTCCAAAAAGAAAAATCGCATAGGCTACCGTGTAATATAAATTCAAACATGACAGTGTATTATATGAATAAATAAAACAATCATCTGATTTTAAAGTGAGCCCTAACCCTAAAACACACCTTTTTGGCAGATTCAGAATAGAGTTTCACATTAAGGAATCAATTAGTTGTTTTAGCCCTTTTCTCAACCCCTAATGTGTGGGAAAAGGTTTCAGTCATGTCGAAACAGAAGGTGTGTATTTTCTCATGATAAGTGAGTAACTCTGACGTTATCATGATAACCATCGCATACCTGCAGACCACACCCACTCTCATAGGTGACTGGTTGTCTCACACTCAAACCGATCCAATCACATTGCATGTGATTACGTGACAGACAGACAGAGAGAAAGAGTGAGTGTGTGTGAGAGAGTTGCTTTATTACTTTATAATACTCACTGACTGAGCAAAAGAGGCTATTACTTTATTTTAACACGGAGATGCAAGCGTTTTATTATTATTATTATCATCATCATTATTATTAGCAGTACTTTGTGTGAAAAAAAGAAAATAGTCATTAATAACTGTACCCTTTTGACCTATACATGTCTGACAGATAAAAGATCTTTACAAATCAATGACAAGACATATTAAACGGATAGTTCACCCAAAAATGATTGACTTTAACTATCCCTTTTACAGATCAAATCTTCAAACTGAAAAATCAGTGTATTGAAAATGTTTGAAATACCAAGGAACAGTTAACTGCAAAAAGAAAATTCTCACATCCTTTACAGTCGTTTTTTTCCTTTTTCTGTGGAACGTAAAAGATACGTACATTTTAAAAAATCCTGGCATTGCCACTATTTTGAGAATAATGAAAGTAAATGAGGGCTCGGGCTGTCAAGTGCTACAATGACAAATAAGAACTTTAAGAGTACTATAAAAATAGTCTTGTGTGCTATAAAGTCGTATGAAGTCATAGAATTGCGCTGTGTGGAGAACAAATCGAAAGTCATTTTTCACTGAAAGTCCTGACATCCGCTCTAGCTCTTCTTGGCACATTCATGAGAGAACCAGTCATGTTCGATTTGTGAACAAATCATTCTTTTGCATCAGATGTTTTCAATCAATCGTTGATCTAGTTCTGCAATATTTTACAGTACTTTTATGCAGCATTAGAGTCCTTTTTGAAGCATTACTGCCCCATACCTTTTTCTATTTCATTATATTGAAAAGAGAGATTTGGATATATTTAACATTCAGGATATATATTCATTTTTGATGCACAGAAGAAAGAAAGTCAAAGAGGTGTGAAACAATGAGAGGGCGAGACAATGTGAAAGTGAAATATTCCTTTAAATCCAACTACACAGCAGCGTAAACAGATGTTAACCAGGCAGATGGTAAATCCCCCTAAATGCGCACACAAAGAATCACTATGTATTAATCGGACTTGATGCAGATGCTTGGAAATAAAGACTTCTGAGAGTCAGCAGTAGCATGTTAACTCTCTTCCTTAGAGTCAATCTGGAAACCTGGAACTGGACTGTTTTTGGCACAGATCACATCCCGACAGTGCACACACACTCACACACACACACCTAACGCAGTTGAACCAGCCCCAAAGAAGAACACAGAACACTGTTGTAAGGAAAGGCTGAAAGAGGGAGTATAAAGAAAGAGCGAAAGGGATAAAGACATGTAATTAAGCAAATATATTTTACTTTGACACATTAAAGAACAGAAAGCCATCCAGCCACCTGCACAACAACCCTGTATCCTTGACAACTGCGTCTTTCACCACAGCTGAAACATTCACACACTCGTACACACACACACACACACACTGATTTGTAAAAATGCACACTTGATGAATATCAAACAAAGCTATATTGAGTGTGTGTGTGTGTGTGTGTGTGTGATTATGCTTTGTGTTTGCTCACATATATGCTCTTCTGTGTGTAGCGGAGCTGTAGGTTGTGCAGAATGGCCCCGTCGTGCAGGTCCTGTAGGGTTGCCATGTCCTCGACCCCATTGATACTGCTGCTGTGCATTGGGTAAACCCTCTGCCTGCTTACAGCATTCTGTTTGTAAGTGTACACCTAAACAAAACACACATTCACAACACAGCTCTCAGTATTTGTTTTCATCTGTGTAATGATCACAAGAGAAGCCAAAAAGAAAGCAATATACAAAGAAAGTAAAACAAAAATGCAAAAGGTTATTATGTGTTACCGCTCTAAAATCTGATTGGATGACCCACATTTAAAAGCATTGTAAAACAGCTGATATATGCATTGCATACATATACATCCATGATGGCACAACAACCAAATTCAGTATTAATGCACAACGATGCAAAGTTGTTTCTAGTTTCAAATTTCAACTAGTTTTAAGACTCTCATATGATACCTTTTCTCTTCAAATCCCCTGCTGATAAAACTGCTTAAACTGGTTTGTTGGTCTGGACCTAGCAGGCTCAAGCTGGTCTGATAGCTGGTTTTAGACTTTAGACCAGCTTGAAGACAAGCTAAACCAGCTGAGCACCAGTTTGTTCAGACTGGGAGATTATTTAAATAGCCCTATGAAATAAGTTTTTTTTTTCTTCTTTTAAATATTTCTGTTTGAATGAAAACATAATCAAAAGAAAATAATCAAAAAGCAAGTCTAATTAACTGGAATCATTTGTAAGGTCCTGTTAAATTAATAAAAAAATATTTGTGCTATGAATTAACCTTTTTATGGTAAATATTCCTTAAATATAATGGTTTAATAATTATTTTTGTAGTTGTACTATCATGGCAGTGATGTACTCACATATAGAGGCGAGGGTCATGCACACTTCAGTATGTGTGTAGTAAATAAAACTGTGCATCTGTGCCATTCATTCACACAGAGACATGTAGGATTCAAATTCTGTGACATTCCGCGTAATTCCATTTTTATGACTGGATTCCATGATTCCGCCCTTGTTTTATGCATTGCAAAAAAATCATAGGGTCCTATTTAAATCATTTAAAGGGATAGTTCACCCAAAAATGAAAATTTGATGTTTATTTACTTACCCCCATGGCATCCAAGATGTAGGT
>JAUMHQ010000046.1:11013168-11033235 GCA_032361165.1 Enteromius paludinosus
CTGTAAAAAATAACGCGTTAACGACGTTAATTATTTTTTGTCGTTAATTACGTACATTTTTTTTACATTTTTTAATCATTTGACAGCCCTAATATATATATATATATATAAATATGTTAATTATTAAATGGACCCTTTTCAGAAGACTGATGACGCATCGTAAATCCTTAAAAGTTTTTCTCATTTGTATTTTTTTTAAATGTATGTACATTTATAACACCATTCTTTGTATTATATTACCCTGTTTCTAAGGCATCTCTGAAAAGGACGCTAAATTTGACATCGCTCTCTATTATTTTCTTTTTATTTGAAGTCATTAAAGCACCATCATGGAGTTTTTCTTTTGCTATTTAAGCAAGTGGTAATGCAAAAAAATATATTTGGGGTTGCATTCCATTAACTGCTTTTCAAGTTAACCCAACTATGATGATTCTGCTGCGGAGAAACCTGGAAATGTGAAAAAGGTCCATTACATGTGCACAATGCTCATTGGACTTCAAATTGCAAATTGATTTGCAAAAAGTTTTTTAAATATATAATATGAGGGGGAGATATAAACGGTACAGTCCAATATGCAATAAAACAAACAAAATAGTTTCAGAAAAAATAATCTAAAAGTTTGTAAGCAACAGAAAAATTGTATTTACTGTAATATAAAATAAAAATCGACAGAAATAATTTAACTGAGAATTCACTGTCCTTGCACAGTACGAACTCAATTCTTGCTTTCCAAAAACGAATGATTGAAAATATTTCTTTGCTGCACACTCAATAAGGAAATGTTTTTAATCAATTAGATGTAGCCCTAGTGACCAGTAAACACTCTACACTGTGCAGCTCTGCCCTGGGCCCTAGCCTCTACGATGGAGCTCTGTGGTAGAGCATAGCCAATACAGCTTAAGCCAAACTCTTTTTGTATTGCTCTTTAATGGAGCAGAATCCAAAAGTGCAGTTCATCCTTTAATTTTCAATTTGGCAATGAAGCTTCTGAATACTACCTGTACACACTGCATAGACAGTTTACAAGCCACACCATGATTGAATTTACTACCAGTCAGCAGGTTTCACACATTCAGTGAATTTCAAGCCCACTGTACAGATGAGACAGCTCACAGACGCGCACACACTGCAGCGTATTGTTTAACGCTGAAACAGCGTGCTGCTGTCTGCTTGACTCAGTGGAGACAGGACAGATAGTGTCTATTGTTCTCTTGCGCACTGCAAGGAAAGATTTCCATATTTCCATTGTCATATGTGTGTGTGTGTGTGTGAAGTGCCAAACTCACATGTTGGCTTCGCATGATTACTGCTCTCCTTTTTTCTGGAGAATAACTGTATGTGTGTGTGCAAGTGTGTCATTACACAGATGGTTGTTGAGCTCAGGAACGCTAAAGCAGCCAACAGGGACATTGGAGTGAGAGAGAGAGAGACAGAGAGAGAATGTATTTCGCACAGCTCCTTATTCGGAAAGGGTCATGTGAGCACCCAGTTGCCTTGGTAACTGCGGTTCTGAATTGCAGGTAGTATGGCTCAGAGATGCTCTCCTTTAAACCCCCCTCCATCTATCTAGATAACTATCAGTGCTAGTGTCTGATTACTGATTAATGATCTAGTTTTGATGCATGATATGATAGAACCTTGACAGGCTGTCTCAGAGATTTGAGTTGATCTTGCTGAGCTTTTATTAGCTCTCTATTTCAGGATTGAAGAACATGTGCTAAAATAAACCCAGAGCAGAACATGCAATGTGTATTCATCCTTTTTTTGTGTCTCTCTCTCATTATGACACCTTGCAGAGAACTATGAATTACATTTTTCTTCCCAGTATGTCATTCTGATTATGCAAGACATGTAGTGTTTGACATGCTGCACTTAAATTTCCACAAATAATCCCGGAGAAAAATGTTATTGCTCAGTGGTTGCTCTTTGCTCAGGGCTCAGGAAGCAATAGAGGAGCCTTTTTAAAATCTTTGTCTTTGATGTTTCTCCTAAAATTCCTGTGGAATTAAAACCGGAAACAAATTAGATAGGTGTTGACACATAAACAGTAATATTATAAAATAATATTCCAGTATTTTATGGTAATTACAGCCCTGGAGTTTTGAAACTGGAGCCTGTAAAGTAATGCTAGATGGTCTGTAGAATGTATTTGGGAGTCTTTGGCATCCAAAAGACTGTAATCTATTGGTACAGCATTATATTGTTTAGTTTTGAATATTTCCTGATAGTCAAGATGATTTAGATAACCTTCATTTTGCAGACTGGTACATGTATATTGGCAAATAACACAGTTTGAGACATTGTCAAGATCTGTAACTCAAGAAGAGATGATCATCAGTTTTGTTTTTCTCTTTCACAGGTCAGAGGTAAAATGGGAGGGAAGCTGAGCAAAAAGAAGAAGGGATACAATGTGAACGACGATAAGGCAAAAGAGAAGGACGCAAAGACGGAGGGAGCGTCGGCGGAGGAGGGCGAAGCTCCTAAAGAGAACAAGGAGGATGCTCCTGCCGCCACTGAGACAACCAATGACACGGCGGCAGCTGCCAAAGAAGCCACGCCCACCGCCGATAGCAACTCTACCGCACCCAAGGAGGAGGAGAAAAGCGCCGCCCCTGCGAAGAAGGAGGAGCCTGCGGCGAACGCTAGTGCTCCTAAAGCTTCAGACGCCAAGAGCAGCGAAGCTGCCAAAGCAGAACCCGCCAAGAGTCCAGATGCCCCTCCTGCCAAAGCGGAAGAGAAATCCGCCCCTTCTGCGGCTCCGGCCAATGAGAAAGAGGCTGTGAAAGAGCCCGCTAAAGATCCCGCCCCTCCTGTAGCCACAGCAACGGAGAACAAGCCCGACGCTGAGTCTAAAAAGACTGAGGCTCCGCCCGCAAAAGAATCCGCCCCCGCAGAGCCAATCACCACGGAGACCAGCCCCGCCCCCAACAAGGAGCAAGCAGTCGCTGTGCAGGATTAACAGAAGGAACAGTGAACGACAAGATTAATGACAAATAAATAAAAAAAAAACAGATCAAATCTAAATAATTAAAACTAGCCCGCCCATTTTAAATGATATCAGTAATTATAATATGAATAATGATAATAATAACATTAATGATTTTAACAGGCTGGACTTTGATCATTGTGTTGGTGATGGACATGATCATGGTGAATAAGACTGGCAGTTATGATGATATTATCTTTAATATCCAATTGAACTTTGATACAAACCACCAGCCCCCAACTCTCTCTCTATCTCTTTATCTCTTTTCACCTTTTCTTTCTACCTCCATTCAATGAGGGGTGGAATACAAACATGGAATTTATTCATTGCCACCCTCCGAAACTCACTTCCCTCCATTTGAGTGTGATGTGATGGCAGTGGGTGGAGTTAATATATATGTGTGTGTGTGTGTGTGTGTATGTGTGTGTGTATGCGTGAGTGACAGTAGTAGTAATAGTAGTAGTCCAGCCTCCCTGATACATATTTCATATTTCCTGTTTGCTGCTTTCTAGTTAGTGATTGGCATTGTGTCTTTGCTTATCTCCCAACTTTCCTACTTTCTTTGTTTCTCTCTCTCTCTCTCTCTCTCTCTCTCTCTTTTCTTCACTTATCAGTGGAAACAAAATCAGTGTATAACACAATGAAAAAAAAACACACATACACACACGCACAGTATTGAAAGTTAACAGTATTAGCATTTTCGCTATTTAAAGGAACAGTTCACCCAAAATCTAAACCTGTGTGATTTTTGTCACGCAAAAATAAAACCAGCTGCTCATTTCCTTGCATGAAAGTGAACGGCGACTACATCTGTTGAGCTAGGTTTTAAGGAAAAAACGATTTAGATTTTCAAAGAAGACTTGGAATATAGTGCACAAGCCGTTTTTTTGTGAAGCTTTTATGGTGCTATTTTGTAGCTTTACAGACTTTGGTCCCCATACACTTTTACTGTATGGAAAAGAGCAGCATGCACATTCTTCAAAATGCTTCCTTTCGTGTTGCATGTAAGAAAGCACGTCATACAGGTTTGATGTGAAGATAAGTCATTTTAATTATTAGGTGAACTATCCCTTTAATTGGATGTTTGAAGGTTCATTTAAAATGTGCACATGTGTGGAGAGTTCCTGGAGTATGAAATGAGTGTTTGTATGGAGTTATGCAAGGTATTAGCATGCATTTTCTGCATGTGTGTGTGTGTGTGTGTGTGTTAACGGAGTTCTGGTCTTTCTGTACATTGAAAGCAGCATATGTCATGATGTCAGAGAGACAGAGAGAGAGAGAGCCCAGACCTCCAAACTCACCAAACAGGACACACTTCACACACACCGATCTCTCAATATGCTGACGGAACAATGTGAGCGTTGTGTGCATCTGTATGTGTGAGGCTGTGTGTGTGTTTTGCATGTCAGTGGTTGGCCCTATTGTTGTGTATTTTTGGTTGCTGTGGAGATAATGTTGCTACAGGTGATATTTCATTTGAATTAACACGCTCTCTCTCTCTTTCTCTCTGTTTCTGTCTCTATCGTTCCTTTCCTTTCCAAAATTCCCTGGTAAAATAAAAAATAAACAACAAAATGGAAGAACTGAGATATATGTACTTGTATACATGGAGCAACATTAATAAAATGAAAGAAACAGATTGAAAATCAGCTCAAACGTCTTGATTTTTGTGTTGTCGTAAGCTTGCAGCTTCAGTATTTCTTCCCAACACATTTGAATATATTAAAACAATTCAAAACTTCAAAGCATATATCTCGACGAAAAAAAAGGCTAATCTTATTTTACCTGAAAGAAATCCAAACTGTTATGTAAGCTGTCATTACGCTGCATTAGAGGTACAGAAGACACATTTGAAGTAGGATATAAAGCAAAAGTGGTGCATTTACACACTTTGTAACATGGCACAAGGGAAGAGGAAAACATTTATTAGCACAGGAATCACAATCATGGGAAGAAATGTTGACGTTAAAGAGAAATTATAATATTTTTCTACAACCACTAAATCCGACACTGTACAGACTACTTATAATTTAAATTAGTTAACTAGAATCAAGCTACTATTTTGGAAGCTATTGGGAAGGACTGGATTCAAATATTATATATATATATCATATGTAAAATTCTAATTATCATATGTATTGATAATTTCATACTTTAAACATGAATTTAATGGTAAATGCAATCTGCGCATCAAACGGTTAGCATAACTGCACTTAGTCAACACATTTTTGTTGGTCCATTTGATTTTCAACAAAAAAATGCAAAACTTCACATGGCAACAGCATTTTAGGCCTGACTAGCTTTTGAATACGGGTTTCAAAGTGCAGGTTTTTGAAAATAATACCATTGTTGTCTATATGTAAACTATACAGCAATGGTTTTATTCATGCAGTCTGAATTTGTGTTTTTAGTTCATTTCATTTTAATATAAAAAAATATATATATATATAACTTTTGTAAATATATATAATGTAAAATAATAATCACCAATCACCTAACAAACACCAATGTTTGAACAAATTTTACGCAAACGAAACAAATGATTGTAAAACACATAAATAAGCACAATTTCCAGTAAAACAATATACAGTGGTTACAGTCGGGGCATGCAGGGAGGTTGCAAGAGCACTAACACTTTTTAACTGCAGCTTTAACCAAAAAAGTTGCAAAATGCAGCTAAACAATCAGCTTTGGCTAATTTTTGTTTTATTAGAACACATTCATATAAATACGTTAACTGTGTTTGGGATTAAAAGTAATAAAAGTTTGGCACCTCTTCATCACTACAAATTTATTTTTAGGTAAGCTATGCTTTGTATTATTATTAATATATTATTACTTTAAATTACTAATTTTCCCTGTTTTCTATTATCTTTGCTTTATTTCTTACGCATAGTTTATTATTATCCATCTATTTGTAAATGCAGTACTGTAAAGGCATTTTTAGTGTTAAAATTTATTTAGACTACGGCAGAAAAATTCTTTACATTTATATGACTATTTTAATGGAACCAAAATGTGTGTTTATTAAATTATTAACTTTATTATAACATACTAATTTAGAGAGACCTTATTTGATGTTTATGTCATTATTATGGAAGACTGCTAGCATAAGTAATTTTAAATGTTTTCTTATGCAAGTTTTTTATTTTATTTTAAAAGACGTGCATGAAAGCCGTTCTTCTGTCAAATGCAGTTTAAATAAGTAAAAACTACTCATAGTCTGCGGTCAGAAGAGATATTGATAGGTTTATTGTTCACAAGAAAATAAATGGTTATGAAATAAAAAAGCTCTCACCTCAGAGAAGTGAACTATCCTGTCCTGCCAGATGTTATGCGGTGTTCCAATGTGCTGGGGCTTCCTGCAAGGCAGTCAGAGACGAATATCTCTGGTGGACAACCATACTAGGTCTCCAGGCTGATAAACTGGGGTCGATTAACGTTGTGTGTCTGCCCAAGCTTGATGTCTTCGAACTGCCTGCTGGAGATGGATTTAAGCTGAGTCCCATACTCTCTCCCTCTCCCAGAACCTGTAATCTACAGCTGACACTTCTGAGGGCTCCTGGGTCCAGGGGACCAAGGGTGGTTGGAAGTCTAGGACACATTGGAAGGGTGTTAGACCGGTTGTTTCTTGGCGAAGTGAATTTTAAGCATGCTCAGCCCAGGGTAGATACTGGCTCCAGATGTCTTGTTGTCTATGACAGTAGGCCCAGAGATACCGACCGATCACTTGTATTTTTTGCTCAGTCTGGCCCTTCGTCTGGGAATGGTACCCTGAGGATAGACTGACACCCAACAGGCAAAAGAATTGCTTCCACACTCGAGAGGTAAATTTAGATCCTCGATCTGACACTGTCTTCAGGAATACTGAAATGTCTGAATACCTTTTGTACAGGGGGCTTCAGCGGTCTCAAGCGTGGTAGGTAGTCCCGGCGGGGGAATTAATTTACAAGACTTGGAGAAACGATCAACCACTACTAAGATGGTGGTGTAACCGTTCTAGGCTGGCAGGTCAGTGGCAAAGTCAATCCCTATGTGCGACCATGGGTGGGGAGGGTTGGGTAAGGGTACCAGTTTTCCTTTTTTGGGGGCAGTCATGGTCTAATGGATAGGGAGTTGGACTTGTAACCCAAAGGTCATGGGTTCGAGTACCAGGTCCAGCAGCGATTGTGGGTGGGGGGAGTGAATTCCCAGCACTTTCTCCACCTTCAATACCACGACTGAGGTGAGACTCCTGAACAAGCCCCCATTCCCCCGAGTGCTGCAGCAATGGCTGAGCATCTGTGAGCAAAGGGGTCAATATCCTGGGCCAACGTGAGGCCACTAGAATTGGTTTTGGAGGAGCACTGCCTGGATGCCCTGATTCTGGAGAGGTGTGGAAGGTGGTGGCGAAGCATCAATGGAACATACTTTTTACCTTCTGGACCTCCCGGCAGAGCTGGCTCTAACTGAGTGGCTTGTACAATCTGATCATCGAGGGACCACTGGATAGGTGCAAACAAGGCGAACTCGGCACATCAGCTTTGGCGTTCTTACTCCCAGGACGGTAGGTGATCTTGAAATTAAACTGTGTGAATAACAGAGCCCACCTAGCTTGTCGAAGGTTTAATCCTTTGGCTTCACGGAGGTACTGTAAGTTCTTGTGGTCTGTAACTACCTTAAATGGATACTTAGCACCCTTCAGCCAGTGGCACCACTCCTCAAGGGCCAACCTGATGGCTAAAAGCTCTCAGTTACCAAAGTCAAAGTTTTGCTCAACCGGGGACAGTTTCCGAGAGCAGTAGGTACAGGGGGTTCATCATGCCACTAAGACAGCATGGCTCCCATGCCCAAGGTGGCTGCGTCTATCTCCACTACAAACTTTCGATTGGGATCGGGGGGTTGGGTGCTGAACAAAAGGCACTTTTGAGATATTGGAAAGTGGTCTCCACCGCCAGCATCCAGGTTATACCATTTTTTGCTCCTCTGAGTAGTGAAGTGAGGGGGACAGTAGTTTGACTTTACTGGTTGAAGAAGCACCGATAGAAATGTGCAAACCCTAAGAATCGTTGGAGCTCCTTCACAGTGGTGGGTCTAGGCCAGACGCACACAGCTTCAACTTTTTTGGTATCCATACTGATACCGGCAGGGGAGATGATGTGTCCTAGAAATTGGATGGTGGACTGATGGAATTCACATTTCTCAGCTTTCAGGTAGAGGTGATGGTCTATGAGGCGTTGTAGGACTTGGGAGACATGACGGTGGTGTACTGACAGATTGGGTGAGTATATGAGGATGTCATCGATGTAGATCAAATTGATGCAGTGGATCACTGAAGATCTCATACATGAAATTTTTGGAAAATGGAGGGTGAGTTAGAGAGTCCATACAGCATCATAGTGGCCGTTAGATGTGACAAATGCAGTCTTCCATTCATCGAATTATGTTGTATGCACTTCAAAGGTCTAGTTTGCTGAATGCTCAGGCATCTCGAAGCTCTTCGACGGTGGCAGGTCTGAGGGGAAGAGGGGAAGCAAATTTAACAGTCTGGTCATTCAAAGTGTGGTAATCTATACAGGGCCGGAGACCTCCGTCCTTCTTCGCCACAAAGAAAAAGCTTGAGGCAGTGGGTGAAGTGGAAGATAGAATGAACCCCTGATTCAGCCCCCCTTCCTCCACGTTTGGGTTCAGGCAATAGGTCAATGGCACAGTCCCAGGGATGGTAAGGGGGAAAGCGAGTGGCCGCTGACTTGCTGAAGACATCCTGGTAAGACAAATATTCCGAGGGGATGTTAATGACAGGGGCGCCCTCTGGGCTTTCGATGGTGGTGGAGCAGCATGGTAAGTGTTGAACGGTGGGTTTGGTGCAGACCTTTAGACATCCTTCCTTACAGTGTTCATTCCACTTCAGAATTTCCCAGGTTTTCCATCTGATCTGGGGGTTATGCAACTACAGCCAGAGTCTGCCCAGGAGAATATCTATTAGAATCTCGTATTAGATGCTTGTATAAAAGCTTTCCCTGGATGGTGGTGATGCGATACTGTATAGGGTTCCAACACCTTGGGATTTGCATGTGTTGGGAAATGATGGTGCTGCATTTCCAGGTATAGGGAGCATTGCAACAAGAAGCCGTTACAGGAAGCCATCTCTCTCGAGAACGGAGTGGGTCGAGCGACAGGGCTGGATGTGGGCATGGGTGATCGGGACCAGACATCATTCAAGGCCTGGAGGAAAGTTGGTCCTTGGGGGGTGAAGCTTGTGATTGGGTGAGAAACTCCGTAAGAGAGTTGGTTTTCCAGTTGTTGGGGCTGAGTTACTGAGTTAAACCACTGCTTTAGATCATTCGGTTCTCTCCACCATCGTCACTCTATTAAGTGCGAGCTTTGGTGTTGTGCATGTGCGAGCTCTGTGTACAGCGGAACCTACGTGCGGAACAGACGGACATTTCGCATGTGATATTGCCAAAAACATGTGCAGGCAAATGTCTTTAATATTATCACAAATTAGAAAAGGTTTACATATGCTAGTTCAGTACCCATTCCTATCTGTGTGAAACGAGATAGTTCTGAAGTATTTTGTTGTCTTGTCTACATATACTCATATCTACATATATACCCCCCCCCTTTACTTTTAAGCTTTACTTAATACATTGCAACACTAATGACAACAGACAATTGACCTTTTTGCGTAGAAATATTGCACCAAAGACCCAAAGTAACCATAGCAACAATTTGAGTGCTAACAAAAAAACTGACTTATTGCAAAGAGATTGCTTGACAGACGAACTGACCAATAATAATGCCATATTCTGCCATTTTATCCAACAAATGTATCAGACATGAGAGTAGATTAACTTAACTTTTCTAAATGCTTGATGTCTTTCTGCAGTTTGAAATACGTTCTGATGTTCATTTTGTGCTTTAAGTAGATATGAAATGATGCTGAAGTGAACTGAGGTGCTACAGTGATCTGACACATTAAAGAGCCACAATATTAGTATATATTATCTGAATAATAATAAAAAATAAATATGCTGAGAACACGTTTCAAACCAGAAGTAACCAAGACAGTAGCCTACTTCTGGTATGAAACAAAGTCTGGGTAAGTCTCTCAGTTCTCTGAATAACCAACCACTGACGAGCTCATTACTCTGACACACTTAATTTAGCCTGTTGACTTTATCTTTCATGCTTGAAAAATGTAAAATATGTTTCTTCAAACATTTTTGAGGTGATATTTATATTTTATAACCTAATCCTAATGAATTCTCCTGATGGACACTCATGGCATTTATTACATTTTTAGTTCGCTACATTATTAGTTTATTCATACCCATCTTGGACGGGTTTTGATTTAAAAAAATAAACTGAGAGTTTATTAGCCACATTTCTAATACCGAAACTATATAAGCTTAAATATTTCAGGTTTTCTCTCCTTTTATCTCCCTCTCTCTCTCTGTGTCTCTTGTCTCTGGGTTGACTGGGTTCATGTATGACTGCCTTTGGGCCTTGGTAACGGTCGCCAAGCCTCTGATCCCATAGCAACCGGTCACTTGGTTTTGTAAGGCAGAAGGAGAAGAGAGCACACACACACACACTTAACACACATATCAAACCAAATGTAACACTCCTACAGTTCTGACGGATGCTCTGACTATGGCCTACACAGTTCTCTATCTGTTCCCAACAGTTTAAAGAATAATGAGTTCTGCAAATCCGAACCTAAATCTAAACCACAGCTCTGTTTCTAAGACCAGATTTAAGTTCCAGTGGGAAACTATCAGAGAAAACATCAGAATCCGGGACCGTAAAAGAAAGCTTATATTTTCATCACTTCTACATATAACATACATGAATGAAACGGGTGCCAACATCAACATTAACACATGATTGGATATGGAGGTTACCATGGATACCGGTCTTGCCTAGCAACAAGCTCGAATGCATACGTTGTAAACCCCACCTATCTGATAGAACGCACATACCTGCACACTCGCACACACATACCTGCACATGCTCACACACACACACACACACACTCTATCATTTGTCACTATCCACCCACCTCTTGTTTTTTCTTCCTGTTTACGCCCCCATGCTCCCCCCAGTCCGAATCAGCAGGGTCCCTGGAGGGAAAATTGCCGCCTGTCATTGGCTGACTGCATCTCCATGGTGATGCAGCTGCAGCTGTGCTCGTGCAAGCGGCAGAGAAACACAGTGTGTGTAAATCTCGTTTCTGCCTATAATGGTGTCAGATAAATCGAGATGAAGGTTCACTCCAGTCACCTGTGCAGGTGCGTTTAGTTATGCTAAAAATAGACCGCAGCATACATTATGCCCACTCTACAGCATGTCAGCTCAGTTCTACATTCAGAATCAAACTAAAAGCTCCTGAGGGCTGCATCCTAAAGAAAATATGTTTCCATTTTATCGGCGGTTGCCCTTTCATAACTGTGCAGACTTAAAGAGTTACATGAAAATTACAGGTTAAGTTAAGCTCTTGTGGTGGTTTGTAATTACCACAAAATAAAAAAAATTAAAAAGCACAAATCTGGGTTACAGTGCGCATGAAGGTAAATTGGGCCAATCCGTGTCAAAATACGTAAACTATGTGTGTTAACCCCTTGGTGCTACTCAAAAAAAGGCAAAAACCTGAAAATTTTATTTCAAAGTTAAATTGTAATTGTGACTTAGGTTTGGTCTCTTTTTAACATATTTGACTTTAAAACATCAAAATCAAAGCAGTAATCTAAAGTTCCAAACTTGAAAATTCTGTCATAGTTTACTTCAAATCTGTTTAAACAAATACTTTTTTAATGAAAGGCAAAATCAGATCCTCTAAAAAATTACAAACATTTAACAATCCGGCTGTAACATGTATGTATTTCTTGTTGTCATTTCCCATGTGCTCTGTGTTTTTCCCATGTGACCTAGTTTTGTTTAATTAAGTATTCCGTTCAGGTGTGTCTAGCTCGTTATCTGTGATTGTCTTCCCTTTATAAGTTGCTCTCTGTTATGCAGTCCTTGTTCGTCATTATCAATGTAAAGGTGTGTATTTCTCTGCTCCTTATTGTTTATTGTGAGAATTAAAAGATGTTTACATGCAACGACGTCTCTCTCCGTGCTTTCCCTGAGCACAACCGTTACAGAATGACGAACCTAAACAGTTGGAGGAGGACGATAACACCGGAGGAGGTGATCCACCGCCTCCTGAATGGGCTGCCTCCTCTACCCACGCCTGGGTAACGCTACCAGCGGCCCGCGATATCGATGCCCGGCTCCCGATTAGCCATTTGGTGACTGCGTATCAGCCCAGCGCCGCCACCACGAGTTCCCACACCGGAGCCGCTAAGAAGCCGACCCATCAACGCAACCCATCCTGAGACCAGCAGATCACCAGCGGACACGGAGATGTCGCACGAGCCCACGCCAAACAGAGAGCCACAGCCTGTAATGACTGCACAACACAGCGCCACACAGCCCGAGCTCGGAGAGTCTGACCAAGTGCGTGAGCCGGCAACATCATCCGTCCCCGAAGGAGTGTTGGTGGAGATCGGGAGCTTGGAGAAAAGCCTCGTCCACATTCCTACCGCTGAGGGTGAGCTAAAACAAAGAACTGACTGGTGCAAAGAACTGTCTGAAATCTTTTCAGTTGATTTGATTGACTGGTTTGGAGAGGCATTACCTGGCCCTGTATCTCCTCCGCCGGTTCCAGCCAGCTCTTGTGACTCAGTGTTCCCTCCCACCCTCCCTCTTCCGCCGCCTCTCACACCAGTCAGCTCCTTCACCCCTGTGTCTTTTGTTCCTGCCAGCACCTCAGCTCACCCTCAGCCAGCGCATGTGGAAGGCGTTGATCATCCTTGGGGAATCCTGCTGTAAACCTAGATCGGTCGTGAGGATCCCTTGACTCCGCCTCCAGCCATCAAGTCTTGGACTCCACCTCAATCCTCCGACCCCTCTGCTCCGCCTGGGCTCTCAGCTCCCTCACCATTGCCCGTCGTCCCACCGGCTCCACCGGGCTCTCTCGTCCCTCCGGCTCCGCCTTGGTCAGTCATCAACCATCCTCCGCCTCGGGATTCCACTCCTCTGGCTACGCCTCGTTGTTCCATCCCTCCATCTACGTCATGCTCCTCAGGCTCCCCAGGCTCCCCCACCCCCCCCCAACCCCCCCGGCTCCACCATTGTCCTCAGTCGCTCCAGCTCCGCAGCGCTCCTCCAGGTCCCCGCCTCGGTTGCCTGAGCCTGCAGCTCCGCATCGGCCCTCCGGATCGTCGGTGTCGCCCCGGCTCTCTGTCTGTGCGACTCCATCGTGGGCTCCCTCTCCATCAGCGGCATCTCCGTCAGTCGGCCCCCTGGAGTCGGCAGCCCTTCCTCCTCCATGGCTCCTCCCTCCGTCGACTCTGCCCTGGGGTTTCTGCAGTGCTGGCCTCGTTATCACCCTCTGCCTCAAACTCCGGTCTCCTTCCTGGCGGCTTCCCCCATCCACTCCGCCCAGGACTTTGATATATTGTTTTATGTTCTTATATTTTCCTTTTGCTCCCTTTCCCGCTTCACGCCCTCCTCCAGAGCCCCCGCCCTCCCTCCGCTGTTGTTACTCACGGCGCAAGTTTGCGCCTTTCCCGGGAGGGGGCGAACTGTAACATGTATGTATTTCTTGTTTTCATTTCCCATGTGCTCTGTGTTTTTCCCCTGTGACCTAGTTTTGTTTAAGTATTCCGTTCAGGTGTGTCTACCACGTTATCTGTGATTGTCTTCCCTTTATAAGTTGCCCTCTGTTATTCAGTCCTTGTTCGTCATTATCAATGTAAAGGTGTGTGTTTCTCTGCTCCTTGTTTATTGTGAGAATTAAAAGATGTTTACATGCAATGATGACTCTCTCCGTGCTTTCCCTGAGCACAACCGTTACACCGGTTTTAGAGGATCTTATTTTTTTTTTTTTAAGAATTTGTGATTGACAGCAGTGAAGCTCCAGTTGTCCAAAAATTTTCTGCTTTCCTTAAAGCAGGACTGGTGTTAAATTTAATGCCATTCCTTAAAGCTTTAGCCCAAAATAAACAAATCAAAGATGACAGTTTGACACATCAATGCCCAGAGAACTGCCTGATGTATACCTAATATAGGAGATGGCAGAAGACGAAAGTTCAGATGAGGCAGGTCAAGTTCACACGTTCATGAGTTGCTATGACCCGGAGTGTAGAAATGATTTCTAAAAATGTTGGGAACACATTTAGCCATGGATCTTTGGGCACAAAATCCTATCTTGTTTTTTTTTTTTTTTTGCACAAGTGTTTCAGGAATTAACAAGCAAAGGACAAAATCACCATAGAGCACCATAAAAATAATACAAATAAAAGTATTACATGTGCATTATATTTGAAATCATCCAAAGCTATATACATTAGCTTTGTGCGATCATATAGCTAGAAAAATCCCAATGCACTGTGAATCTCTTCTTATACAAAAATAAAAATAAAATCTTATATTTTATATTTTATTGTTTTATTTTTTTTATTAATATTTTACATATCCACATTTTTATCTGTAGATTTTTCTTATTCTTTATTGAAAAATAAATATAATTTATTAATCAAATATAATTTAAGCTTTCATATATTTAATCTTCAAAGCTTCTGTTTTAATTTTAAGGTGTTTGTGTCTGCAGTCTACAAAATGTACAATTAAATGTAACATTTTCTGTAGGAAGAACAACATTTTACAATTTTGGAAAGGTATAATGTTTAGTAAATGATGAATGTTTATAGCGACCCAATGAAATTTTACATTTAAAATTTCTGTCCTGTGTTGACCTATTTACTAAACAAAGAAGAAAGTTAAAGAAATGTTTTATTTTTTAATAACCATTAGTAATATCACAGTCATAATTTACTGCTTGCTTGCAGAGGACCTTAAAATATGGTCATCTCCTGAAAAACCAGCAGGACAGTTATGATGAACACCTCACCTACATTAACATCCTGTCTTCAGCCTATTCTAACTGAAGATTATTTAAATATTCATAAGGCTTCATGTATAATGCAGTACCTGAGGGGTGATCCAGGCTGCTGAAAGGCTGATGGGAGCTCAGCTCCTCCCTTCTCCTATCACATGAAACATGACAATTGATTCTGTATTTGTGATGTCATATAGAATGATCAATACGGACTGCCACCTGCTGGAATACACACACACCCAAAACAGCTGCACACTGGTGGGAGAGGGGCTGTTGTTGCCAAGCAACAGCAGATACACCTTTTTCAGGATTATGACTGTATGGGGGAAACAAAAGAGAGAGAGTTAAAAATAAAATGAACACTTCTGTGTAAAACTGCCTTTCAAAAGTGTTTTACTTGGTGTCAAGTAAATGGTTAGTTTTGACCAGGAAGTGACACTTTATATACAATGTGAAGAAAATATTGTTTTAACCAATTGTTTTAGCCATTTTTTGTTTTTTTTATAAAATCAGAGAGCTTTCTGACCCTGACCAGACAGAACGGGCCCGATCACATTCAAGGCACATATGCATAGCAAGTACATTGTTAAGTCCATCTAAAGATGATAGTACCCTTGCTGTCTATGGATCTTTAGAGAGCTGTTGTATTTAATCAAAAATATATTTTAGCTTACACTACCCCAAAATGAACATTTTGTCATTAATCACTTGCCCTCATGTCACCCCAAACCCCCCAAAACCTTAGTTCATCCATAGAACACAGTTTCAGATATTTAGTATGAACCTTGTGACTGTCCCATAGACTGCCAAGTACTGAACACTATCAAGATCCAAGACATCGTCAGAAAGGTCCATCTGCCATCAGGGGTTCAATCTATATTAGAATACTTTTTCTATGGCAAGAAAATTAAAATAACGACTTTATTCAACAATTTGGCACTGTATCGTCACTGTAGAGCCATTTTGGAGAATATCCACTGAAGGCAAATACCACACGCACTACTGTGTCAGCCGCGACACACAGATGCACAGAATAAATAAATGTAGAAAACGCATCCTTGTGTTGCGGCTGACACAGAAGAGCATATGCTATTTGTGTCCAAAGGACACTCTCTAAAATGGGCTACAGTGATGTTACGGTGCAGCATTATGGAATAGTCACGTTTCTGTTCATACAAAATGTATTCTCGTAGCATCATTGAAGCTTGAGCACCCACCCCTTTCCTCCTGGATGCCTCAAGTGGCCTTTTCTTGGGGTTTCTTGTTTTTTTTGTTGTTGTTTTTTGTGTGCCCTGTCTTTGCCCCACAACAATAAAATGTAACTATTAACCTCAAATTTGCTAAATAAAAGGATCTGGGTCGCATCAGTCACATGACGGCCATTAACCAATGCTCGCCCCTTGAGGGCAGAGCACGCTCGTTTATGAGCCGGGTACGGACTTATGCACCCGGTGCATTATGGGTATTTCTTTAGAGTTTACTTCTTTTTGTGTCATTTAAGCAAGACAGTTGGGATTTTGTATTAGTGATGTTACGTGCGTTGATGTTCAAGCTAGTTTGGGTGGGTTTGGTTCATTTGCAACCCTTTTTTTAAAATGTAACTGTTACCATCATGGAGAGAGATGTGTAGAGGAGTCACGTGTTGATATTGCCCATACTTATGGGCAGTACGGTTCTTTATAACGAATCAGTTGTTTTGGATAGTTCAATGCAAGGAACTGGTTCAAAAATAAACGTACAAGATATCTCATGAATATTTGTTGCTGTTAATTAACCTGCTATCTGCCCACTCTGTTAAACTTGAGCTCCAGGTCGTATAAATGTCTCTGCGCGGCTCTGCTGCTGGACCTTGACAGTGTATTATACTCGGCAGTCAATGACATTCAAAATATCTTCAATTGTGTTCCAAAGATGAATGAAGATTTGATAGGTTTGGAACGACATGGTGGTAAGTGATTAACGACAACATTTTCATTTTAGAGTGTAGTAACCCTTTCATTTTTGTTCCAATGTTGAAAGAAGGTCTTATTGGTTTGGAGCAACATGACAGTGAGTAATTAATGACAGAATTTGGGAGAACTATCCCTTTAAAGTTTTGCAGATAAAAAAATTCTTGACAACTCTCATGTCAACTAACCGTGTGTGAGCATCCAGTGCTGAGGAAAAATCTGCAAACTGTTCACAGATGGCTTGTCAAGTAACAAACACATCATCATTCCACACACACACACACACACACACCCTACAGTGCCACAGCTGAGGTCGTATTTGTGCCAGTTTTCAGGCTTTTTAACTCTTTGATCTTTGAACGATAATTTCACCCCCCTTCCATCTCCCATTCTCACATGTACACTTTATCACACTCAACATCAAAGCTTTGCGCTATTCACCATGGCAACTGCCTCCATTCAATTTTATCCCTCAGTTAAATAAAACAGAACGAGAATCACAACATCCCTGATTGGCTGTCAAGAGTGTGACAGGAGTGATGTGCTTATTAGCCCCGCCCACCCGTCAGAAATACAGTCGGAAAAAGCGTGTCCGACTGACAAGACGAGGAGATCTGTTTCCATGGAGACAACACCTACGTAAGGAGAGTGGGAAGAAAAACGAGAGAGAAAAAAACAGTTGAAACATTACATCAATTCAGTAAATATATTACATTCAGATTTATTATGTAATTAAAATGTTCTTTAGTATTATTATTAAGAGAAAGATTCGACTAAACACATGCACACAGTATTTCTTCAGCTTTTTGATCGGTGGTGCAGGCACAACTAATACTGAGTCAACATCGCCCTCTACAGGACAGACCTGCACTGCCACCTTTATGTGTGTGTGTTTCTGTATGAAATATAAATGTTAGCCTATATGTGACCATGGTAAACAACCAGTCTTAAGTAGCACGGGTAGGCTATATTTGTATCAATAGCCAGCAATGCATTATATGGATCAAAATGATAGATTTTTCTTTTATGCCAAAAATCATTAGGATATGAAGTAAAGAATATTTTACTTAGATTATGTAAATTTCCTACCCTTAATATATCAAAACTTAATTTTTGACTAGTACTGCTAGTAACATGCATTGCTAAGAACTTAATTTGAAAAACTTTATAAGCGATTTTCTCAATATTTAGGTTTTTAAATTATAGATTTTTAAATAGATGCATCTCATCCGAATATTGTCCTAAAACATACATCCATGAAAAGCTTAATAATTCAGCTTTCAGATGATTAATTAAAATGTCCCTTATGACTGGTTTTGTGGTCACATATATTCAGAATAACTTAATGTGTACTTTAAATAATTTAATGAAATTTACTCTAATTAACCTAAGGTTATGAGGCCATGATCCTCACCTCATTTAAAGAAGTAGTCAAAATATCTGCCAGCTTTGACGTGTCACATACCTTCACTGAAGTATCCCTTGACAATCTCCGTCGTTCTCTAATGTTTGTGTTGATGCATGAGAATATTCTCTCTATGCATTATCTGAAAAAGCCATCTGTTTCTGCAATAATCTATATAATCCAGGTTGTTTTTGCCATTGTGTATCTAAACATATAAACATATAGAGCTAGGCAAAACATTAGTAAAAGTGTAGACTGAGAAAGGAATTTATATACCTCAATTTGGCATTAGCTGCTTCAAACTAAACTGCAGCATTCCTGATAAAGTCAATACTGCAATCTGAGAAATAAAATGTCAGCAGCCTAAAAATGTGAAGTTATTTAGATACCCACAATTATTGTGTCTCGTGCAGCTTAATAGTTAACTGATAAACAATGAATATGATTCATTATTGTACTGTCAACAACAAAAAAGCTGCAGAGGGGACCATTTTGTGACCAAGTGTTGAATAAAATCTGGGTTTCTGGATGGTAATAATTCTAAATAGATCTCAATGTTACCATATTTCCCACATAACGTGAGGCATCGTCATGTATGTGAACAATCAACTTTACAGACCTTTATTTAAAGGAAGCCCATGCCTTTATAAAAAAATTAAACCCCTTTATTGTTTCTCAAATACAAAAGAAATACAAAAAGAAACACAGACAGCAAGAGAGACAGCCAGTCTGAAGTACAGCTCAGTCTTTTGGTTAAGAACACAGTCAGTTTTTTTCGTCCTCTAGGCCAGCTCGCTCTTGTCCGTGACCTCGGCGTGGCTAGTGTCCGAGCCGCCTGGTGCCAGCAGAGTTCTGCGGTTGTAGTGGCCCTTCATGATGCCTGAGTTGTTGTTCTCGTTGAGGATTTGTTTCTGTTTCTGCCGGTTGAGGGACTGGACCAGGCCGAGCACCACGGCGGCGAGCGAGTACTGGCCCGTGAGCTTCCTTGGCTGCATGATGAGCGGGTTGGGCTGAACGCGGCCCAGCAGGAAGTGCGTGCGGATCTTGCCTTCCTGTTCGCTGATGCCCTTCACGTAGATCTCGCCTCGGTATTCGAAAGCGAAGCCGCGCTCATTCAGGATGGCATAGGTCTCCTCTGGGAGCTGGATCTTCCCGCTGACCCCCGTGCTGTCCATACGACTAGCCAGATTGACCGTTTTCCCCCAAATATCATACTGAGGTTTCTTAGCGCCGATCACACCAGCCACCACAGAGCCGTGAGCCATACCTGACGAGAGAGAAAGCAGCATCAGCACATCTCACTGGTAAAAACACAATGGTCTAACATGCATTTCAGCCTTCTGAAGGGCTAATAGAAAACAATCCAATCCCACTTCATATTAGGTGGCATAAATTAATCATTTGATACAAAGTATTTATTGTAATAGTGCTGTCGAAAATGTATTTAATCCAAAATAAGTTTCTGTTAACGTATTATGTGTGCGTACTGTGTGTATGCATTATGTTTATACATAAAGACACACACATATAGTATACATTTAAAACATATTAACATGTAGATACAGTTCCTTCCACTATATTGGCACCCTTAGTAAATCTGAGCAAAGGTGGTTGTAAAAATAAATCTGCATTGTTCATCCTTTTGATGTTTCGTTAAAAAAATTCCACAAAATTCGAACATATTGAACAATTGAAAATGGGGAGAAAACCTCAAGATGAAGTAAATGTTTTTCTCCAATACATGTTGGCCACAATTATTGGCACCCAATTATTGCTACGTCCTTTTCCCAAGATAACA
>JAUMHQ010000046.1:11063364-11084105 GCA_032361165.1 Enteromius paludinosus
AGCCCTGACTTAAACCCAATTGAGCATCTCTGGAGAGACCTAAAAATGGCTGTCCACCAACGTTTACCATCCAACCTAACAGAACTGGAGACGATCTGCAAGGAGGAATGTCAGAGGATCCCCAAATCCAGGTGTGAAAAACGTGTTGCATCTTTCCCAAAAAGACTCAAGGCTGTATTCGATCAAAGGGAGCTTCTACTAAATACTGAGCAAAGGGTCTGAATACTTCGGACCATGTGACCAGTTTTTCTAATCTGCAAAAATGTCATCAATTCTGTGTTTTTTTGTCAATATGTGGTGCTGTGTATATATTAATGAGAAAAAACTGAACTTGATGATGATTTTTAAAATGATTTTAGCAAATCCCTGCAATTTAACAAAAAGTGAAAAAATTAAGGGGGTCTGAATACCTTACGTATCAACTGTATATGCGGTTGGTACAATGTAATGTTTTTTTATTTAAAAAACATCTCTCATGCTCACAAAGGTGCATTTATTTGGTCAAAAATACAGAACAATAGTATTCTAAAATAATATCACTAATTATAAATTATTTTCAAAAGGTAATGTATTTCTGTGATGGTAAAGCTTATAAGCAACCATTACTCCAGTCGTCAGTGTCACATGATCCTTCAGAAACCATTCTAAAATTTCTGATTGTTATAAATGCTTTAAAAAGGCAGTGGTACCATCCTATGGCATTATGAATGTCTTTACATTGTTTTTTTAATTAAATTAATGCACACTTATTGAATAAAAATATTAATTTCTTACAAATAATAATACAAAAAATGTAATGGTAGCATACTATTAGTAGCATTAGTAGATTTCTGTGGGTCAAATGCTAGACCATGCTGTTAGCAACATCAAGGTCAAGGATAAGTTTCCATGGGAACAGACATAGTGATAACATTATATGGTACTCCAATATACAGTAATAATTCCTTAGATATCATGGCATAATCAGGGTATATCTCTAAAAACATGATATTTCCGTGACACATGTTTAGTGTTAACAAAACCATTACATCTGTAAATGTTGAACGTGAAAGCTCAACCGCACAGCTAACCAGTACAGCACTAACTGCACACATGTGACATGTCTGAAAGAACACAGCCATCCGGAAAAAAATGAATACTGCTCATCACGATAAACACTGCTGCAAAATTTAATACAACACCAGGCCTGCTCGCATAATTCACACAAACACGCGCAAGGACACAAAGATATTTAAATATGACGTACTGATACAACCATCTGCAAGCACACATATGCCACATTTGAATATGTGCATTATGCATCAGCAAGCCACTTTATGGTTGGTTAATCTCCAATGATTATTGTACTGACTCATGAATAAGATTATTGGAGAGTGGCAGCACCAGGATGGAGCTTAATATTCTTCATAATGCATTTATTTCCTCCTCCATTCTGAACAATAGAACAAAAAACACATTTGCTAAACACACAAAATCAATCTGCCCGTATAAATGTGTGTAAGTCATGTTGTTCTTCCTTCCAAGGACAGCGATCAAGATTTGCACTAGCTGTTGACAGTTGAACCCTTGCGTTAACACACACACATACTCATATATCAATGTCATTGATGTTGGGGATGCGGCCACAACATTTTTATTTATGACTTTTGCAACAGGCGTTTAGCACATCGGTGCACTGCAGGACATGAGCGAGGGTGAGCCGGCACATACTCCTTTGTACTCTAACTGAACTCAGCTTATCTGGTGCCACTATAAACACCAAGCCAAGATACGCTGGCACTGCCCTCGGCACACAAACATAACACTTCTCTTTGTTTCACACATCCTGCATCAAATATGTGCAAGCGAAGCAGGAGTGTAGCAGCAATTTTCTGAGATAAACAGCATGTGAATAAAGCACTAAAATAAACCTAATTTACATAGAAAGGTGTGTTGAATGATAATGACTTTAAGGCATAGTTTGCCAAAAAATGAAAATTGTCATCATTTACTCACCCTCATGTCGTTCCAAACCTGTACAGCTTTCTCAAGAAGACATTTCTGTTTGTTTTTGTTTTTGAGTATTTAATTTAAGAATGACAATTAAAGAAATTGGTTATCAGGAGAGGGCCATTAATAATTATCACAACCTTGATTGTCATGAAATCTAATCAGTGTAAGTTTTATCCTACATTTTTATCCTACATAAACCTCAAGGAGTAACTATGAAATGTATAAATCATTGTGATTTAGTCTACAGTACAGAACAGAAAATGCTAATTCATTTCCGTTAAAGGGGTCATGAACTGCCTGTTTTTTCATTTTGTATGGTTCTCTAAGGTCCACTTATATTTACAGCAAAAAAACATCACAATTTAGAATGAGCTATTTTCTTCCAATTTTCTTTCTTTCATCAGAACACTGTTTAAAGAGACATAGTAGATTGTAGACTCTGAGGTAAATGCCCACTGGTTTGATTGGCTTGTTTGACAGTCTATGTCTTTTTCCAGATTGACGCTGCTATGAATTAGGTCAAAACACATACATAACTCAATAAATATCAAATGATCTGCAGAGAGACAATGCAATAAGTGATCACGTAATAATAAAAGTTACTCACACTTGTATTGCAACATGACAGGTTCAATTTAGTCTCTTTGAAAAACCTACATCAAATTGTCCCTTTTTGAAAACAAATTCATGTTAAAATGAAGCGACCAAGGTTTATTTCAATAGAAATATTTTTTTTTTTCTAACTTAAATTCAAATTCAAATTCAAAACTTAGGGATCTGAAAGAAGACAACGCAAACACTGTTCTTCCACAACACGACACTCTTGGCACAGCGTCTTGTTGTCTACAGAGCATTGTTTTTTGCTTGGTTTCTGCGTAGACCTGCACATTTGTTTCTTACGTAAAACACTACATGCAAGAATCGGTGGGCGGGGCTAGACCGACCGTGATGTAGAAACAGGGGTTGATATTCCTTTGTGGAGGCAGTGTTTAGCCACCCTATTACATCATACTTTCCAAAAGCTAATTTTATGACTAATATATTGCCTAACAAGTACTGAGAATTATTGAATGTTTTAATAACAGAGTGACCTCTTATATGTCAAAAGAACAAGAGAATTTTAGTTTTTCTGTTCATGGCCCCTTTAAGTAAGAATAGGATGTACAGTAACATCTAAGTAAAAGAACTCCTTAACTTAAAAGTGCAAACTGTTTTGAATGTGAAGGCAATCTTCTTACAGAACCATCAGCATTTCACAGCAATACTTGGATATCAAACAAACAATATTAATACAGCCAAGCCAGAGTTTACTTGTGATATCCAAGATATAACCAGCATGACTTAGTTTCCAGCTGCTATTTGAAGGACTATGTAAGGACATGTTTTGTACCCCAAATGGCTTGCAGATTGTCATGTATGTGAGTTAGGTCACTTACGTGTGCCAGTCGGTCAAAGCGTGCAAAGAGTTCGTTGAGCATTCGAACGAGTTCCTGAGCGGAGAGTGTGGTGGAAAGATTGGTGAAGCCCTTCACATCAGCAAAGAGAATACTGCACAAAACACACATGTACAAAAATCAGCCGTTCAATCAGAAATGACCGTTAAAACATTCATAATGTTACAAAAGATGTCTATCTCAGATAAAGGATAAATGCTGTTCTCTTGAACTGTTTTTAACATTTATAATAATGAGAAATGTTTCTTGAGCACCAGAACAGCACATTGCTTGAAGGATCATCTGATACTGATAATGTACCATAACTAAATTTCATGTAAAATAGAATGGAAGCTCTAGGAGACAAAGAGGAGATGAAGTGTTGAAAAAGTCGTGTCTTTCATACTTTCCTGGTTCTTGGCAGTGCTTATTTCATGGCAGTCAATGGGACAGTCACTAGCCTCCCGGTTGCATCCAAAATATTTTAAATTGTGTTTTAAAGACCAACAAAGCTTTTACAGGGTTGGAACAATATGTGATTAATGACAAAATGTTCATTTTGGGGTGGATTAACCCTTTAAGAACACATTAATTGACATAAAATGTTGTTTTATGACAGTACATGTATTCTATCTGTGATCATCCAGAATACATTTATGTTATTACATATATATTATATGAAACAATTAAGTAAATAAGGTTAAGCCATTAAAATTGGGCAAAATGGCTTCATTTAGGCTCAAATTGCCATGAACTGCCATTTTTAGGGCCTATTTGGTGATCTCATGGTGACTGACTGTGCTTTACTGGGCTACTTGTTTGGGTTATAAAAGAGAGTGACTCAGCCATAATCAAGGATGACTGAGCCATAACAGCGGGTGACTGAGCCGGAATGGTGGGCGACCGAGCCTTAATGGCGGATGACTGATTCAATTCCATTTGAATCTCTGCTATTTTGTTCATGATGACTGTACCACAATGGAATAAATTACCTCACATTCTCATAGCGGTGAATGTAGATACGGTGAAACTGGTGCTGTAGGGTCTCGTCCTCCACGTTGGTCATGTCGTTAATCATCTCCAGCACTACAAAGCGTGGCAGCACCGACAAGACCAGACGTTCCTAACACAGGTGCAGCATGGGTAATGTGCTTCATTAAACATGGAATGAAATCATTCAATCACTGAATGCACACTTACACAAACAAAAACATCATTTTCATATTATACACATCAATTTCCTTTGAGTTTCAACCTGTTTACCAATTCAGCTAGTTTACCAGCCTTACCTTTAAACTGCTTTCTAATGTTAAGGTAGAATTTTATTAGGAAACAGTTTTTTGTTGTTGTTTTTTTAACCCAACATATTACAATGTGATACAGTTTTCATTTACTGCAATAACAGCTTCATGTCATTTTTATCCAATGCTGGTTCCCTTAATGGTTCACTAGTCAATCAAATAACCCCAGGCATCCAGCACACAGGGCTAAATATAAATGCAGTGTCTAACATAATTTGCCAAGCATTTTAATGTATTTATAATTCAGTACAGTGTGCTTTTACAAAACACTGCAAAAAAAAAAAAAAAAAAACATGTGTCTGCCAAACACGCTGAAGTGTGTCTGAAGTGTGTAATTATTCATAACTAAAAGTCATTGAAAAAAAAAAAGAAAAAGAAAAGTTCCCAGTCTAATAAAAATTCCCAGCCTTGCATTGGTTGGAATTGAAAAGCTTGCCTTTGGTTGAGCCAATACTGTGGCACTGGGTTGGTCAGATGCAAAAAGTAACAGCAATCACAGCATTTACACATTTTATGAGAAATATAACTAACAGCTGCCTCTCCATATTAGTTTAGCTGAGGTAGGAGAAAGTAATTTTAAGTATCAAAAAAACTTCACACCTCAGCTACATTTCACCTTTGTGACGATGCATGGATAAAGAGCAGGCACTGCAAATATGAATTCAACAAGCCAGAGTTTGCACTCTCACCACTGGCTGGGCTAAAAGCAGAGGAAATGTGGATAGATGGACATACAAAAAAAGAGGAAATACAAGCACACACACACACATACACACACAGTGGTACCAGCATGGGCTCCACTTGACTGGCAAATAAAACCCACTTCAGCAAACAGCCGGCGAGCTCTCAGAGAAAGAGATGGGTGGGGGGAGAGGGGAGACGGAGAGAGATTCCCTAAGGAGTCTCAGAACCTTTCTACACTAGCCTTCTGTCCCCATGAGATGCTGTTCTCATCTTTAAATCAATTACTCTCACCCACTGCGGCCCATTGCTGGTGAAGGAGTGTGATATAGCAACATTACGTTTGTGCATGAGTGTGCACACTTTTAAAAGGTTTGGGGCAATCTGATTTTTTCTTGGAAACTAACTATACATATATATATTTTTACTCTGCAAGAAGACATTGAATTAATCAAAAACTGATTAGTACATATATTTATACTGTTACAAAAGATTTAAATAATATTCAATTTGAAATGTTGTTCCTTTGAAAAAAATCCTGAGAAATGCTTTACATATTCAATAATAATAATTAAAAAATCAGGCAGCACAACTGTCTTTACATTGATAGTAATTTACAATTTATCAATGAGGATCATGAATGAAGACTATTGGCTGCTGAAAATGTAATTTTGCCATCACATAAATAAATTACATCTTCAAATACACTCAAATAGAAATTTGTTGTGTTAAACTATAATAATATTTTAAAATACTGCTGTTTTGTATTTGTAATCAAATAAATTAAGACTAGTTGAGCAAGAGAGACTTATTTCAAAAACATAACATTTGTGTATAATGTGTATATTTATTACAAACAAATCAATTAAATTAAGTAATAAAATGTTAGTTAAATTAAGGTATATTTATATGTTCTGTACATTCATATGTAATGTAAAATATATAGATTATAGAATATATATATTTTCTAAATATTTACTGTATGTGTGTGTAATTGATTTTACACATAATATGTAAACACAGAATACAAATATATTTTTTGTATTTTTTTTTTTTTTTTTTTATATGCAAATTTTGCCATTTGTTGAAGAAGTTGTTTTGTTTACCACACTTACAGCATACTTTCATATTTCTTGGAAACATCTTAAAGCACCTGGGCCACAAACATGTTTGCATGTGCTGTATGTAAAGGAAACTTTGAAAGTTTGTGAACACTAACCTGTCGCTGATTCTCAGTCTCCAGGCGGAGACGTGCCTCGATGCACCTGCGTGTCTCCAGAAAGGCCTGTCGCTGGGCGCGGTCTGACAGGTAGCTGATAAACATCCCTGCAGTGTTTATACATAAGAACAGCAGCACCTGAGCTAACAGCTGAAGAGAAAGAAGAAAAAAAGAGAACTTTATCAAACTTAAGCAATTAGAGCGATAAACTGCAGGTGAAAGTACTCTGCATCCATTATCAGCTGTATCTGAAAGTAATATTTTGAAACAAGAGCTAATGGTGAGTGAACTGAACAAATTTCCAGCAAAACATGAAAGAGCATCCCTAATTTTTTACAAAAAAACTATTTCTGGCATTTGGGATAATTTTGCTGTTTGCTGCTTTTTGTGTCACTGGCAGCATTATCACGCAAAATTGTGACTCAAACAAGCAGAGAAAGTGTGATTTTGTCCCTCATATTTTAATTTTGGTGGATTACTGTAAAGAATATTTCCTCATATATACGAACCAGCCAAGTAAGCTAATTTAATCGCCAAAGGCTTTTTTATTTTGCATTTGGCAAGTGTAAATTTTAGACCCGGCGCATAAGCATGCAGGAGAAAAATACTTAAATGCTTATTAGAATATAAACACATTACTATTCCCTAGGAGACAGAAGCTAAATGTCATCTTTCTCTCTCTTTCACACAAACACACACAGAGACACACATGCACATACGTAATTGCACGTTAATGTGAAATTAATAAATGTCAGTCATATACTGGAGGCAGAGTACAATATTTTACAGTTGATAAGCATGCTATTATTTTAAATGTTCTCATTTAAAAGCAAAAGCAAAGAGATAAAAAAGAAAACAGTCTTTTGGGTTCGCTCTTCAGGTTCAATTTGTTAACTGTGTCACTGTTTAGATTCATACATAATTCAAACTTCATACACACTGGGGTTTTCTTATGATAAATCTGAAAATGTTTTGATTCTATATGCTAAAACCATAGCCATTTTCCCTGGCTGAATTTGTCTTCCTTGCATATCTTATGTACAACTGCATTAGAACTGAACAAACAAAATCACATTTACAAACACGCCACCTACTTCAAGTGATTTGCATGTTTTAGCCTTAAAAAAAATAGTCAATTAGCCTTCAGGCAACAGCTTAGCTGTTCTCCTACCATGCATTTGCAATTGCTTTCTATTTTCTGATGGGCTTATCACGGCCCAGTAGAAACCAAGCAAACAAAACAAAGGACTCAACCAGCCCATCCACTAGGGGGAGTCATATATGTCAGAGAAATTAGGGGATTGATGCCAAATTGACTCATAAACACACATTTTACAAACCAGTTAGCTCTCTGAGCTAGCTAAGTTATCAAATACACTGACTTTCTAATAAATCTAGAAACCCTTTCAAATACAACTGACAAACGTGAATAACCTTACAAAATTGTAATCTCCAGAATGATTTCCAGAGCTCAACAGAGTAAATATTCTGTATTTACCAGGTATAATTAGTGTCTAATTAGGCAGTTTTGATTATATATCAAGAATATATCCAGCCAGCAACACCATAAGACACACTCTTTCATTTTTTCCAGTAGCCACCAAGGCATAGCAAATATGTGATACACAAAGAAGTGCACATTTATATTTAGACATGGGAACAAACACTGTTAGTTTACCGCATTTGGAACATATACTGTCATGCCTCTCGGAGGAATCCAAAAATACACACGTTTTACCAAACATGTCATGAAATCTCTGGAGAGCATGATGTAACCACCTGCAATAATTAACACTCTAAAACAATCACTGCAGAAACATGTTCAAGCATGTCTCCGTACCTATTACTACAAAAGCCTCATAGGCATTTGTGTGTGTGTGTGTGTGCACGTCAGCGAGACATCCCTCATAGGAATAGAAATTTTATGACTGATTAACAAGCCCCCCCATTCTTTACAGTTTCAATTACTGCAGTTTTTATGTCCTTTGGGGGGATTAAAGGGTTGCCATTTCAGACAGAGGCCCCAATTAATACAACCCCTCCAGTACACACACACTTACACACACATACTGTACGCACACACACACAGCAGAATTAATGCAGTAAACATCAAACATTCAAGAATCAAGCTAGCATGCAAATTGACTAAAATATGACTTTAAATAATTGTAATCTTTGCTGTTTGTAATTGTAAATGATATTTACAAACACAGACAACACCAGCATGTACTTTAGCGATGTGTGTGTAATAATATTCACACACACAGTGGTCAGTGATGTGGACAGTTTTAATAGGAAAGCTCATTATATTAGACTTTTCCAATTTAAATCACTGACCTTAAAAAACCATCATCGCCCATCGCACAAATCCCTATCCATATATGAAAACATGAACAGCCTACAGCCTAATGTAGATTATTTGTTATAATATTACTCTTAACCAATAAACCAGATGGTCAGTTACTCCTTTTAACTTTGGTTTTATTTACTTACAGTAAATGCTATTTTTCCCATGTTGATTTAATGGTTTAAATCAGCTTCCAACAGTTGTAGTTCATCACAGAAATAAAGGATATGATCTACTAATATTCAACAAACAGCAAGTGTTTTCATTTTGAATTTTTTAAACACTAGAAATATCTGTCTGGCAAGTTTATTTTTTGCATAAAAAATAAAAAAAGTAACTGAGACAAAGTTTAAAATACACTTTTTTGTGAGGTACAGTATAAAGTTGCACTTATGAGGAAAAACATTTTTAAAAAGTTGTTTAACATCTCTACTAGAACTAGTTTCATCTGTTAGACACAAAGTCAAAATTATAAGAAATGTTCTCTAATGTAGGACATAGATACTCAACTGTGAAATATAAATGGGCAATTATGAGAACAAAAGTCCCAATTGTAAGATATCAAAGCCCAAATGTCAAATGTAAAGTTGCAATTATGAGATATAAAGACAAAAGTATAAGAACAGGTTTCTGAATAAGGCTTCTGAAATCTTTATTTTAAATAAAATCCATTTTAAATGGCATTTTACTTATAAAATTATATTTCTTTCTATGTGTAGCATAAATATGAAGCTATTGGTTGGGGCCACGGTACATTTCATACAGTGTGTATGTGTGTGTGTCCATCAGCTAAACAAAGCATCTGACTGTACAGTTAAATCACTGACTTCTAAATGAATGCTTCAAAGCAGACAAGCAAAAAGTGCACTTAAACTATAGACTTTAACACCATAATTATCTCAGCAAAGTACAGTGGTATCTGTCAGTATGCAGCAGAAATCATTAAGAGTTACTGACTCCCAGTGACTGCAGCAAAAACTGTGTATATATACAGTATATATAAAAAAAATCTAAATAATAAACTGCATGATGGCTTGTAGACCAACAGATCTAATGAAACTGTTAATATAAACATTGTACTCCAGCCAGAGAGTCTTCACCATGCTGAGGAGCCGAACTGAGATTTAATTAACACTCCATTTAATTACTGGGGTTGATTACAGTTGTAAAATTCTGCCTCTGAGATTTCCAATAGATGGGCTGCTGTCCACTGATAATTCAGCCGCTGAGCAGAAACATTATAACGCCCAATTGATAAACTTTGAAACTGAAATTTGACATTTATTTTGACAAGTGATGCACTGCAGCCAGTCTTCAAGGAGAATCTAAGCAGATGAACTTTGGGAATAACTGTATTTTCAGTGTCGCTCGCTGTAGCTCTCAGTAGCTCTGATATTGAATAGTTCACCCAAAAATCTAAATTTGTTTACTCACCCTCAGGCCAACCTAGATGTAGAAACTTTGAGCATCATTAATGCATCTGAACTTTAAAGGAATTGTTCACCAATACAGTAAATTAAAATCCTGGTGTCATTTTTCACCCTTGAGTAGTTCCAAATCTGTATGAATTTCTTTGTTCTGCCAATCACAAAACAAGATATTTTTAAAAAGATTTGTAACCAGGCAGTTTTGTGTCACCACTGACACCACTGAGGAAAAAAATACCATGGGAGTCAATGGTGACCCAAAAAAGCCTGGTCACAAACTTTCTTTGCGTTGAGCAGAACAAAGATATTCATGAGTAAATGATGACATGATTTTCATTTTTGGGTGAGCTGTTCCTTTAAATTTTCACTTCTACACAAAATAAGTCCATAATCCACAGTATTGCTCTCTCCAGCAGACAACATCCTGACCCTGTTGTCATCTCATCCGTTCTTAGATTTGAGATTAGTGTGAGAAAACTTACAACGAACTTGCATTTTTGGATGAACTTTTGCTTTAATCCCCGAAACCTTTTCCTCTGACAGCCAGGACCTTTAAGTGCAAGACAGAAGGATCATTGCACCTATAGAGCACTAATTTTATTCCCAGCACATTTCACTGATGCGGTCAAGGTTAAATCACAACGTATTTTAAATTAAATTAAGTAGACCCAATATTTATTTTAATAACTCAGTCTGTTTAATAATTTGTAATTTTCATTCCACTGGCAATTTACTGAGATATGTATTTTTATAAGGTTACTAACACAACAGCATTTTGATCAGTTGATGATATTATTATATTAACACAACAGTATTTTGATTGGTTTTGAACAGTAGAGTCTACTTCTATTCATCACAGTCCCATTGTTGTGTCAAATTAAATATTACTGAGATTTATTATGAAGCCAAAAACTCACCACTGCATTTCCATTTTGGCTTTCTGCCATTTCTTTAATGTAAAACCAGGACGTTCCAGCTTTCTCGCTGAAAGCTGTTGAGGTCTGTCTCAGACATTTTCCATAATCAAACCTGATGCATCGGACCGTTACCTGCTAATCTAGACCGTGTGGCCCTCTACGGTGTAATACTGATCTCAGGACAACTTTATCATTGCATAGTAGCAGCCGATTGTTCTGAAGGTTTCGATTACACGGCACGACCATCTACAGTGTCAGCACTCAAATGCTAGATTGAAAAATACATTATTAATCACTCAGACATAACAACTTTTAATTGACCAGGCAGCCTGATGTTATTGATCTCTGAAAATGTGTGAAAATCTCCATGAGGGAATGGACCATTAATGGGCTCTGTGTGTGCTCACAGTGTGTACAGTTTCTGCACGTACCTCTGGATACTGTGCCATAGGATATGCCAGACCCCATTTTTGATCCCATCCCCCCTAAAAATTTGCATCGAATTCAGCCTTCTAAAAACATGACCTCTCTCGACACGTTGGCTGAAAACAGCAGCTGAAGCGAGCTGTCTGAAGTTATTTCACTTTGAATCTTCCCCTTAAACTAAACTTCGTTTTACTAAGTATCATCTTTCCCTCAAGTCAAAGGCAGATCGTGGCATATGTAGGGCAGCAAAGTTCGGCACGGAGCACTGCCCCCACAAACGGTGCTCTACCTACTTAACAAAAGACGCTACCTTTAGCTATATAACAAATATTTGCATATATATTTATGGACTCTTATGTCACACTTAAAAAAGTCTGGATTTCACTGCAGTAGGTACAAAATATTGCTATTGAGCTTTTCTCTGAACATTACATTTTATCAAAAATACTTTTTATCACATGTTCTCAAGAGCTTTTTTAGTAGATGAAGTCAGTTGGGATTAACAATATACTACAATAATAACATGCACACTATAATAATGACACACCCATGAGTGTCTAAATTATTACTAGTTATCTTGTTGCTATATTTATTTTTTAAAACATTCCACATGCTTCTGCATCTACATTAATTAATGTTTTTATTCATCAAAGATGCATTAAATTGAACAAAAGAAAGAGTAAAATTTTGTATTTCGAATAAATGGGTTTCAACAAAAATATTAAACAGCTGTTTTAACACTGATAGTAATAAATTTGGCTTTACAATCACAGGAATAAATTAAATTTTAAGCTATTTTCAAAACAGAAAACAAAGATTTTATATGGGGAAAAATATTTCACAATATTACTGTTTTACTGTATTGCTAATAAAGTGAATGCAGCCTTGCAGTGAGCACACACATATATATATATATATATATATATATATGTGTGTGTGTGTGTGTGTGAGGGTGTATTTATTGCCAGTCAAGCAAGATTTGAACTCCCAAACTCTGAAAGCAGGAAATACTCTTCTGACCCACATGTTCACCCTGCACTTTGTCTATCGACAATCTGTCCTACTGCACACAACACTCTCACACCCGTCTGGTGGAGTTTGTGAAGTGTCTGATAAATGATTGATGGAGACCCTGCATGAGTTTCCATAAACCCACAGAGAGCACGAGACAGCAAGTGCATGCTAACTGACGTCCATCTTACACAGGCACTGACGACATTCTCCATACGTAGAACTAAACGCTGAAGCAGGTGTGCGGTCAGGTCTGAGGGTATGTGTACGTGAGCTTGTCCTGCAGTATGAGCGAAGGAGAGGGACACAGAGATGGGAAACGAAGAGATGCTGGCAGACAAGTATGTGAGTCAGAGAGCCCTTCTCCATATCTCCCTCCCACGCTTGCTATTTTTACAGTCTACCTCACAGCATCTTCGACCACTGCTTGTACACACACACACATACATTTTTTGGGTCTGTTTGGCTGAGTTTGGCTATTTTGACCTGAATCTGCATACAGACATCTGGATCTGGCCTGAATCTGTGTGTGAAAGGACACCAAACCACCCTGTGTGTCTGCCTCTCTCTGCTGTGATCACAGTGAATAATCTTTGCGCACTATAATTAACTCGCGCGGCTTCCTGTCTCCTCACTGTTGCTTGTGTCTGTGCGCTTGTTTTTGTGTACAGCACAAGTGCTTGTTTGTGTAAAGCGTGTGTGTATATGTGTATGTATGCACAGGTGAAAGAAAATAACCGTAGTACCACTATGACTCAATTTAAATGTGATATGATCACATGTGGTCTGGCATGACCTCAGGTCATCTTGTCATTTAGAATATCTTAGCATCTGACAGAGAGAAAAGGAGGCTTTGCTGATCGGATTAAAAACACATGCAACCATGTCAACACAATGTATAAAAGACATAAAAATTTAAACAATGTTGACCAAAACCTGTATGAACACTGTGGAGCACAAACAAGAACACTAGTGTCCAAACTACTCTGAACTCCATTGACTTTCAATGTAAAGACAAAAAGAAATTATTCAATGAGGTGTTTGAATGATGTATGTCTTTTGATTTTGGGTGAACTGTTAAACAAACAAAAATATACAAGAACTGCTTAATTTTTGTTTTTGTAAATATGCACAATCTGATTTGCAAATATGTTTTTATAAATATTTTGGAAGAGCTGGCAATGCTTAGGCCCTCCTCAGATGTTACTGACTGCAGTGCTCTAATATCACTGCTTTGCCGCATTCACGAGCTCCCCTTGACCTTTACTGACCTCTATAAATTTGAAACCGCAAAAACAAGCCATCAATATCAGACAGAACAGCACGAAGCAGTCTGCAAAGAACGACATTAAAATGTCACTTTCAGCACCACATCGAATGGACAGCGACCGTTGCGCTTTGGTTAAATGCCTTGAGCGCTGAAAACATCCACTGTTGCACCCAAACTTGGCATGATGCAATATGTCACATTTCTATGTCTCACCTGATTCGTGGAGATCTGTGCTCGAGGGGGCACCAGCAGCTGGATCGCGATGTGCAGCGCGGAGGTCAGCAGTCCCGCCACGATGGCCCAGGTGAGAGGCAGCGGCAGCATGCTGTAGGTGGCAAAGAGCGTGAAGAGCACGTACCCTATCCCATCCCCGAGCAAGCCATAGCCCAGTCCCGTCGCGAGAATCTGCGTGGCCATGGCGACCCAGGTCACCGCGCCGCTGTACTGCAGGTAGCCATGCGAACTCGTGTCCTTGCGCACCACCACCAGAGCGCAGATGACCACCTCGATGCCCGTGAAGAAGCCGAGCAGCATTCCTTTGATCGGGTCCATCGGCGTAGACGCCAGGGTCAGGTGCAGCACGAGTAGGGTCAGCTTGGTCACTACGTCCAGAATGTTCATGACCACCACCGATTTCCGTCGCTGGCCCAGGAAATAGCGCTGGTACAGGCGCTCGAGGTCCCTGGACTTGAAGGCGTAGCGCAGCGTGGGGAAGATGACCCCGCGGTACGTGTAGCCCCAGCTCAGGAAGAAGTCGGAGTTGCTGGGCGCGCAGTCGATCTGCAAGAAACCCAGGTCGCTGCTCGAGCGCTCGGGGAAGACTTTAGTGCCGCCGTTGTTGTGCCGGTCGCTCACCGACGTCCTGCCGGCGGACTGTTTGCGCGAGCCCTGCGCGTGAGGCTCGTCCGGTGAGACGGGTTTAGGGCTGTGCTCGTGAATGAAGCGCTGCTCGGTGATGTGTCGGACGGCGTTCTGCCACAGCAGGCGTTTGGGTCGGTTCCCGTTGTTGTTGCTGGGGGTCTTGTTGATGGTGTACAGCTCCTCGCTCGCGCTGGAACAGCGAACCTCAGACAACTCCATTGTTCCCAACGCGGTTCTATTTACCCACGCGAACACAGACAGCGAAGACGAGCAGGCGTGTGCGAGGAAGAGTGAAGGCGAACCGAACGGAGAGTGGAGAACGCATCGGGACAAGCAGACTGGTCCCACGGCAGCTGCCGCTCATCATCATACGTCTTGTCCTCCGCGAACGTCAGAGCGATTCGGTCGCGCTGGCTCGTGCCATTTGGCTGCGCAGCGCTACAGCATGGCATGCGCCCGCTGGCGCGCTGAAAAACAACGCATCTTAACGCGGTCTGACGAAGAAAATGCCCCCCGTTGTCTGCGCTGGTGCAGAAGGTCTTGGTGTGGCTTTTTCTCTTCAACGTAACCAGAGCGCACATACAAGAATGTTAAGGAGTCCTTCCCACAAAGCCATTCCGCGGAACAGTCCTGTCTTTCACAATATGTGCGTCTTCTGTGGTATGTTTTCCATCAAGAACTGTCTAATGGAATCTCTCTCATATCCAGAGGTGAGGTTTAGGGTTGGACTGGTGTCGAGAAGACCCAAGTCTCGTATAGCAGAACCGGTCGCGACGGATATGGAGTGATGAAATCCAATAATAATAATGTCACATAAAACAAACAAGCAAACAAACAAAGAAGCAAGCAAGCATGAACAAAAAAAAAAACGTTTGTATCAGTCAGTGAAGATTCTGAAGGCTTCTGTGATGTTACACAGAGGCTTTCAGTGCGTTCGCGCTCATCTGGTGGAGATGGTATTTACACTGAGCGAAAGAGAGAGAGGAGGAGGAGTATGTGTGTGACTGAGCCTTCCCGACGTCACGAGATCCTTGCCTCTTTTTCCTCCCCGCGCGCAGCTTTTGTTTCTGTCCTGAGCACCGCAAAGAAGCGCGCGCAGTCGGGACAGTGGGGAACGCAAAGCATTTGAGAACATAATTTAGGCTATGTCTGCTTTCAAGAACAGAAAGCAGATCAGTTAAACCAAAACCAAAATCAATATTAAAATCCCTATTCATTTATTATTAATCATATAGGCAAAAAAACGCTAATAACAACAACAATACAACTCCACAGTAGCCTATAAATGGCTCCTCTTTGCACAGAAAGTCAGCTCTTTAAGGATTTCATACATTTATTTACAAAACTCATTTTGATCAAAATGAAAAACATCTTAATATCACTTAAACTAGTCTTCTGCTTCCAAACAAACAAAGTGTAGGCCTGTTTTCTGGTGTGCCTTCATAATTGGTTTGGAAATAAACATTTACATTTTTATTAATTTCTAGCCTATTAATTTAATTCAAACGTAGGCTGCCAATCGCATCAGACACAAGTTTTTTGTTTTTGTATTAGTTTCAGTTAGCTATTTAATTTCTTTTAATTTGCATATACATTGTTCATTCATTTTTATTTAAATTTTGTTGTTTCTTTTTGTTCCCAATTGTCCTAATTCCATTTTCCAAGTGTACAACATTTGTTGACTGCCGTCGTTTTCATTAAGAACGCTTGACTTGTCTGGTAAAAAATGACGGTAAAACAAAAAACCATGTTATTAAAGTTATATTGCAATTGGCTTTTATCATTTTAATTGATTTTTCCAGGATATTTGTAGCAACATAACACATTTAGCTCGAGTGCCGTTACCGTGACTCACCGGCTATTCGTCTTTTTCAAATATTTTGCAGCGCGAGACCCTAATCAAAGCGGGCCGACAGCGCCTCGCGAGTGACTCATCACGTCCCCCGCTTGCGCTGCCGGCTCTTTTTTTTTATCGGCTGTGGGATTGTACCATAGGACACCCAGTCTTACTTTCCAGGAGTTTCTCTATGCGTTGCTCACTTCCTTTTGCATGCTCTGAAAAAAGAGGTATGATAAAGTGCCACAGGAAACGCGCTCAACTGCTGCTTCGGGCCTCCGCATGACCCCGCTGTTACATTCATTCAGTTCATAAAAATCAATGAATCATGTCTAGCTAATAAGCCTACCTAAAATAAGTGAATCAAGTCTACCAAATAAGAGGGCTTGCATCATGGTCCTGCAAAATCTCTCTAACTTGAAGTGACATGGGTGATTCATGTTAACATTATGAACATTAACTGGAGGTCCGAGTGGTCTAACAGTTGTGGTCTTGCACTGAAGGCAGCCCACAAAACAATCAAAACCATGACTGAAACTGTTCAACTAAAAATAAAAATTAGATCATAATTTACTCACACCCTTGTGTTCTTTTGAAGAATGCAAAGAATAAGTTTATCGTCTTTATGTTTTACTCTGCAATGAAAGCATACAGTCAAAGGCAATTATTCCATCTAAGCTCCAAAAAGGACAGAAACACTGATGAAACTAGAACAAACAGCTCAGCGCCATATTCCAAGTTATTTGAAGCCAAATCATAAATTTGTTTGGAGGAACAGAAATGAATACATGCTTATGCATATTCAAATATGGCAAGCTGTGATCACTTTTACGAGATCAGTGGGGTCTGGCATCACTGACGTCAAATTGGTGTCTTCATGTGCCAAGTTTGAACATGTAGAAGAAAAAGTCATAAAGGTTTGGAATGACGTGAAGCTGAGTAGGCTAAATGTTGCCAGAATCTTTCATTTCATTGAAGTTCTAAGGTTTCTTTTGGCCAAAAATCAAGTCACCATTAAACCAGTGTCTGATTTATCTTAATTTAGAACAATTACTGTTCAATTACATAAACAAGTACGTACTGTACACTACTGTTAAAAAGCTTAGGGATGGTAAGATTTAAAAAAAAGGCTGTATCCTATGCCTGTGAAGGCTGCATTTATTTTATCATAAGGACAGTACAAAGCAATATTATGAAATATTATTACATTTTAGAATTCTTCTTTCCAAGTGTAATGTATTTTAAAAACACTTTATTCCAGCCAAGCTGAATTTCCAGGAGCCGTCTTGAATTACTTGATCCTTCAGAAATCTTTATTTATTTATGCATTTATTTTTTATTTATGGCATTTTGCCTTTATTATGATAAGACCGTGGACTCATAAAAAACATTTCTTCACAGCAAACAGATGGTTTTGTTGCTTAATATTTTTTCGCAAACTACAATTGTTTTTAAACTTAAATATTTTGTAAGTAATGTACCATTCTGAATAAAAGTAAGACTTTCTTTCAAATAAATAAATAAATAAATAAAATACTGCCCCAAAACTTTTGCACTGTATTGTGTCACATTGGAGATACCTCATACTGTATATTCACACGCAGAGCTGAAGTAGTAAGTTTGTCAGATATGAGGATTGCTAAAAAGATTTATTGTTAAGGACACACTATTGCAAATAGGATTTATGAGTCATGAACAAAACATGAGGAGCGTCGTACACATGTCTGAGGATGTCTTGCTGTATATGACAACGTCATAATGTGTTTGAATGCAGTTTGCGTGTTGTGCAATCTGAGGTGGAGGAGGTGACTGTCAGGATGAGTGATGTAAGCAGGCTGAATATACTGCTAATGATGTGATTGGAGGAGCTGGTGAAGACATAAATGAAGACAGAACGTCATTTGAGTGTTTATGCAAGAAAAGCATCACACGTTTGGGGAGGAACTGAATAAAATTGAGTCACGTTTTTCATGCTTAAGTATGTGAATGCTGCTATGCTGTGCTGTTATAGACCAAAGACTGTGTGTGAGTGCCTGTTTGCACATTTGCTGGTTCATTTATGTTTGGTTTCCAATGAAAGTGTGACGTTTGAGATGATCCCATTGAAGCGCAAGAGTCAGATCTCTTTCTCTCCGTTCCCTCGGTTTAGTTAAACGTGAATCAGATGAGCAGGTCAACATCGTGGCTTTTATCTCAAAATCAGAATATAATTATTTCTGAAGGATCACGTGACACTGAAGACTGCAATGATTCATCCTGTTTTGTATCACAGGAATAAATTATGTTTTAATACATGATGAATGTAAAAATATTATTTTTGATAATATTTCTGATCAGCTAAATGCAGCCTCTGTAAGATTTCTTAAAAAATCTCTTAATATATTAAAACAGAAAACATTATAACAGAATTGTAATCATATTAAACAACATTAGTGTTTTTCTGTTTATTTCGATATCCATTTTATCATCTTAGCATCCATCTAAATGAGGACAGAAGAAAAATGTTTAGCATTTTTAGCGAAAATCAAACATGATGTATTCTATAAATAATATTTCCAATACATCTGGTTATCATATATTCAATGCAATTATGAGGTAAACAACTTGTGTTTAACTGTCATCATTTATTCATTTAGTTGTTTCAAACTTGTATGATTTTCTGCAGAAAACACGTCCAAATCACAGAAAAATAAAAACGCATAGTCATACAGGTTTATAGGTGAGTAAATTATGACCAAATTGTATTATTCTTTTTTTTTTGGTAAACTATCCCTTTAAGCTGCGGTCAAACTAGGCTTTGAGCATGTGAAATTATATAAAACCATGCAGCTTTTAAGTTTATGGAGAGGTTAATCTTTTATGTTTGCAGTAGAAGCTCTATTTCCTCAAAAGTCTAGGCCAGAATCCACCAAACTTGAATCTGGGTACTGAGGACAAAACTTTTAGATGTGCTACACATCTAAATACAGTATGTCTGACTGCATGACTGCAAATTCTACTGTTTTATAAATCACTTGTGATATATAACAGCTGATAAATACCAGCATCATTTTAATGTGTGACCTTTAAAATGTGTTGTATGTAACTGAGTCATCAGTGTCCCAATGTTTCAAAGGCCCTTCATGAAGCAAGAAGTCATATTCACTGATTCACTTTATAGTGATGTAGGGAGTGGAATGATCCACTCATTCTTAAATTCACCTCACACACCTGTGCATGTTGAAGAGTCTTGATTACAGCAATTATCGGCAGATCATGGCTCAATGCTAAGAAAGACATCACTGACATGACACACCTCCCTCTCTCTTTGTCTGCCGCTCTCTCCTCCTCCATCAGGCCGTCTGTGCCTGAGAAGATCAGGAAAAAGGGAGGCTGCAACACACACACCCCAGACACGAATGACACACTCACAGTTGAAACACGGTGAAGAGGAAACCTTCACTAAAATAGCCATTGAAAAGGAGACATAGAAAATACATTAGCACTTCAGCAGAAAAAGCATTACCCCACACAGACACACACACATACTGTGGCTCTGAGTGTTTGGGCTCAGATAGGCATGAAGGACATTCTATATTCAGCAGACACATTTGCGTAATTATAGAATCTCTGCCTGGAAAGACCAGGTGTCTGTGTTAGGTGCTTAAATTGTGTTTATCATGGTCAGGGTGTTTAAAATTAAACGCCTGGTCATAGTTTAATTCACTCTCCTTAATGTCATTGTGTCTCTCTGGTTGCACACATACACACACAACCCAACAAAGCCGCTTACCTTTTCACAAACCTTTATGAATTTTATGAAGACCTTCATGTCTCTACCCCAAAAAACACAGGACAGCAGGAGGCAGTAGAGAGCAGCCATCTAAATCTCTCTCTCTCTGTCTCTCACACACACACGTTGGTTTTTTTGATTTATGGGGACTCTCCATAGGCGTAATGGTCTTTATACCGTACAAACTGTATGTGGTATTGCCCTACACCTACCCTACACCTAAACCTACCCCTTACAGGAAACTGTG
>JAUMHQ010000046.1:11111892-11128400 GCA_032361165.1 Enteromius paludinosus
TTTACATTTATTCATTTAGCAGACGCTTTTATCCAAAGCGACTTACAGGTGGGGAAAACAACAAGCAATTAGTCATATAAAGGCAAAAACAACTTAGGAAGTGCTCATAATACCGTACAACAGGCAATCTTCAAATAAGTGCATGCTAGAAAGGAAAAGAAAGAGTAGGGTTAATTTTTTATTATTATTATTATTTTTTTTATTTATGATGTCAAATAGTGTTGAAAGAGTAGGGTTTTCAGCAGTCGTTTGAAGGTAGTAAGGGAGTTGGCATTTCGGATAGTGATGGGAAGATCATTCCACCAGCCAGGAACGTGTACGAGCATGTTCTGGAAAGAGATTTTGTGCCTCTTTGTGATGGTACAGTGAGGCGTCGCTCACTGGCAGGTCTCAGAGTTCTGGAGGGAGTGTAGAGTGGAAGCAGTGAGTTGAGGTAAGCGGGAGCTGAGCCGGTGATTGTTCCAAATGCAAGCATCAGTGTCTTTAATTTGATGCGAGCTGCAATTGGGAGCCAGTGCAGGGAGATGAAGAGAGGTGTGACATGGGCCCTTTTGGGCTCGTTGAAGACCAGTCGTGCTGCTGCGTTCTGAATCATTTGTAGAGGTTTGATAGTGCATGAGGGAAGACCGGCACACAGATGTCACAAATGTGGAAATGCAGTCAATAAACTGTTGCTCTTTCTCTCCAGCACGGGCAGCAGCTATACAGACACATCTATTTGGGCTGTAAGGAGGAAGATAACGTGCAAAAGAACTTTGAGCTGCTCTTCACAGCTCTGGCATTGATCACTATTGAACTGGGCAATGAGGAGGTGATGATTGATCTCCTACGCCTGTCCATCGCCCTGCAGGTATGCTGCATGCATTAGCAGAAGCGATTTCTACAAGATTGCCTATTTATTATGCTAATCTCTTTTTTTATTGGCTGAAGGATATGGCCCTGGCAAACGAGGAGAACATGCCAATGTTTATTCGCTGTGGAATCATGGCATTGGTCGCTGCGTACCTAAACTTCCTCAGTCAGATGATTGCAAATCCCCCTTTCTGCCAACACATCAGCAAGGTAAATGTGTGCACATGCTTACAACACACACACACACACACACACACACATCCAACATACACCTTAACTCCTTTTCTTTCTGTCAGGTGATTGAGATGAGAACTCTAGACGCTCCGTATCTTCTGCCTGAACACGTCTTCAGAGAGAAGTGTGTGTGAGTATTTCTGTGAATGTGTTTCTAATGAAGGACTATATCAGTAATAAGCTGATGTTAATCATGCAATAATTATGCAGGTGCATATCATAATATATATATTTTTTACTTAACATTAATCTGGATAAACATCAAAAAAGCTATTAAATATAATCTTTGACTGAACTGAAAATAAATATAATTTCTTCGTGCTGTAAATTAGAAAGTGGTATTTTCTGAATTTACTTGCATCCTTTCAAATGATTGATTTAGATTTCATTTTTAATGCATGTAATCAAAATAGTATTTAATAGAGTTTTAATATCAGCCATAGCTTGACTTAACAATGGCATAACTCACTCCAGGTCTCCTTCCTTGTGTGTATCTTTATGTTTGTGTGTGGATCAGGCTCCCAGACTCTTTAGACCGGGACGATGTTGGTTTGTATTTTCAGACGGCTGATCTGGCTGAAGCTCTGTCTTTACCTGGATATAATGTAGAGAGACTGGCCTTGCCATACATACCCCAGGTTACAGGTAAACACCATTCTGAACTGTACAAAATAAAGACCTTATCTGATTTAATTCAGTATCCAAGATTAAATCTACAGAAGCAACATCACATGCTAATTAATTCTGTATTGGCATTTATTTTTAACAAATGAGTTTTTAGATGTATAAATATAATAATATCTGCCTGTGAAATTATAATTGTTTTTATTAAGCAATAATATTTATGAATATTAAAACATTATCCTCAAAAATCACAGGGGGTGAAATAAATTATTGTCCTGTTTTTTCGGATTGAATATTTCATTTGAGAAGAAAATGTCTCGTTATGAATAAAATGGTTGTGAATGCCATGTCATGGAGTCTTCAAACAGTTAACAGTAGTTACAGCTGGAATGCACTACACATGACAACTCGAGGGGCTTTATATTTCTTCAGGCTAAACTCAGGTCTGTCCTCTATGTCTACTAGCTGTAAGTCGTACCCAGCCTGCAGATTTTGGGCAGTAGTAGTTGACAGATTTCACAGAAAATCTCATATGACTGTGTATGATGGGTACAGACCTCAGACTTTGATTCCATCTAGTCAAAGGATATGATATCTTGAGCTGATTTTAGAAAAAAACATTGTTTTCATTTGTCAGGCACATCTTACAAATGAAGCGTGAGATTGTATTTGGAAAGTTTGGAAAGTCTGGTAGTGCTCGATCCTTAATTAATGCCCATTTTTCTCTGTATCCATTCACAAAGTTGGCAAGTGTATAATGCCTAATGTTTAAAAATCAGTTTGAACGTCCTATAGTGTATTCCAGCCAAGAAACTGGTGCTACAACCTATCACCAACTCCCTCTAAATCTCTAAAATAATACTAACTTCCGGAAGATTTTTCCTTTGTCACATGTGAATTCACCCACTTCATCCACTTTTGCCTTCTCTCTGTCTGTGTGTGTTTGCACTGTAGTCCTGTACACGGTAGGAAAGATTCTGCACAGATGCAAACAGACATCCAGAGGTACCAATATTGAGTTAGTGAGGTCACCTGTACATGTGTTCAGTGAATAGCAAGAATATGTAGTTAGTTTCTTCCTACAGTAGCTTAACCACAAGTTTACCAGTAGACTTCCTCTCCTCCATAGCAGCCGTGACAGATTTCCCATAGCTCCTGAATGTGCTGTTAAATGAATTTCAGCATTTAGATGAAATATATAGCAGTTATATTGTGTAATGAGATAAATTAGTCTTGTTTAACTGGTGTGGTGTTTTGTACGCTGCTGTCATCTGGACGATGTTAATGGTAGGTTAAAGAGAGAGCACACATCGGTTCGAGCTTACAGTTCAGCAACTTGGGTCTTAGGGAGAGTGCTGGTGAAACATAATTTTACTTTCTACCAATTGCAGTAGACCTGCTGCACTCGAGAAACCTTGTGAGTAGAGGATTTATTTTGCAACGGAGTATGGTCAGATTCCTTTCGCGACATTTTCATTGCTGATCTGTGTAAAAAAAGGACTAAAATGATTTCATAGGTATTTATTACTAAATTAATTGATATTATTAAACCTTAATGGATAACTTGCTCTACTATGTAGATAATAGGGCCGGGAATCGATTAAAAATTTATCTAATTAATTAGAGGCTTTGTAATTAATTAATCGCATTTTATTCGCATATAAATATTTGACCTGAGAACAGTGAGAAGTACGTTTTTTAAATGGATTTTTAGTATACCATTGAATAATGATTCAATACATAAGCTTAATCAACAAAATATTGTTTATTTTTGTTCAACCGAGTCCAACAGAACCATATTGTGCCGTGCGTGATGTCACATTGAGCCGTAGATACTACACACAGTCATTGTTCACTGAGGAGCTTCGCAAAACCATGTTCATTATCAGCTCGTCAGTGTGTGTAGTATTTACGGCTCAATGTGAAATCACTCACCTGATGGCATTTACAGCTGATTACAGGACCGGCTTTACTGACAAAACGCGCAAACATATTGGCGCATCCCTACAGTACTTTCAAGTACATTCAGAACATTAGAAACGCTAGTTGGTGCTCCAGTATAATTGGTCTGCCGAAACTCATCCAGTGAGAAACGTTCTGCGCTGCAAAAATAAGTGCGAATAAAATGCGTAAAAAAAAATTTAACGTGTTATTTTTGTGTAGTTAGTTAATCTAAATTAACACGTTAAAGTCCCGGCCCTAGTAGATAACATTGTCTTTGTAAAAGAAGTTACAAGATTAAGATATCTAGGAATTGGTTAGAATGGATAGAATTCACAACGCCTTAACATTTCAGCAAAATGGAATTGTTTGTTCAGACAACTGTGTTTGATTTGTTGGGACAACCTTTGGGGAAATTTTATTGGTCTGACAATGTAGTTTCAAGAAAAAAGCTCAAAAGGTTTCATAACCTGGAAAATGAGCAGCTGCATTTTTTTATTAAGTGTGGTGTAAACTTTTAATAGGAAAACATGAAAAGGATGTGTATACAGTTTTCTGAAACGAGTTGTTTATAGAGTTGGTTTACTTCTGATGTGTCATCAGCACTCTTGCCCTGAAACTCTCACTTTTACTTATGAATTTTATTTTGAAACTCATTTTGCTGTGATTGCTGCCTGTGTTTGTGTGATTTGCATTTCCTTCTGTTCAATAATGCTTTCATGCTGTTTTGCCTGAACATTACATTCATTAAACATGAGCAGTCAGTGAGATTACCCTGGCTGGCTTTGGGAAATTCACCTCCCTTCATGAATAAGAGGCGAATTAAACCCATATATCACTTAACGCGCATACTGGGTTTAGTTTAGGTCGAATCCGTGCATGATCGGAAATATTTCAGTCCTTAAAGCTTTGATCGTTTATATCATTGACTTTTGACCCACAGATGAAGACCGACTGCCCCGTAGGAAGAGTTTTGTCGACACTATTTCTCTCCAAGTTGACATCCTTTCCAACAGTTTGCCCGATCAGGTACACTGGACATAGTTTAAACGTGCTTGAGTTGTTCAACACTAAGAGTTAGACTAAAGAATATGTTTATGTGTTTATCCTGTAGTCTCAGCTTGCAGAGGAGATCACGTTTGAGACCCTGAAGAAAGCCATCGGTATGTGTGGATAACTGTCTGTTTGGTGTTGGTTGTGTGCTTGTGTGTTAGCGTCTGATGTCTCTCCATCTCTCTCAGATACTACAGGTCTGGAGGAACAGGAAAGGGAGCGGAGACGGCAGGTGATGGAGAAGTTCCAGAAAGCACCGTTTGAGGAGATTGCCGCCCATTGCGAGTCTAAGGTACAGCTTGCGTGTTCTGCCAATCAGCTGGTTTGCAGTAAATACAATTGGGAAAAAATTAGAAATGTTTCAAGATGATCTTAATATTTTTAGTCCAATAATCCAAATATTGGCATATATGCACTACTGTTCTAAAGTTTGTGGACATTTTTTATTCAACCCAGAACCCATTAAATGGATCAAAAGTGACAGAAAGACAATGATAACAGTACAAATATATGCTTCTATTTAAATTTTCCTTTAATAATTCAGTCTCAGTATTTGTGGCTACATAAATGCAACCTTTCGAAACCAGTGATATTAGACATAAAATAAACCCACATAGTGATGTGGGGGCAGTGGTGGGGGGCAGTCGTGGCCTAACGGATAGGGGGTTGGACTTGTCGCAGGTTCGAGTCCCAGGTCCGGCAGGGATTGTGGGTGGTGGGAGTGAATTCCCAGCACTCTCTCCACCTTCAATACCACAACTGAGCTGAGACCCTTGAGCAAGGCACCGTTCCCCCAACTGCTCCCCAGGGTGCCGCAGTATTGGCTGCTCCTGGTGTGTGTTCACGCTGTGTGTGTGGTTGTTCACTTCGCACTGCTGTGTGTGTGCACGTCAAATGCACAGCACAAATACCAAGTATGGGTCACCATACCTGGCCACAAAATGTAGACATGTAGGGGTATGTTTAAACAAAGCATTTTAGGAAGTAGTATATGATCTTACACATCATTGGCATATTAAGTATAATTGGTGTAACACTGTGTTTTGGTAATTACAAGCAAGTATGTTGCAGTATTTGAACTTCTTTTGTGTTTTTTAGGCCAACATGCTGCACGATCGCTTGGCTCAGATATTTGAACTCACCATTCGGTACGTTTACAATTCAGAAAGTGGAATATTTACTTCTTATAAATATTCTAATCTCATCTAATATATTTGATTGGTTGATGTCTGTTCATCTCTAATCAGCCCTCCCCCGAGCCCATCAGGCACCGTGACTGTGACCTCAGGCCACGCCCAGTACCAGTCTGTGCCAGTCTACGAAATGAAGTTCCCCGACCTCTGCGTCTACTAAACCACAACCTTTTAACTTAACTCTGTCACACAGACTCAACCTTGACATGTGACCACTGACCTTTATCACTCTTGTCCTGTAACCTTTAACTGACCTGAGCCACTCATCTTCATTAGGCACATTTCACTATAAGCGTCACATACATTCAGCAGAGGGAAGGGGTGCGAACTGGACAGGCGCTTCATGCCTCCATCTGCACCAATCAGCATGCAGGCTTTATAACCAGCTGTCCAATCATTCACCAGCTATGTAGAATCGTGTGAATCGTATGTGTGTGGTTTTCAGTTTGATTCTTGCACTAAAAGGCAGCTCTAGGAATCAAACTGAGTCTTTTGAACACTTGATTCTTCAGCTTCTTAATGTATTAATTTGTAGGAGTCATTTAGTTTAAAATGAATGGAGGGTAGTTGCTAGCATTATCTTAAATGCTAGTTTATTTTCATTGACTCATTTCTAAGCCATCATCAGCAGAGAGATTTGAACCTACAATAGATTTCAGCTCGCTTGAATCTCTCCTATATAAATGATTATATTGTACAGTACCGTACACATATAGTATAGCCTATTTTTGACAAATATAGATATACTTTTAGATGAAATGATTGCTGATAGTTGCGGAGTGTTGTTTGTGTTCTGTTTGCATGGCTTAGCCACTGTTTCACTGCAAACGTTTGTGAGTTTAGGCCTTTATTAATCTACTGTTAGCCTTAGATGAAGCTTCAATGTTGTGGATGTCAACGGGGCTTTTGTTCACCCAGAGTTCTTAGTGATCACTATGCTCTCCATTTTGCCTTCACTGTATAGAGAAACCAAAACATTTGCTTTTCATCACCAAAGAGCTCCGCCCACACCCTACCTTTATGGCCACACCCGGCCAATCAGAAACTGAATTTTCTTTGAGGGCGGGAACTCCGCTGTGTTTCTAGAAAACACATATAGTGATGGATACCAGGGATAAAACGGTCTGCGTTCATCAACCAGCTGTTTCTACATTGAGCCACAAGGGCGTTAAAATGCTTTTTAATGATTTTTCTGCTTTATTCAAAAAATGTGTCATGCTGAATTCTTACAATTTATTTGTGACTGTTAGATGCTGAAATACTTTGCTGGAAATGTTTCACATCATCTGTGCTTCCTGTGGTGAGAGCTGTGATCAATTTCAGTTGCGTTTAGCTGGTAGAAACGTGTCTATGCACGGCCGTTAAGGACATTTTGGTTGATTCTGAGGTGCTTTTCATGGATTCTTGGGGGTTCGTCGACATACGATCGGCTTGTCTTTGTTTTGTGAATGTATTTTTGTGGGTGGAACGGCAAGTTAACAGACGGATGTTTATTTGGCAGATTTGTATGCTGATTATGGATGCAATGCTGTTGCTGACTGTTCGTGACCAGAGACTTGCACTGCATTGTGGGATGTGTATGCACAGAAAGAAGAGAATGTCTTGAAATATTTAAAGGTTAAACTTCAGAGGTGGCTTGTTCTAAATTCGCAATAGAAACAATTATGTGTCTCCTATCATTTCCATAATATCAGAGTTGATGAGTGCAAGGTGGCAGGTTGTCTGTTAAAGGACGTCTGAAGTGTTAATGGAAGGATTTCGGTGACAGGAAGTAGTCAGTAGTTGACCTTTGGCTGTTGTGTTTTTCTCTCAGTAAACTGCATTTCAATAGAAGTTGCTTTGCGACAATATGCGTAAAATGCTGTGATGAAATCAGGCACATTATTTCTGTAGAAATATACAATCATAATTCATTTCTAGAATAATGCAATATATTTTTGGTGTAATATCAATAGAAATGTGTTGTTTTTCTGACACATCATCTGTAACGCACCTTTAGAGATGTGTGTGTGTGTGTGTGTGTCAAAGTCTATTTTTTGCATGCTGTTTTTGTTTCAGTGAAGGGAAATCTTGTTAAGGGTCTTACTGTGACTGGTAATATAATTTTTAGTGTAATTCACAAGATACGTTCTATTTTCACTCTCAGTGGAACTTTACGGTACTTTAGTAATTATCACATGGTTTGTCTGAAACTGATCTTTAGTTATGTTTTATTTGTGACTCAACCATGATTTTTTTTTTCCTGTTTGAATGGAAGAGAGGTAAAGAATAAGAAGCGTTAGGTTTCAGGTTGATTGTGGTGTGTCGATCATGGAACAGAAATGGTTTAGTCTTCTGTGTCCAGAGGATATGCGTATGTCTACATGCATCATGCTAGATTTGAAATGCGTAACGGTACGAACCACTGCAGTGTTGCTACAATACATGATTATGAAAGTTACCATGAAATCTCTAGGTGTTAATTAGCCATATTCAGGTTCGCTGTCTGACAGTGTCTGCCACATTAATGTGCAATGAGATTTTATGTATGAGATCTTAAAGTCTTAATAAAGATTTTGTATTTAAATACTTACTGTTTCTGTTTTCTTTTGCAAATTCTCATCAAAGAAGGCCACACTTTAAAAAACTAAAAATTATCTTTTTAATATCAATACATTGAAAACTACTATGATGTATTCCTAAATGTACTTTTAAATCATTTTTAAATAATGCATAATTTATTTCATATTACAGTACTGAAAATTACATTTATTTGCATTACATTACAAGAGGCTACTGAGAATTGGGCAAGAATTAATAGAATGTTTAAATTTCACATTATGGAATTTTGGTTATTTATTCATTTATTTATTTACTTTTTTGTGAAACATGACTGACATTTCTTTGAAACTGAAATGAAACTAAAATTATTAAAAAAATTGTTCATTAAAATAAGCTAAACTAAAATAAAATAAAAATATTACCCAAAAAAAAGAATTTTTTACATAAATGCATTTATTTTTAATTACACTGACGTCAGTTATACTTGGACAAAAAATACTGAGAAATATAAAAATTCAACCGCTGGCACTTATGATCCAGCCTACAAATAGTCTTTTATTAGGTCAAGCATCAACATAGGTGGAGCAGCAGATATTGGGTCATCTTTTGTGGCCCCTGGATAGTGAGTTTAGACTGAGCTTAACTATCCATTAAATGTGCATGACATCCTTTTTTGACTTATTCTTCTATTGAAAGCTCCCTGAAAATATCAAAATGACAGAACTGTCCCATTCTACTGCTTCAATTCTTCTTCCTCCTCCTCTTCTTCTTTTTCTTCCTCCTCCTCTTCTTCCTCTTCTTTTTCCTTTCCTAGCTCCTCTTCTTCCTCCTCCTCCTCTTCGATGTCCAGTTCTGGTTTGCTTTGTGGAGGTTTTTTGTAAAGTCCGGGTGTGTGTGGCTTCACATGTGTGTTCTGTGTGTTGATTTGAGGCCGAGATGGGGTCATTTCATTGCTCTCCTGGCTGGAGTCCTGATTGGCCGATTGTGCTGAAGAATGAGGCTTACGGTAGCATGCCGCACGGGGCCCAGAACACGAGGAGGAGGTGACTGAGCGGTTGTAGTGTGAAGCCGCCATACACTCGGCAGCCGAACGATCGCAGACGCACTGCAGTCGATCACACACACTCACGCCTGAACCTGACATGCATACACACCACAATCATTAACACAAAACTGAAAGTTCTTAATTTTGGTATTTTTTTTAAAGTCGTTTTTGCATGCATTATGTGTGTGTGTGATGTCTTACATCGAGGCTTTCCACTGTGGCAGCTGATGTGAGCGTTGAGTTTTCTGTTTTTCCTGCAGCCTAAAACAGCAAGCTGCTCCAAACAGCACTGCTGCAGAAAACAGCACCTGACACAGAGACACGTCAAGGACAGTCAGAAAACAACAGAGCTTCATTGAATTATATACAGTATATATATATATACACTGCCACTCAATAGCTTTTTGTGTTTCTTATGATCTTATTAAAGCTTTTGATTGCTTAAACGCTTGAGAACACATGGTTGATTTCTTTATAACACATACATTTTTATAATAAAATAGATATATTCAAAATTTTGGGGTCGGTTATATTTTTTTTATGTTTTTGAATTTTTTTTCTGCTCACCAAGGCTGCATTTATTTGAGCAACTATTGTAAAACAAGATACAGTAAAATTAATACTTTTTATTAATTTTTATTATACTGACCCCAAACGTTTGATTACTGCCTATCCTTAACTGAAGCCAGCATTTTGCTAGTGAAGATGTGTGTGTTAGTGTGTTCTGACCGGTCCAGTTGGTCCACTGGGTTTCCTGTCCCCTGCTGTCCACAGTAGCAGCCGTAGTGTTGATATTCATGAGGACATCGTCCGGTCAGACAGTACAGCATTTCTCCCAGAGCAGACATGTCCCTCAATACCTGTCCAGATGTACTGTACTGGAGGAAAGAAGTGCTGCACTCTACAAACACACACACACACACACAAATTAATGCAACCACACTTCTTTGATTTTGGCATTTTGTCATTTCTATCCCATCATGTCTGTTTGTTACTTATCCAAGTATGGCCACATGCATAGTAATTTGATTTCAGCTGCACTAAAGCGTTAATTTGCCTTTTTAAAATGCCACACACGTTTAGTCTGACTGAAAATATACCAGGCAGTTTTTGAAGTCAGACTAACAGACCTACTGTAAGCAATGCAATTATAGCTTGAATACAAGTTAATCAAGACTACAGCTGGCTTGGGCTTTGTGTAAATGTGCTGAAAAACAGAGGTGACTTCCATTTAAGGCAAACCTTATTTTTACAGAGATTTTAGGCTTTTTTTTCCTTCATACGTTTCTCTAAGACCAATGTATGTATACTCTATGAATATTTTTGTCGTTTTCGCTCTATATTTCTCACCTTTAGAGTAGTCTTGCTGCTGCTGCAGATCTGACAGTCCAGCGGCCTCCAGTAAAGACCAGGCAAAGAGCGGTGCCGCTCGTCTCCAGACCTTGTGAGACTCTGGGAAACACAAACAGACACACTGATTTATGTGCACCAGTGTTTGGAGAATAGCTTAACCTAATTTACCCAAGCAGGACAAGTTCTTGGATGAACATTCTGCAACAACATTACCATACCAATCAACCAATTAGATTTTGGGAACAGGGTTATCATCTACGCACATCCTGATTTTGCTGAGTTTGATGTGCTGATGTGCCGTGGAATGACATTTTAATCCAAAATTATAGTTTTGACCATATCTCTACACCTAAACCTAACCTTACCCATAAGTAATGCCTAAAATCATATTTAATGATAGATGACTGTAACTGATGTACAGCACCAAACAATGATTGTAAGCCTAAACTTCACAAAAACTATAAACTGGTTCTTCAAATCTGATTGGCTAATCCCAATGTTGACCCAGGGACACGTCGAATCAGGTTCTGCTATCATCTACCAATCACTTACCTCTGATTTCACAAACAAGTTTCGGCTCAGTTTCAGGGTTCTCGAAATGACAGGGATCAAACTAAATTCTATGGTGGTGAACAGAAACTATTACACAACTAATGTAATTTTTTAGCCCCTATTTATCCCAATAGCGATTAAAGATAGTATTTTAATGAAAAAAGGGGGATTTTTTTTTTTCTTTTTTTTTTTTTAACATTGGTCAGAAAAGAGAATCCTCATCCTCATCAGTTGTTATAGAAATAGCTTTAACCAGTTTCAGTCATACTTTATATTAGGTGGCCTTGTACTTACATTAAAAATAAGCACACTGTACTTCTTGTGTTCATATTGTATTGCAAAGCACTTTTTGCTGCTATTGAGGTGGGATACAAGTAAGTTTAGGGACAGGTTTGGTGGGATGGGGTGTAAGTGATGAGTCAACAGTATAAATTTAAATGTACTTGCAGAAATTAATTACAGATGTAATTACGTATAGGTATTTAAAAATATAAGTGCAATGTAAATTTGTAATTAAAGCCATCTAATATAAAGTGGGAACCAGTTTTCTGTAATTTAATGCCAAGGTAATAAAACAAAAATAAAAAAAAAATACAGGTACTGCTAGGTTAATTATGAAAATGCATCATCACGTCTTCATATCAACCTAATTGACCATTTTGACAGACTGCTGAATCAGAATTAAATCATATTGCAGCTGTTTATGTACAATAGAATGTCACCTTTACCAGTTTTCTCTGATTCCTGCGAGCTGTCAGACGGCTCTTTCTCTTCCTCTTTCTCCTGGTTCTCTCTCTCCTGCTCCTCTTCCTCAGCCGACTCCTGCTGTGCTGTAGTGGTCAATGATGGTGAGCGATCCAAGGCAGGACGTTTCTGAGGATGAGGGGCGGTTTCAAAAGCAGGGAGGCCTGATATTGTGGTTCGTGTGCTCACGGGTCTGTGAGGAGCTGTAGAAGTGGTCTTGTGGTTCTTGGTGGGTTTTGCAGCTGTGTGAGCTGTTGGTCTTGGAGATGCGCTGTGAGTTTTTGTGATTGGCGCTGGAATGATCCACGTGGATGGACTCACCTCTCTGACCCTGGATGGGATCGCGGTGGTTTGGGTTTTCACTGATTCATTTTCTTCTTCATCGCTTTGTGGATCTTCCTTACTGTCTTTCTTGTGCCTTCCATCTTCTTCAGATAGAGATGGCTTTGTATGGGCTTGTGTTTGAGTTTGAATTGTTTCTTTGGTTGTGCTCAGATTACCTGTCTGTTCTGCGCTGCTTTCCTGACTCTCTCTGCCAGTGTCTTTATCTTCCTCACTCTTTTCATCTCTCATCTCTTTTTCCTCACTTCCTTTCATAGCAGTTGGCGGGGTTGTTTTGTGATTTGAGTATTGATTGGTTGTTATTTTAATGGGTGTGGTCATCAGAACTATATAAGGGCTTTGATTGGTTTCTGTTGAATGTTCTTCTGTTTCTATGTCACTCTCTGTCATTTTCTGTTCCTCTTCCCTCTCCTCTTGTGACTCATCACTCTTTTCCTCTGTTGTGATGTGTAAAGGTGGAACGACATACGGTTTAGCAATGTCCCTAGTGAGGTCATTAGTTGTAGTACGTGTACCGGATGTGTGTGTAGTACGTGCCGGTGTGTGTGTGACAGGTTTTGAAGTGTTGCTTGCAGGTGATTGAAGTGCATCTTCATCGCTCTCATCATCGTCCTCAGATGCTTGTGTGTGAGTTGTTTGAGTTGTGTGGGGTGTATAAGGAGTGTATTTATCCGGTGATTCTGTTGTTGCAGTAAGAGCTATGTTAAAAGTATGCTCATCTGTCATAGAACCAAAATATTAGAGTCAGAAAATATGCTGAATGATAGCAAAATTAGTTTTCAGTATAAGAAATGCTCACTGTTTGTGCTCCACTCCATTGCATCGTGGGTAATAGGGATTTCTTCCTCTTTGTCTCTACCCAGCTCTTCTGTCGTCAGCACAGCAGTAACTAAAATACAGAAAGCGCTTTAAAATGAAATGTTTAATTATATATCAACATAATTGTATAATTTATTCCTCACTTACTTTGTTTATGTAAACAAAAACAGTTGAAACATCCTAAAATATCTTCTTTTGTGCTGCAATATTGTTTTTAACTAAAACTATTAGAATTTTCTTTCAAAAGTTAAAATAAAACATTTAAGAAATGAAACTTAAACAATGTACGCATAAATTAGAAATGTTGCCTTGGCAGCTAACAGAAATAAAATTGAAGTATTAATATTACAAAAAAACATAAATGTAAACTAAAGACAAATAACCATGATAATTACATTTAAAAGTGAAAATATAAATTCTAAATATTAAACAATATTAAAATAGTAAATTAATAATGCTAGAATAACACTGGTGCAGACAACAGAATGACATACACTCTTGGTAGCAAATGAGGGTGAGAATATGATGCCAGAATTTCCATTTTTGGGTGAACTAATTTATGTGTTTACTCTTATTGAATTGTTTTTAATAATTATTGTATTAAATAAGTTTCTTCTTCTTAACTTCGGGGATCTTATTGGGCAATTTGTGGCACTGGTTTATGATTTACATCTTGAGTCACTACATATGGTCTTACTTAATTTATTTTAAATTGCTTAATTAAGAATTATAAGAAGCCAGTATCTAAGGAAAGTAATAGAAATGCTACGAGCCTGTGGGGTTGTTTGTTTTTGAACAGTGAGTGTACTGGAATTTCAAAGAAGTCCTTGATGTACTCACAAGTTGAGATAAATGTGTTTGTGACTAGATAAAAGCTGAAAATGCACAGACCTACAAAGTGCATATGAGGCTGTAAAAAAAATGGGACACTCTTACCATTCTCATATTCCACTGCCTCCTCTTCCTCTCTCTCGACTATACTTCCTCTCTCTGAGTTTCTGTCCATTTCTATTTCCTCTGCTTCAATCTCCTCTTCCTCTGGACCTGAAGATGAGGTTCAGCTTAGGTCAGTGAAGTCTTTAGGTGGATGAGGATTACTGGAGTTCACAGAACTAGCGATATGGGGGAAAAAATCACCCTCTGGGCTACAGAAAAGAGTCTAAATATAAGTTCAGTGAAGCACTTTACCTGACTGAAATATCCCAGGGTAGTTTGTGCTCTGGATATTGCTGCTCTGAGAGCCGTTAACCAGCCCCAACTCATCGGTGAAGTTACTCACAGTCTCATTCAGTGTGCCATTAACTCCTGAAAGACAAAGAGTAAGAGAGGCAGGGATTCTATGATATTTAAAAATGTTGAAATAATAATAAATTGTAATACAACTGTATTCCTGTTATGCAAAGGTGAATTTTCAGCAGGCTTTAACTTGAATTAGAAATATTTCATAACATATAAATGTCTTAACTGTCACTTGATCAATTTAAATCACAATTCCTTATCTCCTATATAGACAAATTCATAACAAATATTACAAATGTTTAGATTTTTTTTACATAGCTATTTACAGTATGTAATTGCATACCTATTAAAAGGCTATTATATTTATTTATGTTTATTGGTATATTTGTTCATATTAAAATATATTTTTGTGCATTACCATAGAATATGACCTCCATGTCGATGTCTGATGGAGAAATCTCCACCCTGCCTGAAACACAAACCGCACTGTTAGATGATCAGCCTAACTGAATCTCTCTCTTATGTGTGGCTAATCTAATATTTCCCTCCAAAATGTTTTCAAATGGCTGCAAGTCCCTTTATTACAAAGAAGTCAAGTCATTTATACAGTATATATTATAAAGCTAATATTATAAGCAACAAAGAGCTTTACAGCTATTACAGGCAACAAAGAAGAGAACAAATAAAAAAAAGGATCAAATTCACTAATGTGGGTCAAAACAGTCTCACCTGTTCCTCTGACCATATCACTAGTATAGGTATCGTTATCAGGTAGATCCGTCACAAAGGGAGAGTCTGAATGAAACAAACGAGAGATGAAAACTATGAAAATGCAACAGATTTTTCTGAACACACCTGCTGTTACTGTACCTGTCTGTGCCGTGAAAGTTTGGTTATCTCCAACCTGTTTTGTGAATGGGCGGTTGGAGCTGATGCAGTCTATAACCATCCGATCACAATGACAGAATCCTTCCTCACAGAAATCCAACATATCTGCAAATGTTGGATACAAATTTGAGCTCAACCAACTGTTTCTTCCACACAGAGCAACTTAATCGTATCATGTAAATACTATACTGGATAGTGACACTATAGAGAGTGTATTTGTACTCAGAAACACATTCATATTTTAGCCCTTCTGGTTCCATCCTCTCTCCAATCATTGGGCTTTTTACATATGCTGATTGCAGCTAGGTTTCAAAGTTGATCCAATTGATGAACAAAATGTTTGTTTGTCACCTGAGGTGGGTAGAGTTCCCAAAAACTACTCAAGTAAAAGTACTCATAGAAATATTAGTAAAGACTGCTCACTAGTTACTTTGGATCAAATAGTGAATAATATCTCTAGTCTATCTTGTAATAAAAATCATAATTGTTGATTATTTCCTTTAAAAAGTAAAAAAAAAGTGTGATTATTAATTACGATTTTAACAATTTATACTGAATGATGTTTATACTGTTGCTTAACTATTTTGCTGTTCTTTGCAGCTTTCTATTCATAAAAAAGGAATCCTGAACAAAATGTCACAGGATCTGGAGTAACTGGAGTAACAGCTGATGAAAATTCTGATTTGCATCACTGAATTAAGTTATATTTTAAATCATATTAATTAGCCTATATTATAGGCTTTTTATAACCTCTGACATGGCCTTAAATGAAGCCATGAAAATGTTGTAAAATCATGTGTACCACAGCTGGAGTTGTAGCTGCAGGTGTAGTTGCTGTATGTTGGTATCCTCCGACTGCAGTTTCTCTCCGTTAGCTCTTGAGAACATCTCCAGTGGGTTAAACAACACCTACAACACAATCACGTTCAATTTCATTTATTTGCGTATTTTTATTTATAGGCCTAGCTTCACAGAAAATAGGACGGGAGAAGAAAAATGACAGGAAATGAAAACATTAAAGGGATAGTTCACCCAAAAATGAAAAATTGATGTTTATTTACTTACCCCCAGGGCATCCAAGATGTAGG
>JAUMHQ010000046.1:11162564-11191125 GCA_032361165.1 Enteromius paludinosus
GTTTTTCAAATTATATTAATCTTAATTAAAATTGTAGAGCTGATTTTTTTCACTCAAGCTATCATATAAGAAAGTAATAATGTCAGCTTGGTAAACACAAAATGAGCATCTTAAAATTGAAGCTAAAATTAAGCTAAAATAACTTTAGAGATTTTTTTACTATATACTATATTTTTAGATTTTACTAATTTTAACAATAAAAAAATTCTATTCATTTTAATTTGACCTCCTTATATCCAATATCTGCATTTAAAATCTGAGTATGCTACCATAGTTTGAATGAATCAATCTGAAGTAAGTTGAATGCATGTGAATGCAATGCATCTTTCTCACCAGTCCCCACCAGAGGGCGTCTGCATAGGTGTCAAAGTCCTGCGGTTCTGGTGTTGGGGAGGGGACCTCACCGTATGATGGCTCCACAGTGCCATCATCCTTCTCAACCAGGTACACCAGGAAAGAAGCCAGGATCAATGACAGGAAGCCAATGTACCACGCTGTAATCAGCTCCTGACCGCACACACCAGCCGGGAAACACACACACACATAGCAGTACTGAGATCAAACTTCACCAGACACCGATATCTGATTGTTTGTGCTTGCGTATGTACTTTGCATGTCTGTGTATCGCAGACCATAGCATTTATGAGGAATCGGGTATGTGTGTGTGTAGTTGAGGTTGTGTGCATATTGCCGACCCCATCGGTTTATTTGAGCATGCTTGACATGATTTGAACAAGCAAGACGTGCTCTTAGATGTTGATCAAGAGGGAATGGCCTGCAGGCGTACATCACGTCATGTGTGTGGATACCTTGCTGTGTGTGTATATTGCAGATCCCAGCAGTTTCCAGGTGCCTCCGCGACGGTCCATTCGTAGCATCCGAAGGATCTGCAGGAAGCGCAGACTGCGCAACGACGTGGCCAACACATTTCCCTGGTTTCCTACGGCAACCACTGGCACCGACGCAATCAGTACAAAGATATCTGACAACACAGAGAGTCTCTTATTTCATTAAAGTTGCATTTATTTGATTAAAACAAATACAAAAAAAATAGCAATATTGTGAAATATTATTACAATTTAAAATATATATAATTTTCAATATAATTTTCAAATGTAATTTATTCCTATGATTGCAAAACTGAATTTTTTAGCATTATTACTCCAGTCTTCAGTGCCACATTCGTGGGGCGTGTCCACTAATGACATGGAGGAGAGAGCTGTTCAGTGAACAGATCAAATTTGTTGTGCCACTCACGTCCAGCGTAGACGGCATCACTGATTATAGTGACTGTCAAGCATTTGAATGTTGTATTGTATGTGCACGCTGTATGCTTCAGTTTGACAGTGTGTTTGTTTGGGTCAGTGAGTTTAACTCACCCAGGACACACAGCGGTTTGCGGGCGAATTTGAGCCGTCCTCTCCAGCCCTTATATCGACAGCAGCAGCCAGCGGCCCATATCCTCAATGCAAACTCGCCTCCAAAAATAAAGATTGTGAATGTCTCCTGCAGGTGAGAGAAACATTCAGTCATATTCCTCTCAACCACAAACACTGCACTGGCTATGAACAGAAGGCACACACTCACAAGAATCACCAGCCAGTGAGCCGAACGTTCCTCGTGCTCTTTGAACGTTGTTAAGATGGACAGAATCAGGCATCCCAAAACAATCAGAAACCTAGAGATTCAGAAAACAGAGAGTGAGTAGATATATAGAGAGAAAGAGATGATAGATAGATAGATAGATAGATAGATAGATAGATAGATAGATAGATAGACAGATAAAACATAGCTGTGGGGGAAAAAATGGATTGAAGATTCCTTTTTTAGTTGCTATGGATACCAGCTGAGTCATGATAAAATCTTTTTTTTTCTATCTTGGAAAGACCTTCTACCTTTAGATATAAACGCTCATGGTATCCTTTTACCAGCAGAGGGGGCTGCTGAATATATGCACTGTATTTGGAAAGGGAGGCATGTGTTTGATATATATTTTTCCTTCACACTTGCGCAACAACCCTATCACCAGATGCTGAGCTGGTAAGATTTATAAGCTTATTTTTTTACAATAGGTAACCAGAAACCTGGGCCGGCTGTATACTGTATGGGAAGCTTATTCATTTTCCTTCCAGAATTTCAAGCAAACAAAGAAACATGCTGTGCTCACTAAATTATGGCTACTGAACAGAAAAATACATTTTGTCATCATTTGGCCACGTGTCTTTAAAAAAGGTCTGTATTCTACAAAAAAAGACGAACAAAATAAGACACGCAATAAGGGAAGCATAATAGCGTAAGAGTGAAGGAGACCGTTTTCAGCAAAAACCAAGAACTGTTTAGTTAGCCCAACACTTTCTTACAATCGACTGTAACTTACATTCAGTAATAATTATAGTAGTGCTACTTCTGAAACATTGGCTTTAGAAATACTCTATAAAGCAGAAGGTTACATGAGCCATACAATATTTATTTTTTGAGGTGAAATAACCTTCAGCAAGGATTCAGTGCCAAATACACAGAAACGCAGCCATAAATTCCTGTAATGATTTGTGTATGTGTGATTAAGCAGTTTTCTGCGGTGTTGTTTTGTTACGTCTGGGAATCCAGTACTGTGTGGCATCCATCAGAGCACACATACAGACTCACATATTTCTCTTATCGTCCTCACTCTATTCGTCAGTTGACCTGTTGGCAGTTTCTATGGTTTCGCATTTGTAGGTTATATCTGTGCTGTTTCCATGGTTACACATATTCATCACTCACACACATATAAACAGCCATACACACTGGTACATGCTCAGCATCTGGTCTCCTGAGAAAGCTTTTAGCATCAGCACACTAATAACCTGTAATGGTCATAATGTTCTCTCTCTCTTACTGTGTGTCCGTTTTCTTGAAGAGCGATGCTTCCCTCAACAGAAAGATAGAATAGCAAGACTTTCAGTGTGTTCATTCTCAACTGTTGCTCTAAAATATAATAATAATAATAATAATAATAATAATAATCTTAATGAAAAGGGCTATTAAGAGAGAAAACCACTCTACTACGCAGAATGTAGAGATGATTATGAAAAAAATATGATTATATATAATTAATCTGGTCTTCAAACTGATCAAAAAGACCAAAAATAAAGCAATGCACAAATATGTAAATAAATAAAATACAAGTGTAATTATTGCTTTTCTGTTCTCTTTGACCATTAAAGCTTCACAGGAATGTTTGATGTGAGGTGAGCAATGCATCTAATATTACATAATCAAATGTTTGTGCATTCTAGCAACAAGATACATGTGTGTGATCACCGAATAGGCATCACTGATATGTAACTGTGATAGTCATGTGCTGATGCATTCATTTGTCTAACATTCTCTGTGAGTTCAGTCATTTTTGCAGCATGGTTTTAATTAAACAATTTCATAGAGAATCACAAAACAAAACAAAGCAAAACAAGACTGTGGAAAAACACTAAAACTTGAAACATTTCATTGCAAAAAAAAAAAAAAAAAAAAAATACATAAACAAGACAAACACAAATAAACAAAACAAATGCATTCATTTGTCTAACATTCTCTGTGAGTTCAGTCATTTTTGTAGCATGGTTTTGATTAAACAATTTCATAGAGAATCACAAAACAAAGCTAAACAAAACAAAACAAAACAAAGCATAGCAAAGATAAACAAAACAAAGCAAAGCAAAGCAAAGCTAAACAAAACAAAGCAAAGCAAAACTAAGCAAAACAAAAACAAAGCAAAACAAGACTGTGGAAAAACACTAAAACTTAAGCCCCCCCCCCAAACAAGATACATAAACAAGACAAACACAAACAAACAAAACAAAAAATTCCAGCAACAAGTGTCTGATCACACTATAGTTGTCATCGCAGTGTAACCATTCACAGTCGCATATTGATGCCTGAATTTGTCTAATGTCATAAAGTTGTGAATGTTTATAATGAGTCGTTTGTGAAGCTTAGTTTCAATAAAAGCTCTTTTTGAATCGACAGGAAGTTTTAAAAGTTCCAGTAAGATTCCACAGTATATCATACTCTTTTATCCAACAACATCAAGGAAAATTTGATTGTTCGTAAAATGACCCCCTTCAGTGCTGTTTACAAAGAACTACTGAATTGTTAGAGATGTTTGTTGAATATAGAGGTTGGCGAGAGCAATCCACACCAATCAATAGTGATTCAGTTGATAAGTGGACACAGTAAAATCTGGGACCATTTTAGCCTCCACTGAACGGAAGCAACTACTATGCAGCGTGCAGTTTTTAACTAAAAACCAAATAAGACCATTGGCATGCAGAGACAATGTATATTTTTTTAAAAATGCATATTAATTATAGAATAAACATGATCAGTGCTATTACTATATATTAATCTACTACTGTTCAACTTTACAACAGAGGCTTATAAAACTATCAAATTGCATTGCAATCTATTGTGCTGGGGTTTGTCAGCTTTAAATTAAGCACACATTTAAATATGACATGTAATACAGAAAAAAAATACATAGATGTAATAGATTTAAATGCTAACATTTCTACATTGCAACAAATTTCCACCTTTTTCAACCTAGGTTGCAGCTTGAAATCTATAGCCAACTAGATGTACAAGTCATTCAAACTTAAACTACATTAAAATCAACTTAAGTTAACTTATTTTGATGAGAGAGCAATGTAAAAACATAAGTAACCTTGACATACTGATTATTTCATCATGAAAAAGTTCAAAAGGGGCCCAAAATTCCAAGTTTTTCTCATTTCAGTCACTTTTTGGGTCTTAAAGTTCAAATGAACAGCAGAAGTGCAGAAATGGTCCAAAACCCAAAATACTGTGATGTCTTCGAAAGAAAGAGTCTGTCATGGAAGCTTCTCTTTGCCTGTGTTTTGTCTTGTCTCCTGCTGTGAGAGTAATGTGTGTGTGTGTAACTTGACTGTTTGTCAGATCGATGTTTAGGGCATATTGGCTGTAATGGGAGCATCGATATATGAGGTGAGTCATAACAGGACACATCAACCTTTATAATAAAGCACACACACAGCGTGCGGTTCTGCCCCAGAGCATGCTGGATACTACAGTGAATTATTCTGTAGTACTTGTGAGGAAAAGAGAAGGAGCCAGAGAGAGAGAGACATGTAGGCCCATTAGAGGTTATTAGTGAGGTGGATGTTAAAAGCACAGTATTTCTCTGCTGATTTCAGGGAACAGCAGATTACAGCTCTCACCGGAGACCAGAGCACAAATCAGCAAGCATTTGCAGACAAGAGATTCAAAACTCTCCAAAAATTGGTTTTCAGGTTTATTTCATTTATTTATTTTTTGTTCTGATTTTAAAATACTCTTATGTAAAATAAACTTTTATGTCTTATATCAGCTAGCCCCGAGGTATATATGATATGTTAAGACATCTTAATGAAAATTTGATGTGACCAGAAATGACCAACCTAGTATCATAAAAATATATACCTCTGTGCAGTTTTTATGCAACACTGTTTTTACATGCCTTACAGCATGTTCAGTTACAAAGAGAAATGTATACTGAGTGGCGCTAAAACAAAGATTCCAATTATGTTTTAATTTCTTTTGACTGTTTTGTCAACCCTTTATAGGGCACTCACTGAAATAATTGGAAATTCATAATTTCAACCCTGGAAAGTTATCGGAGGCTATAACAAGACTTTAAAGCTTCCGTGAATTTTATGTTGTAAATCTAGGTCAATGAAATTACCATATATGGTTCCTCGCCAGTCTATGGCCATCCGTTTTCCCAAAAAAGGCATATATTTACAATGTTACAAACACACAGAAAATACAAAATAAATACATTATGTTATGCCATAGGCGTTCCTTGTTCTATGTTTTGACTTTTGCTTTATGTGCTTGTGTTTTCATGTTTTTCTCCATGTGTTTTCCCTTCATTGATAACTCCGCTCCATCATTATGTTCACCCAGCCGTGTTTCCCCAGGTGTCCCGTGTTCCATGTTGATTAGTCTCTGCATAAATTCACGCCCCATGTCTTGTCTGATTGTCGATCGTTGATGTTCCTGATTATGTTGAAGATGTGTGTTTGTCTCGTTCAGTTGGCTGTATTTAAGTCAATAAATGTTCTTTCAAGTATCCTCATTCCCGTGTCCTCCTGTCTCCCGCTGAAGAGCGCACACTAACCAGCGTATCCGTGACAGAATGATCGACCAACAGTGAGATGGCGTTCACTGTTATCTGCGATTGGAATCCATTATGGCCAGATCAGCCAGACCCGCTCTGTGATCCGGATCCATGGTGGCTGGATTGGCCAGACCCACCCTGGGATCAGGATCCATGGTGGCCGAATCTGCCAGAGCCGGTCTGTGATCCGGATCCATTGTGGCCTACTACCTATGGAGATGTCGGTTGCTGCCGTAGAGTCAACAGAGGTTCCATTGGTGGCTGCTCAACCCATGGAGGCCTCTGAGTCGCTGTCTGGTCAGTCCTGGAGGGCGCTATCACAGACTGTTCAGCCCAGGAGGACGTTGTCAGCGTCTGGTCGGCCCAGGAGGACGTTGTCAGCATCTGTTCGGCCCAGGAGGGCATTATCACAGCCTGAGCAGCCCAGGAGGGCAAGGACGCTGTTTGTTCGGCCCAGGAAGGCATTGTCACAGTCTGTACAGCCCAGGAGAGCCCTATCATTGCCTGTTCAGCCCAGGAGGGCTTTATCTTTGTTTGTTCGGCCCAGGAGGGCACTTTCATGGCCTGTTCGGCCCAGGAGGGCACTTTTACTGACTATTCGGACCAGGAGGTCATTCTCGTTGTCTGGGGAGACCAGGTGGGCTTCTCCACTACCCGCTCCGCCATGGAGGGCGGTTGAACTGTTTGTTCGGAACAGGAGGTCTTTGCCACTGTCTGCTTTGCCTCGGAGGGCATTGCAAACATCTGTACCGCCCTGGAGGGTGTTCCCTTTGTCTGGTTTGCCCCGAAGGACGTCTCAGTCATCTGCTCCGCCCTGGGGGGGCGTATGAACTGTTTGGTCAGCTCAAGAGAGCATCTTCGTTGTCTGGAAGCTGCGCCTTGGGGGAGGGCTATGTAACGCCTACGGCGTTCCTTGTTATATGTTTTGACTTTTGCTCTATGTGCTTGTGTTTTCATGTTTTTCTCCATGTGTTTTTCCCCGTGTTCCATGTTGATTAGTCTCTGCATAAATTCACGCCCCATGTCTTGTATGATTGTCGGTCGTTGACTGATGTCGTTTGAAGACGTGTTTTTGTCTCGTTCAGTTCGCTGTATTTCAATAAATTAGTCAATTAATGTTCTTTCAAGTATCGTTGTTCCCGTGTCCTCCTGTCTCCCGCTGAAGAGCGCACACTAACCAGCATATCCGTGACACATAAAATGTACATAAACTTTTTCTCATTTAATTAATTAATTTTTTTCCCTTTGTTTTATTTTTTTTCTAATGGGCCATAGTCTCTTGTTTTCCAAAAGCTGGATATGTACAAAAAATAACAGTTTAGATCTACCGAAAACGAAGAATACTGACAAATATGTAAATATATAATAACAAGTGAAAATAGCACACTAGTCTAGGTTGTACCACTTATCTTAGAAAATCTTTAAAAATAAACACCAATGTATGCCATAATAATATTAACTGGGTTAAAAGTAATAAATGAATAAAATCTATTAAGTTAAACATTATATTTCACTATTTATGGCTTGATCGTTTCAATAAATCTCCCAGTGAATCACTGCATAATGCTATACAAACCTGTGTCAAAATTACACATTTTAATGCATTATTTGTATATACATAAAAATAAATCCTCTATCGGGCGCATGTCTAAATATAGACATACAGGCACTTACCTGAATAGAGCGTATGATCAAATATGATCACACCATTTTTCATGTCACAGCGTTCACTAATTTCTAGAAATCTTATGCAAACAATACCGATCTCAACATTTAACACAACTATTCAACCATATAATGCATGAGTTTCGTTAACTTAGCATTGTTCGTGTCGATGCTATTAATATTTCTGTTAGAGTAGGTATGAACGTAAACGCATACTTTTTTAAACTCCGGAAGTATGCTGACATTTGAAACGCCCCGGGCAACACCTGATTGGTCAAATGCCATGGTGTTGCCATCTGTGACATAGACCGATTTCTGCTAATTGGCTGGAAGAAATCCATGCACTTACACAAGCTCACGGAAAGGCACGAGACGGCTATAATGAATGATCGGTTAAGCTACCAAATACAGTTCTTTACCCGGTAAAGGGTTAAACCGTAGTTACACAGGATTCGAGCTCCTCGTCTCTCAAGTGAAAATGTGTGTGTGAAAATAATAAAAGGTGTTTTACTGCCATATTTGTAAATGCCATATTGAACCTAATATCTCCTTGGACGACAGTAACTGCAACTAAACACCTCCTCAAGTTTGTTCAGAGCTGTGCTCGTCTCTGTTGAGGACCTGATTCTTCTTTTAACCACTCTTTTAACCCTGACAAACTAGGTCTTCAAGTGTGAATTGTTTTTTCACGTCCCCCTTCCTCTCTATAGGATTCAACTCAGAACTTTAACTAGGCCACTCTAAAACTTTACTTTCATTTCCAAACGACGCTTTCACTCCCGAACACTGAACTAAGCTCATGCTTGAGATGCCTGCTGTTGTTCTGGGATCTTTTGAGACTTGCCGGTTCAGGAGCTGCCGTGTTCCTGGATAATTTTTTTGTCCGGTCAACCACTTCTGGGAATATTCACCACTACTCTATTCGCAGGTAATGGATTGCACTGAGGTTCAACAGAGGCAGAGAAATGGACTTTGTAACCCTGTCTAAACTAAAGCAGCGCAACTTCAGTTGCTTCTTTAATTGGGGCATGTGAACATGCCTTCTAAATCTAATGGCTCAACAAGATTTGTTTTTTTTCTTTTTTAATTTCAAGACTAATTCACTTAAATTATAAAACAAATGTTATATCAAATAAATATTTAAAATATAAAATGTTTTATGTCAAAAATGCATAATAACGATACAAAAACAACCATTAGAGATGTAAAAAATATAGTATAAATATAAATTATTATTTTACTACAATATTAAACATTCATATAAATAGTTTTAAAATAATATAATTTAGACTATTAATATAATAATATTTCTCTCTCTTTCACACACACACACAATATATTTATATATAAAAACTAATTTTTTAGCAAATAGATGTAGATAGTATGCTGTTGCAAAACACCATCAACAAAGGTACTTGTACTTTTTAGCACATTTACATATTCCCTCTTGCCTCCGGCACCAAAACCACTCATGCACATACCAAACGCATAGACTTTCACATTTTCATGTGCATAAGGTGTCATGTACGTGTAAGCCAAACATACAGTCTTCCTGTGTTGGCATAATCTGTTTGTTCTCTTTTAGCTGTGGCTCTAATTTGGGACAGTTGCTGAGCAACAGAAGCTGCAAGCACATCCCTGTGTCATGCATAGGAAATAAAACACATGTACTCACTTTCACACAAACATACACGAGCATGAACGCTCAGACACTCTGACACTTACTCCCTTATTTTTGTTTGCTGTTGGTTGCAGAGCAACTGCTTAAATTAGAAGTGCGTGTAAGTGTGTGCCTGTGCGGTGAGGAGGCTGAGTGGTGTAAATATGCTGGAAGTGTGTATGTTCATCGGCAGACAGTTGAGCAGCCCTCCTCCGCTGCATAAGGCGATGTTACCGTGGAAACATGTCACATGACTGTGTGCTTGAGGAGGCAGTAAAGCGGCCATAGCAAATAAGAGAGAGGAAAAGACTGCTATTTTTAAATCAAATTAAATCCATTTCTACTTTATAGAATACATTTGATTGGTTCTGTTTGATTGGAGAAAACGCATTAAGAAGACTTTTTAAAAAGTGGACAGATCCACCTTTTCTTTAAGATACATCAAAAGACAAACTTTTCAGCGAACACCTGATTCACAACTATTCTTTTCTTTTTTTAACAAACTATGATGCATTTAATAGATCTTATTTTATTGAACTGAATGACATTAAATGACAGAGTATATAAAAAAAATTGTCACTCCCTTTATGATCTTGCTAAATGGCTAGCTAGCTACCTGATGCTAACTTGAAGTCATTTTTAAATATATAGTGCAACATAAAATATATAAGGCTAAATGTTTTTGTTCAACCACCTAAGTTAGAATACATTTGATAGAAAAACAAAGGATTTAATGTTCAGAACAGAGTAACTACAGTAAATAAGCCATGTCCTCTGGGGGCATTTTATCCCACACAAAACGTTTGAAACAAAAAAATCATGAAAACATAATTATTATATTTTTTAGATAACATGTACTTGAAGGCCTTAATAATCCCCACTCTACACTATGTCTCTATTTTTATTTTGTGGAAAAAAATTTGTTTATAAGTTAAATTGCTGTAGTTAAAATTCAGTTTTTTTCCAAGATGAAGGGTTGTATAATTTTCAGAAACTAATGTTTGATTTTAAAGATGTTTTAGAGCTTATCTTGCGTAGCCACTGATGTCTAATGTTGACTCCTTAACTGGGTGTCCTGAGCAAAAGTAGAATAAGATTAGAATATGATTTGGCAGAGCTTTTAGCTTAAATATATGGAAGAAACTAACAGATCTAATACAGAACAGATCTAATAAAGAGCTCCAAACAGGAAGGATGGAAGCCCCTGATGGCCTTCCATCAAGCTGCTCACTTTTGACCATATTCACTACTTCACCACTACTTAACAGCAACAAAACTTCTTAGTAAGGTGATGCTGCATAAAACAACTTAGAGCCAGAAAGGAGAATGACTCATGAGTGATCACCGCTGTGCTTTTGAGCAAGGCACCAGGGAGATTGTCCCTGTAATAAATGTTCTGTAAGCTGCTTTGGATAAAAAGGTCTGCTGAATGACCGCTTCTTTCACATGACAAACCGCATTTCAGACTTATTGCAAGTCATTCTGTCAGAGTAGGCAAAGATTTGGAGCTTGAGGGAATTGGACCTGGTTGCTTGTCCAGGACATTTGGGGACTCTTTTACCCAGACAGACCTGACTCAGGCAGATGTGTGTATGTGTGTGGGGATGGCAGAGCCTGCTCTCATGGCCTCATTAAACTCAGCAAGATCAATCATTGGTAGATCATTTTATGCTTCCCTTCGAATGCTTCAAACAGATTCTGTACTGAGTAGATATGTTCACTTGTACAGAGAGTACCTACTGTACTTCTACTTCTGCTATGTTGGTGTGTCTTTAGGAGTTTGCTTTCCACAATAATTAAACGTTAACGGGTTGAGCAAATATCAACATTTAAAGCATTCGTGTCAAACTCAATTTCTAGAGGGCCACAGCTCCACACATTTTAGCTCCAACCCTAATCAAACACACCTGATCCAGCTAATCAAGCTCTTCCAAGTAGATGTGAGTTAGAGCTGGTTGGAAGTAAACTCCCATCTGTGGCCTTCCATTAATTGAGATTATGGCCTTTCCACCACTTTAGTTCCAGAACTAAAAGTACAGTACTGGGACGTCTAGCAACTGAAAGAATGGAAGGGGTGACGTCAAAACAAGCCAAAAAGTGGGTAGTTCCACAATTAGTGCGAAAGGCCCTATTCAGATATATTATAATTTTTTTTTCCTTTTTGGGTAAACTATCACTTTAATTTGTGATTCAAATAAAAAAATTATATATAACATTAACTTGATTGACTTGTATTCCAATTGAAATCCAGCTGCGGGTACTGTACTACAAACAATACCATTTAACCATTTTGCAATAAATATTAATAATACACTTATCAAATTAGGCTAAAGACTTTTCCAGCCAACCGCCATTTAATTCTTGACCTCTTTTATGGGAAATGTCTCAATAATGAGAACACACTATAGACATACTGTAACATGACATGAGGACTGGAATATGTGAGCAACATTTACACTACACTACTCACATATTATAGTGAGAATCTTTCTAGATGAAAGCAATGTTTGCTTACAAACCAAATTACTTGTAAAAGCCACAATTCAATCATACAACTGGAGTCTATTCGGTTGTTGCAAAGAATTACTGCTATGCACATCTTCTTGTGGATTCTTGTCTCTTTTATTTATAGGCAGAGATGAGAAAGTGATGTTAAATCAGAGGAAAAAAGGTAAGATCAAGCTGCCCAGATGAGCACCATGTCCCATGAGCTAACCACCTTCTCCAACATCTTTAATTCAGCCTGACAAACACGTTTGCTAAGCAAAAAGAGGAACGTGTTATTTTCTTGGCACATATCTGAACACACACACACACAGGGATTCCCCACTTTGACAGCACGCCATTTCCATTCTCACTCAGTAACACAACAACCTGCCGTGATAAAATGATCTGTGAATTACAGAACCGCAGAGAGCACGCGCACACACACAGCACGTGCACACACACAAACATATTTACACTTCCACATTGTGAGTGTGTGTGTTAAAGAAAGAGACCGGGAACACTGGTTCATATATGACATAAATGGATTTTCACTCACTTTGAGAAACAAATCCTTTAACCTTTTATTTGACTGTGAAGGTCACACACACTCACACACATACAGTACACACACACTGGCAGAGGAGGCCAAATAGAGGTGAGGAATCACCATGTGGCCTCAGAATGCTGGGTAATGCAGTTTAGGGAGGAAGAGACTTTGCACCTTCTGCAAATGTGTGAGGTGATACTGCTGTTAGAGTTTCCAGTTTTATCCCACTGTAAAACTGCTGCTTAGGCAAAAGGAAACTAAAGTAATTCACCTGTTGCGAATGTAAGAAAAACTAATTTGCTCATTTTCTTTAAATTGAGCTAATTATCTGAAGCCAGAACCAGCTAGAATAGCATAGAAATCCTATTTAGCTGTTGAAATGAGTACCGCAGGCCAAATTTAAAAATATTGGACAGAGATGTTTCTCCTGCCTCCATAGATTCTACAGTTTTTGGTTGCCAGATTGAGGACACACAACTGGGATGATCGCAATTAACAATAGAAAGTGACGAGCCTTAAACTGTGAGTTGATTAATTAATTTGTTCCCATTTTAATATGGCTTCTTAGTTTGGGTAGAATCTGTGATCTCTGGCTCAATTCATTTGCTGGCTGCAAATCTGGCAGCCCAGGGTGTCAAAATCGTATTGGGTAAATTGGCAGTAGGGAAAAATCACACAGACACAATATTCTGAAACAAAACACATATGTAGAATTTTTTTTGAGAAACTAGTATGTGAACTAATCTCATATTATACATATTATAGTATTTGTATGCTTCAGTACAGAAAACATACTGCATTTTTAAATGTTGTAGTAAATTAGCTTGAGAAGTTTCTCTGTACAGTATTCTTACAAAGCAGTTAGCTACACTCCAATAAACAGCATCAGCGAGATTTTTAACTCCTTCCCTGCCACTGACAGAATTTTCCATGTTTTATGAGAAACTTTCACAAATTTCTGGCTTTCCATGTTTTCACTGGTATATGGTAGAAGGCACTATTCCACACCTCTGAAAAAGTATTGAATCCCTGGTGAAAAAGCAACAGAAGCAAGTGAATTCATACTGTGAGCAGATACATATAGTCTACAAAATAATGCCATCAAGAATTGAACAGAATGAAAAACTGACTAATGTTACCAAATGAAATGTCAACCCACAAAGTGGTATAGGACCACGCAAGCTTTGGTGATACTGATGGACTCGATCTACTCCATCTGTGTTTTGATCATTGTTCTGAATCCGATTCAGGAGTAGTCTTTTGCCAAAACACAATTTTTCAGATTTTTGTTTAAAATGCTGCTTTGCCCACATCCAAGTGATGAGAAAATACTGCTTTGTTCAATGTTTTTGTTTCTAAGTTTGTTTAAAAGCAAAAAGCTCAGTTCTTGACGTGAACATTTCGTGAAAATAATGAAAAATGCTGATGGTGGCTGGCAGCTTAAAAAAAATGTATTATAAATTAAATGTATTATAAGCTCTATAAATTAATGTATTGTCTTGAAAACAAATGTGATACATTTCAACTTCTGGGTTTGTTTTAATAGTAATGTGGAGACTGTTCCTTTAAACATATATTTGTTCTAATTATGGATAACGGATGGATCAATGGAGAGAATGGATTAGGTGAGATCACCTCCATGCGGAATAAGACAAAGTAGAAAGCCGTGAATCAACATTAATCAGCAGAGAAACTGGAAAGACACCGAGCCCCCCCTCATGCCCTCTTTCTCTCTACGGGTTGAAGGTCACACAGTCATCACCTCCAGGTGAGGACAAACACTGGACACTATCCTAGATGTCCAACTGACCTTCAGTTATCGTTGCATTGCGGCAGTTGCCCGCTACTAGACTGGTTTACTACAACTCACTCCTCATTGGACCTCTTGAATCTATCCAGCATGTTATTTTATTTGTCATTCAGCTGACACTTTCTTACCCAAAGCAACTTAACAATATATTTATGACAGGAATCACCCGCCCAGAGCAACCCTAGGTGAAGTGCTTTGCTCAAGGCCAAACTGTGATGCAGCTATCCACTTTATGAATCACCACATCAACCTTCAGATAACTAGCTGAAGATCTCGAACCATTAAGCTGCTACCACCATCCCATTGGGAAACGCGGAAGCTTGTCATATTCAACCTCCATAAATACTCCCGTTATGTATATGGTGAGCTCCCTGTGTTAGTGTGATTTAGCTGCCTGTATCAAATTACACTTAGAGTTTGTAGCCAAGAGTGCAGTCAGTGGCCTTGGCCCCGTTACCCACAAGCTATGATAAGACCCTACCTACTCAGTTCAGCAGAAGGTTTTGATTTCATATATCCAAGGTAACATAAGAGCGTGGTTTCATTTAATCATCATTGCTCTGACTTATGTACTCCGCTTCAACCATTATTCACACATGACCTGACACCTTTCCAAAACTCTTTAATGAAGCACATGGAAAGTTTAATTAAGCCAGCCACTCCTCACAACACTAACGTCACCGTTTTAATCTTCAAAGTAAATCAGCCTTATGCGTCAAGCTTGACATCTTGTACAAGATAAATCTCCAATCTTCAGGGTGTTCAAGAAAAGCGGAATGTTCTTTAGTGAGATATAGATCAAGGAATTTCTGCTTTCTGAGATATGCTTTAAAATTCCCTGTTGTATGTTGGTGGTCACTGATTTTCAGCACTGAGTTCTCAATTTTGCCTTTGGCTATCGATTAGACACAACTGGTCAAATTTTAAAAAGAAACTATAATGGACAAATGAAATCCAAACCCTCTTTTTTCCTGAGCTCTGCTCTGTAGCAGCTTTGCTGATCACATCCCACCATTACTATATCAAATCTATTGATAAGGCATACTCCCCATCACACTGACTATGACAATTTGGCAACTTGCCACTTTCAGTTAAAAGATGCCAGACAGAGACATAAAAAGTGTGCTGGTTTAATATGTTTTTCTTATTTCAACCAATTGTCCAGAGGCACCCCATCACTGTGGGAACAACGGAGGCAATTATTTAAAGGATACTACCAATAGTTGGCTCACCCATCCTGCCATCCAGCTATTACACATCTAGTAACAAAATTACGCCTGAAAATCAAATGATTAATTATTGAAAATATCTATTAGTCATAGTATATAAAAAGTAAATAATCTTTATATATCTATATATATTAGCATATTTCATTACTTTCATTATTATGTATATATTATATTGTATAGTACATATGTAAAGGAATCCATAACATGACAATATATACTGTTTATACTACATACTATAAATGTATGCTGCGCAATGAAATAAGAGTCAAATATCCACACACGATATATATACATAGGCTACATACACAAATACATAATTTTTTTTTTTTTTTTAATACTTGTACTACACATTTTATGCACTGAAACGTAAAATATTTATTTAAAAAAAAAAAAAGTATTTTCCACAGCATCTCTAATCTTTAAATGAATTTTGCACTATTTTTGTTTTCTTTTATTATTACTGCAGATGTTTTTGTTGTGCTCCACAGAGACTATACTTAACAAAAGCATCAATTAAACAACAATAAAAAGGGAAGTCCCACCCTATGTTTAACAACTTAATTTAAGCCTTCCTCTAAAAACGCTGCTTTAGTAGGGTGGAGGCAAGCTGAATTATTAACTGCAAATTGCTCCCAAATACACCCATCCAGACACACAAACCACACACACATGCCACAACAGTTTTCAGCACACAGAGATTTTTGTAATCAATTATTCACATTAATATGGTGTGGACTAACCTCACATGATACAAAGGGCCTGGTTAAAAGCCCTGATACAGTCTGAGAAACCCCACACACTGGGGAAAAGCTGTGCTGAGTTGCAGATACTGTATGATCCACATCCTGCATGAGGCATTAAGCACGATGGACAGAAAATGGGCCATGGATAATGTGTGTTTGTGTGTGTAGACTACAGAGGTTTAGTGTCACGCTTGGGGCTTCATCTGCACTCTAGTTTCTGACAAAGAAGAACAATTTCCACTTAAACAGCATTAACATATATTGTTCCTTTTTAAGATAAGAGTCACTTATGTGTTGTCTGTGCTTTATAATCGCTTCACCAGTACTGATATCAGGACCACGGACAGCTCTACAGACCAGAGGCACTTTGTCAAGTCTGGACCTCTTTACTTCAGTGTAGCACACAGTGTTCTTATCTCAGCACCACAACGATCACAGGCAGTATCTCTGGCTCTACAGTGAGCTTATGGCGCTGTTATACGACCACAATCGGCTTCTAGACAGCTATAAGTGCTTTGATTTCTGGTCACTCAGCTCTGGCGGTAGCAGCTGGAGGTCATGCTCTGTTTCAGCACCATGGAGAGCCCCAGCACAAACTGGAACACATTATACACTTGAAAGTGATCAATGCAAAAGCGAAAAACTGCTTCCCTGCTCATTAAAAGGCAAGCTATCATTCTCTACACTACTGTAAATATACATAACTGTGGCTGCAACCATCATGAACATTAAAGAGAACCTCAATACTCATATTAGTGTTCAATCAGAATGTATTTTTCAAACAAATGTCTCTTAGACTTTGACATTTGCTCCTTTAATCTTGAGTATTTGATTACTTTTTCGTATAAAACAATTCCAGCCAAGATTCAGTAAACAAACAGGATTTACATGTCTTTTTCCATTTAATTTCCTCTCTTTTTAGGGTTCACAATCATATGGAGCTTTATGAGAGTGCATTTGCTATAAAGCTGTCGCTGGAACAATGTAGGGGGCTGTGCAAATAAATTGGATTGAACTGAATTGTTGTAATTTATAATTAACTGGGCCGTTCCCTCTGTGTGTGGGCGCTTCTGGGTGTGAAATGCATCTGGGTTCACTTACACAAACGCGTGGTAGAGCAGCGCCCATCCTCGTGGTCTCTCGAGCGCGTCGTAGATGAGATTCTGAATACGTCGCTTCCTGATATTATTCCTCTTCACGGGACGTGTGTAGCCCAGGGGCGTCTTAGCGAGAAGACCGATGTTCTGCGAGCCCCGTTTGAAGTCCAGTTCCCTGCCAGAGCCGACGAGCAGCAGCGCGCCGTCCCGTTCCTGCCCCGCGCACTGCTCCAGGTCTGCCGCCAGCGCTTTCTTTCGCTCGCGCGAGTCCTCGGAACCGTTAGTGGCATTTCTGGACCTGATTCCCATGTTCACTGCTCTCGATCCTCGGCGCCGCGCGTGTGAAAGTCCTAAATGGGGCGCATGCCATGATCCGGACAGGGAAAGCCCGAGCTCCTCAGTGGTCGTGGGTCATTTAAGGACCTCGTTCAGGAAGGGAGACGCGAGCATGGGCTGTGGATTGAAAAAAAAAAACCATTCAAAACTGTCATAAGTACGCGCGCTCTCATACATGTCGTTCGATTCTGGTTCTGGAACGTGCATCCCGATGTGAACGGAACAGCGTACTACGAGTTTTATCCACTACCATTCACCAACGCAACACCACGACCGAATACACAGCGAGAAACAAACGAGTATTCTGATTCACGAGTCGGTTCTTCTAAGTTAGTCTTAAAGATAAAGCGCAACCAATGTGAACCGATTCCTGAACGAATGACTCTTATGAACCGACTCTCAAAGATTCAAATAAATTCTTAAATCTGAATTATTCACAATAATTAAAAACGTTACTTTTGTCACGTCCGATTAGAAATTAAACAAGAACCGTTCTTGTGTTATATGTAGCCTTCGTATTGTAGGCATATGCCAAAAATATACTCAATATGAGTTATGTAATCAATTATATTTGTTTTAGAAATAAATAATGCATCCGATGTTACCATTTTTATTTTTGTTTAGTGCTTCATGTAGTAGCCGATACAACGACATAAAAGTCTGCAAAAACTCATTAAAAAGTCGGTGCTATATACATTGCATTTGTTCAGAAATTTTCTGTTAAAATCTACATTGATTTCATAATTTGAGACCGCCGAAGGTAAGGTTTTATGCAAAACATTTCACTCTTTCCTAGTGCCTTCCGCGAAAATAGGCTACTAAAAGAATCAATAATGGAACAGCAAACGAATCGAAATCAGGAAACGAATTGAATCTTGGAATTCATTACGATTCCCATCTCTAATCGCAAATGCCTTGTTAAATGGAAATATGTCGATGGGCTCAACAGCGCTGACAAAGAGCTTCTGGTCCATGCGCAACAACGCCGTGCAACAATTGCATCGCCTCGGCTCGCGCCTGCAGCCTGAACCGGGATGAGCAACACTCACGATGTCTGAAAGCATAAATATAACGGCGGTTCTGCTGTCAGCTGTACACACACAAACACACAAGGAGCTGCCTTACCGTGTTCTCCGCGCGACCGCATGATTGCTGATTCGAATTGTTCTCGTGCTGCCGTTGCTGGTTGAGATGAGGGAGGAGGCTCAGACGGTGCTTCAGACACAAGCGCGAGACAGAGAGCTTGTGGGCACGTGATACACTACTGACATAGCATCTCTGCGCCTCGACAACGCAATATTGTGCATGCCATCGCAACCCAAAACCACCAAGAGGCTGCTGGAGATGCTTTGACGTGAATCAAACGGCGGAAGATAAAGCACACCCGAATTCCTCCCGGGTGGATTGCTTGTAATCTTAACCTAAACGGAGTCACAAAGTGCACATCAAGCAGTGAAGCAGTGAAGGTGCATTGCATGTTCTGGATGTCTCTTTTATATGGCACACCCAGTTCAGGTCTTGGAGGATCTACAAATGAAAACATGACATAATTTAGGAGTGTTATATAAGTGAAAGAATACATAGTGTCTGCTATATATTATGCAAGAAGCAAAAGGTCAAATGGGTGTCCAAATATGCATTATTTATAAAACAGTAGGTGAACAATACCCTGAAGACCTGCTGCATCTGTTGAGATTCTGTGCCAGTCCATAAGTCCAAGAGGTCTGAAATGCATTTGAAAGTGGACGGAAAATGTAAGAGTTGCTTTTTTTTTCGGCAATAATACATTTTATGATCCTTTTCAAAAGTTTTTTATTAGTTTTTATATGAAAAACACAAACAATCAAGCATTATGATGTACAGCTGTGGCCAAATTTGTTAGAACACTAGTATTTAGTATCAGCTAAAAATGGATTTAGGTCAGTTATTTCTATCTATCAGGGTTTACATTTACAAACATTTTGCCATTATTTGTAATAATCTAATATTTTGTTTGCACAATGAGTCTGACAACACCCAGTGCTCCAGACAGAAATCTGATCTGATCATCATCCAGTCTGTCCGGAATAACATGATGAAACAGAACAAACAGAGACAAACTAAATTCAGAAGAACAGTGACAACATCTCAAAGATGCTTCAAGAGACCTACCTGCAAAGACACCTGAAAAAACTGCACAAGTGCACCTAGGGATATGGAGTTAAATTAAATTAGCATTTTTTAAAACTGATATCGCCCAACTGAAGTACTGTTTTAATCTTTTTTGTAATATGCTAATAATCGCCAAAAAGCAGACCGTATGTGATGACAAAATTACATGAATATACAAAGCTAATCAAAAGTAGCTTAAAATACTAATAAGAAACAGTTCTTAAATCACAGGGAATGTCAATTATACGACTTGCTCTTTTTCACTTTCAAAAATGTGTGCTGTTTGAAATGATAAAAACTATACAAACCCTCAGTGCAGGAACTGTAAGTATACAGTCAGCATCGGATGATTGCAGTGACATGTATCTCTCTCTTATTGCTTTGCGGAGTAAATTTCTCCTATCACCCAGCATCTCCTGTCCTAGAAACCCTCTCCAATTGGAATCTGCAGATGCCTTGTAATTGTGTGCATAAAGAAGGAAAGAGGGAAAATATATAGAAATGCAGTTTAAGGACAGTATGCCTTCACTAACTGCCAACATATTGTATTAGGCAAAATGAGTGGTAAATTTGCCTCTTCAGTCTCTTTTTATCCCATTCAAACTATTGCTCTCTCTCTCTCTCTCTCTATACTGTATATGGCTAGTTGAAGAAATACCAATTGGAAAAAATATACAAATAACATGAGAAAAATGTTTCTGCATTCAGAGTTACCAATAGCATGAAAGAGGTTTATCTATAATGTCAGAGTTATATATGTATATATTTATGTATAGTAAAGTGAAGATATGTAGAGAAGTAAGATATTTTACTGATATACAGTCTCAATGAATATTCAGATATTCAGCATATATATATATATATATATATATATACACACAGAGAAACACATTTCTGGTTTGGTGTTGGGGCATTTGAGCCTTTCTGATAGGGATGTGGAGGTACAAAAGACCAAAAAGGTTGGGAAACACTGCAATAAAGCACTCTAAACTAAAACTGAAACCGAGAATCCCACAGTGAAGCAGTTCTCAGGATTTCATTTATCATTAATGAGATTTACACTCTCTCTGAGAATTAAGTTTCTTAGGTTTCAAATCTCACACATCAGAGCGAATGAGAATATTCAGCACACACAGGGGGTTTTACAGTACACGCGCCGTCTTAACTAGGGTTGATTGTTTTTTTCTTTTTGAGCATACATGTGTATGTTTGTGAATTTGATTTTCCATTATTTGGGGGAGATTTGTACCTCATCGTTGGTGTTTTTTTTAGTCTCGCAGTGGGAGTATCTGGCTGCTCTCTGCTGAATTCAGATGCTTTTTACAGGGCTAGTCAAGATGGCTGCTGAAACACACACACACACACACACACACACACAAAAGACCAGAGCTCTAAAATAAGCCCATCTGTCCACAAAGGTGTAAATTCACATTGTTAAACTCAAAAACCACCGAAAAGCTCTACTTAAATACACTGCTTTATGGGACACCCGAGTCTAAGGTGACCCCAGTACCACAGTGCATTATGGGAACATACCTGTAAATCAAAACACAATCATACTGCTTATCCAGTCACCCATGTCATTTCAAATCCAGTCCCAATTCTCTTTTGGGACAAATCAGTTAGATGCAGGCCTACTTAATTCTATAAATAAAGCCTAAGATTACGGCTATACAACTTTATGATTCATAAGCCATAAATTTAAGTGCTTATGACGTCAAGCAGCTAGGAGAGATGCCGTTAGACTCAGAACGGCAGAAAGCGACCATAGTTCAGTTTAGAGAGCCTGTGCAACCACCATCTGACATACACTTCCCTCGGGACGGCAGGATCCTACGGCAACAGAAAGAGAGAGAGAGAACGAGCAAAGCAAGGATGAAAAAGACAAACCGATCAATAAATGTGAGGTAACATCAAAAATGACCTGGCTGTGGAGTTAGGCTCTTGGAAAGTCAGAGCAGACAGCATCTTCTCCTTGTCAGAGATTGGAGGAACAGGGGAGCCAGGGGAGTTGAAGAGGGAAGAAAAGAGAGCATCTTTGTCAGGGTGACAGGGGTTGAATAATTCAGTCTATGTCCAGCTGCTGCGTTAAATCATCATGTTTTATTCATCTGCAACAGTTTCAAAAACCTGACATTCAAATACATTAGGACAATAAGTCTAATGTGAACACACACATCTGGAGAAGAATTCACTTTTGGTGTGTGGTTCCTACAGGGAAAAGCACATGAAGTGAAGTACACTTACAGTATAGGCTCAGGACTCAGAAATACAGTACACATGGGATTCAAGATGATAAAATTAAAACAGAAATTTTAGGAAAAGAAATACACTACCCTTTAAAAGGCTGGAATTAAGGTTCCTGCACACAGAGTCCCTTATTTGTTGTGTGATTTCCGTTTTTTCATATCAGTAATGCATGCTACAGATGTGAAAATGAAGACAATTTAACCTAATCCAATTTTTTTTTTTTTAATGAAAGATTAAAGTTTCGGGAGGCAGTGTGTAAACACGATTGACACAACATAAGGTTGTATTTATTTGAACGAAAATATATAGCAAAATATATTGAAAAATTATTACAGTTTTCTATATGAATATATTTTAAAATCTATTTGATTCCCCGAATAACAAAGCAGAAATTTCAGCATCATTCTCCAGTCTTTGGTATCACATGATCCTCCAAAAAATAATTTTAATATGCTGAATCGAGGCTCAAGAAACATTTCTCATTATTATCAACACTGAAAACTGTGACACGGTTCGTGGCGAACAAAGACTCAAACTTGAAGATCTCACCAGAATATCCTTTTTATAATCCTTTAAACGCGACACAGACAGGCAGGGCATCACACGAACAACATCACAACATTAATGAACCGACAACACAAACTAAACTGAATGTATCTTATATAGGACAGACAATGACGCTAATTAATAAGACACACCTGAACATAATCAACAATAGACAGAAACTGGGTCATACGGAGCACATGAGGAAAAACCACAACACTGTGTAGGGGCGTTACACATTGCTTCTAATGTGTTTGGAAATTCTAATCTTTTCAGGATTTTGCAATTAATAGAAAGTTCATAAGAACAGCATTTATTACAAAATGTAAAGCTTTTGTAGAATAAATGTTTTTACTAGACCTTGTTGAAAAAAGTATTCATTTTTTTAAAATAAATATTTCCCCAAGCTTTAAGTGTGCTTATGATTTATTTCAAAGTTGATAAATAATCACACAAGATGCTCTTCTGATCATCGCAAATCATAACATTGTTACAACATAAATGTCATCATCAAATTTTCCATAAACTTTCATTCAGTATGAGACACAACCAAGACCTTTGTAATAACAAAAATTTCACTCATTTCTTACGCTGACAATATCATTTATAAACAAAAATGTAGTACATTATAAAAGCAAAATATAAACCAAGACAATTGCCCCACTGTGTTTTTACAATCTGGTTAGCCTGAAAGTCATTCATTAAAATCATCACTAAATGGTGCTCTTTCAAGTGTAATGGATTTACACAATTCTCTAAAGTGTCTCTAAAAATGGCTTTCATAAGATTTAGTCCAGTAGAGCACATGGGGTGTTTAAATGTCAGCACCAATGTAAATTACTCATCTGCTGACAGGAGTTTTTAATAAAGGTGGAAATGAAACCTGCACAGCCCATCTGCACACACCGATAATTCACTTGTACACACATAAAACAGCATGGAAAAAGACACTGACACAATACTGAAGAATAACACTCAAACTCGGAGAAAATCAGTGTACCTGCTGACCCTGAGTGTGAGCTGTAAAGAATGTGCTTGTACTGTGATGTGTTTGACCTTTGTTGTGTGTGCGTGTGTGAGAGCTGTATAAGGAGTGTGAACTATAGGGTGAGTATATCTTCTTGCTTTCCTGAAAATAGAAATACTGCAGAGAAATGAGCTCATCTGTTGGCAGTTATGCACACATCTGACCTCTTCTGCGTGAACACACACAAAACAGCATTTACCTTCACAGACATCTCCAACACACATCCACACATTCCTCCAACACAGAAAAGAAAAAAAGAAGAACAGAGAAAGACAGGGAAAGCAGAGAAACAGTAAATCTGACTCTAAGCCTAGATATCTTGGACTATTAGCCAACATAAGGATAAACTCAGATCTTGAATAAAAATATTGTAATTAAATTATTTTCTTTTTCATCCCTAGACTTACATTTATTATTATTAATAATTGTTGCAGTAAAAGTTTCATTCAATAAAATAGGGGGTTTTTGATTAGACTTTGTTCTCTGATACAACTTAAAACAAGCGATAACCTTTTTAGAGTTACTTTACAGCATAATTAGAATTTGTCTCACATTTGAAGAACCACTGCACCATAGATTTTTTGCATCTTAATGTCACTGTGAACCTGCTTTTTAACAATCTGTATTAAATTACCCACTGTAGAAACAAAGAAGGTTTTAGAAAGTTATTTAATTACTATGACTACTTATAGTAGAAACAAAAGCAGGAATGACCATTGTGGACAGCTTCATTGATTATAACGAGAGCAATTTAGTTTTGTCCCGGCCTGATGCCCACATGTAGACACGGCATTAGAGACACCTCCTCTTTAAATCAGATAGACATGACTGTAAGTCAATAAATGAGTATCCTAGTGTGTGTGTGTGTGTGTGTGAGACGGAAACAGAACACACTGAAAGGGAAAGATGTGTAGCAGTGAAATATTCAGCAAGCTGTAATGAGACTGACAATTACTCATCTGCTTAACTATACATCTAATGAAGAGAACTAAATATATCTCACATTATTTCATCACACACACTTCCACAAGCTCAGCAGAGTGTGATTGTGTTTATTCTCTCTTGCTGTGTCATATCATAGCATATTCTCTCTTTCTGTGTCTCACTCACATAAGTGGAGGCACTTCTGGATCGTCCACGAAGTCTTTTGACACAGGCCTCTCCTCGACGCCACAGTGCTGGGGAGGCTGAGAGAGCTGCAGGGGCTTGTGGGAAGACTCCTTTCCTTTGGGAACAATGTTGGCCAGACTCCCAGCCAGACCGGGATCCACCTCCAATAATTCATGCCCTGGCGCTTGCCTGCAAAGAGACAGATCTGACTGAGATTGCTGTTTTGTTGCGTTTTAGGAATTTATTAGTCTATAACTCTAGTCTAACTGTTCAGTCAGCACAATCTCTGCAAAATCAAAGTCGGCTTCTCCCACCTTCTCTTTGCCAAATCACATTTACCACAAAGATGCACGACACATTTGACTTTATTTACTTTCTGAATAAATGTCTTGGTTCTTACTCTGCATGATTCATTAGTGTTCCTTATTATGAACACAAAGTAATTTTTAAATAAAACTCAAGAGCCTTCATAATTGTCACGGATCGCGACTCTGTGGCTCTCTCTTAAAGCCACCAGAGGGCACTCTCGCCCGAGTACTAACTGTGAACTCAGTTTCCCATATGCCCCATGCCTAGGACCAATCACCAGCACAGGTGTTCCTTATTCCCACCACTATAAAAGCTGCCCCTTCCCATGCAGTAATTGTGAAGTCTTGATTTGCTGTGGCTATCCTTTCTGAGTGTTTGTATTATTCTGTTGAATCCCCGTTAATTACCTTGGACTGTTTTTTGATTGCTGATTTTTTGCTGCCTGCCCCCTGAACTTTGTCTGCCTGGTTATCTACTCTGTCTCTGTCTGCCCCGACCTAAGCCTGGTAAATATTTACGAACTGGATATTCTGTGACATACCTGACGCCGTTGATCTATCTCTGGCCAATTTCAATGAAAGCTGCAAAAGGATCCTAATCTTCTGACCCCTCATCACAGAAGACTTTGCCTCCACAGGATCGAATGAGGTGTCGTCTTAAGTGCTATTGTTAGCAACACATCAACAACAGCTGGAGAAGCTGGTCCCTCGACTGCCACACCACCACCTGCAGCACCTCCCGCTCAACTGGACCTCAGCCTGAGTCAAACTAACCCTAGCGCTGGCCCCCACTTGTCCCTCCCTAAAAAAATTTGATGGATCCTCAGCGAAATGCAAAGGATTTCTGCTGCAGTGCACACTCTTCATCAAGAAGCAACCCCAGCTTTACTCCACGGATGATAAGAAGAGGAGAATGCGTACTGTACTGTACTGTGGAAAACCGGGTCACATGAGACCTGTTATCCTGGAATGTGGCATGGAATGTGTTAATGCCACTGCTTTAATAGACTGGTGCTGCTGGAAATTATATCGATCATGCTTTCGCTAAATGTCACCATTTTCCTCTTGATCCATGTGATTCCCGGGTGGCAGTGGTGGTGCTAGATGGATGACCGCTAGGCTCAGGACACGTTTAATACGTAACTCAGGAAATAACCATCAAAACCAGTACCTTACACAATGAAGACATAAATTTTTTTGTCATCAGCTCTCCCCCCGGAATCCCATCATCCTCAGGCTCCCTTGACTTGAAGTACATAACCCCATCATCTTGTGGTCTGAGAGGCAAGTTGTAAAGTCCTGTAACTCTCACCACTAATCACGATACCACCCCTGAAGCCCTAGATTTACGCAACCTGCGTACTGAATACCCCTTGGCCTTCAGCGAGGGGAGGGCTACCCAATTACGCTCAAACTGACCCAGTGACTGTGCAATTGACCTCATTCCTGGTGCACTGCCACCCAAGGGGAATAGTCTTTTCCCTGTCTCATCCTGAATCAGAGGCCATGAAGCTGTACATCGATAAGGGACTATCAAGGGGTTCAGCCGGCCGTTCACATCTCCTGCTTCGGCAGGCTTCTTCTTCATAAAAAAGAAGGATAGAGGATTACGGAAGTGCATAGATTATCGCAGCCTAAACAACATCACTGTGAAATTTCAATACCCCTTACCGTTAGTTCCTAAAGTGGTTGGAGGGAGCCAAACTACCCTTCATAGTCCTCACAGACCATCACAACCTTGAGTATATCAGAGCTGCCAAATGTTTGAACCCCATGCAGCCAGATGGTCCCTTTTCTTCACACATTTTAACCCCTTATGTACCCTCACAGTATCCCATTCTGCCATCAACTCTTATTGTCGCCCCAATACAATGGGACATCATGACTAAGGTCACTGAGGCCCAGGGAATGGAACCACCTTCTGTTGACTGTCCCTCCAATTGAACCTGTGTTCCACAGGCCCTCCAATGGGTACACTCCTAGTGCCGGTCAACCTGTAATAACTGCTACCACCCAGCTCGTGTCCAATCACTTCTGGTGGCCCACCCTACAGGCAGACATAATCACCTTTGTGCGTCAATGTCCCCTCTGCAACATGACCAAATCTTCTAACCAGACACCAGCAGGCCTGCTTTAACTGTTACCCATTCCCCAGCACCCCTGGTTGCATATCACCATTGATGTCGCTTTATTCCCCACACGAAATTGCCCGCAGCCTTTGAAACAGCAGAGGCCTTGGTCGAACACATATTCCGTTTCTTTGGTTTATCCAAGGAAATTATATTAGATCGGGGGCCCCAGTTCACATCCCGTCAGCCTTGGGCTATCATCCCCAGGCCAACGGCCAGGCCGTTCGTACTTACTGCCACAACAACCAACATGACTGGAGTCATTACCTTGTATGGGCAGAGTACGTTCACTTGCAATGAGTTGTTTGACAGGTTAAAGATCAAGCGGACCACCATCGGAGGAGGGGTCCGGAGTACGCACCATGTCAATGGGTCTGCCTCTCTTCCAGAGATCTATGTCTTCGACTCCCCAGCAAGAAACTCAGTCCTAGGTACGTGAACTAGGTTTAAAATCCTCAAACAGATTACTCCTTCATCTTACCGTTTAGCCTTACCTTCTACTTACTGTATCTCCCCCACATCTTTGCTCAAGCCTGACGGTGGCCCTGAAGGAGAGAGGGACCAGGACGAGGTTGTAGTGGAGAGCACCCCTCCCATCATCTTCAATGGTGAGGAGGCCTACAGAGTACAGGCAATACTGGATTCCAGATGCCGAGGCCGGGAACTAAAGTATCTCATCGAATGGGAGGGGTTTGGTCGGGAAGAGAGATCGTGGATAAACTCACAAGGCATTCTAGACCCCACACTAATTATGGACTTCCATCACGACCACCCCAACAGACCAGCTCCAAGACCCTGTGGAAGGTCACGGCGTCGTTCCTCGCAGGGAGGGGGCTCTGTCACGGATCGCGACTCTGTGGCTCTCTCAGAAGGCCACCAGAGGGCACCCTTGCCCGAGAACTAACTGTGAACTCAGTTTCCTATAGGTCTCGTGCCTAGGACCAATCACCTGCCCAGGTGTTCCTTATTCCCACCACTATAAAAGCTGCCCCTCACTGTGCAGTAGTTGTGAAGTCTTGATTTGCTGTGGCTATCATTTCTGAGTGTTTTTATTATTCTGTTGAATATTTTACAGTCGGTTGGTCATTATTACAAAATACAGACACAAAGACAATATAATCAGGACCCAACATAAATCTTGTATCACCCAGATTCATATTCTGTGGCAGGATGACTTTAAATTATTATTATCTAACTAATGATTATTATCTAAACATTCATAGTAGGGCTGGGCGATATATATCGTACGATATATTATGCGCATCTCGTCAATAAAGCCGGTTCTTTGATTAGCGTT
>JAUMHQ010000046.1:11218812-11229810 GCA_032361165.1 Enteromius paludinosus
TATGTCCATGTACTGAACTGTTATTATTCAACCATGCCAAGGTAAATTCAGTTTTCCATTCTATGGCACCTTTAAACAAATGACAGGGATAGACATTTTTTTGGAAGTATCTCTGAGGTAAACTAAATGTCTTTAAGAAAGGCTGAGATGTTTTTTCTTTTTATCTTGCTTCTGTATGTATGGGTGTTCATGAGAGCTGTGCTGCTTTATTTACAGCTGTATCAAAGGAAACGCTTTAATGCGGCTGGGGAATTTGCATTCTCTCTTTTTTTTTCCAGATGTTTTATTTCATGTAGCTTCATAAAGCGTAAATCAGACCATTCTGTTTTTTCTTAAAATGTGGAAATTATGCAGTCTAATTTAGATTAAAAACTGCGTGCTGCATGTAAAGTCATTGAATGCAGTGGTTGCCTCAGTTTGTTTACATAGTGAGATTGTATCTCATTTGATTTGCTGTCTGTTTTAAAATGTCCGTTTACTGTTGTTTAATCACCTTTGATTAAAACTCATGGATTCGGCTGGTGATTTATTCAGAGGAGCGAGTTCTGTGATCTTATGATCCCTGGGGGCTAGTCACATGACACTGTGCTGTGAATAAAAAAGAAAATTCTTAAAATGTATTTAAAAATGCTTATGTAAAATGAATTCTTATAATTCCAAGGATTTTCTATAATATACAATCTTATTTATTACTTGATTATTTAAATCTCCTGTAGGGCTGGGCGATATATATCATACGATATATTATGCGCATCTCGTCAATAAAGTCAGTTCTTTGATGAGCAGTAAATGTCCGTCACCTGTGTTCAAAAGTAACGCCAGCTTATAAACAGAGCCGTAGATCACTTAGAAGCTACGTCATTGAATCTCCCGCGAAACTCAACGCGCAGCTTCTCAGTGATCTACGGCTTGAACACAGGTGACAGAGATTTACTGCTCATCAAAGAACCGACTTTATTGACGAGATGCGCATAATATATCGTACGATATATATCGCCCAGCCCTAATCTCCTGTTTAAAAATAGGAAAATAGACACTATAGTAGGGTTGGGCGATGTTGACCAATTTGGCATCGTACGACGTTCGCTAATTAATGCCATGGATTTGGTTGCCGCTGCCGCGACGGGGCGGAGGGTCGCGATCCCGGCTCAGCATCGTGATGTCCATCGACCCAACCCTTCACTATAGTTTATAATTATACGCAATATATATGAGCCTATCTGTTTCTAGAACCCATTGTAAAATTGTATGCATACCTGCTGCTGCCGTAAAGTCCCATTTCAAATGTTTACATGCTTTTCTTCTCTTTCTGCTCCCACTCGCTTTGGTGGAGCAGTTATGAAGTGTTGTTCTTTTTAGATACTTTCCAGCATTTTAGAAATAAATATGAAAGCAAATTACACTGAAGTACCAAGAACGTAATCTTACGGTGTTGGGAATGCTCAAAAAGGGTTTTCTTCTCGTAAGCTCAGGTTTGTGGATTCGGACGGCAATTAAATTACCACACGACCTTGTGTTTGTCCCTTCCCTTAAAAAATCCTTTAAACAGCATCTTTAAATGAAATCTCTTTCAGAATTGATTTGAATAAATCTTCTTGAGTCAAAGTTGAATCACTTCTTGATCTTGATCTCCTCGTTGGTTGAATGTTATAGAGTCTTCACTGAATCAAATGAAAGCATTTGAAAACATTTTGAACCGGCCTGTGAACATTTTCATGTTTTAAAATGTAGCAAACAAATACTAAGCACGCATTCCTTACCGCTGTTTGTCACATTTTAAAATATTTCAGATGCCCGCACGCCTCTTTAGAGTAAACACTCATTAAACTGAACATGAGTGTGTGTGAGTTAGCGCTGCGAAATGACTCTTATTTCCTGTATCCTGCAGAAAGAGAGCCAGTTGGTGGAAAAAAAGAAGCTTCATAAAGACTCTTTCTCATGAAAACACTTTGCTCTCTGTTGGGGGAGACTGACGTTCCCTTGTTGGACTGCACGTCTGGGTTAGTGGACATGCGCTTTCTCTGTCAGGAGATTTTAAGAAGCTTTATTAGCATCAGAAACAAGGGATTACATTACCAAAGCATTAATAAACATCACACATGTATACACCCACCCACGCCAACACAGTTAGGATAGCGGTGTAAAGTTAGTTTGAAGATCCGGTTGCTGTGCACATGTCTCTCCTCCTCGGCTGCTCAATAAGACATGGGGCTCTCCTATCAAATACACACACTTGTCTTTGATGGCACAATCTTCTCATCTTACACACACAGGTCTTTCTGAGAGTGAACTTCTCACGTTACTGAACGCGTCCTCGTTTGGGATTATTTGTTTCTCAGCTGAGAGGAGGAAAGGAATGACGAGAAGACAGAAAAGGGACTGGTCTGGTTTATTTTGTGTGTGTGTGTGTGTGTGTGTGGAGAAACACCGATTGTGATGGTTAGAGATGTGGAAGCATCACTTCTCGCTGCAGAAGAGACTCATGGAGGAAAAGGGCTGGGCTAAGCAGGTAGAGTCAGCGCTGATTGGTTCGTAGCTGTGGTACATTGTGACATCATCATTTTGTTTGGCCTGCAAAATGAAGCGGTTGCTTATTCGTCGCAGTTTTGACTCAGTGATGAAACTCTATATATGCTTTGATGGTTTTTGACAATGTATTAGTTGATTGACATTTTCCGAAACGCCTGAGGTTTAGCGCATACCATTTATTTTACAGATCTGCAAGTTCTCTTTTCTAGGCAGCTAAATAACCACATAAAATTATATTTGGGGTAGGGCTGCACGATTATGACAAAAATCATAATGGCTGATTATTACCTAAAAATTGTAATTGCGTTTATTAATTACGATTATCACAATTTACACTGAATGATGTTTATACCATTGCTTGAAGCAACTGCATGCCATATTTTTACATGAACAAGCTGAAAAAACGTAATTGCTTTTCTATAGTATTAAGCCTCAAATGTTAATTATACATTGGATTGGTCTATTCTTTAAATGAAAAAAAAGCTAAACTATGAATGGTATTATAATGTTATATTAAAACAATGCCCTTAAGATAACCTGTAGAAAGAAAAAAAATACATCTTAAGCAGTAGGGTTGGGTCAATAGACTGACCATTGCAGAAGACCGATAGACATCACGATGCTGAGCCGGCATAATGATTATCAGCCTAGCCCCAGGCGCAGCAGCAACCAGCTCGCGAAAAACACACTTATTTTATGGCGGCAAATCCATGGCATTAATAAGTGAGCGCACAACTGATGCTGGCGAGCGCGGTAAATAATTTCCGCGAGAGGAAAACAGCGCACCCTCGCGCATGCTTGATATGTCATTCGCACTCGCGCTGAACACTGTTGCTTTTGTCAGTCATGGGGCGGGACTTGCTGTTTTAGTTCAACTAATCCCCCCCCAACTGCTGCCTACGACGACGATCAAGATCCATCGCGATTTTTCACATTAGACATCGTGCAATGCCAAATTGGCCAACATCGCCCAACCCTATTAAGCACACATAAGGACATAAGTGGACATACAATCAATTGCCACTTATTAAAGGTGCTCTATTAGATGCTGTTTGACGTCACTTCTGCTGTACAAAACAAAACCGAGCAAGCTCCCCCCTCCCCCCAGTGTTTCTGTAACTGCCGTTAACGCGCAAAGCGCATTGATACGAAAGGTGGTGCTAACCCTAATCGTGACTTTACGTACCTGTCCAATAAAAAACTTGCCACCTGTGAATCGATTTGGAAGTCCTTTTGACGGCGGAGTTCTCTCCACCGTTCAAACGAATCCCCAATGTAAATCCGTGTCTTGTTTAGTTTCTTCTCGATTTATATTCCTCCGAGCGTCTTTTCTTCGGTCGTGCCTCAGCCATTTTCCAAAAATAATATACAGTATTCAGCTAGCCCACTCTCAGATTCATGCTGTACAATCAACTCTTGTCTATTATGTGCACGTGCATTAAACCCCACCTCTTCTTGCCGATTGGTTGGCCGTAGTTTGTTATTGCTTTGGTGCACATCTTCTGCCCATAGTGTTTGTTTTGGTATTGCAGTCTCTGTGTTGTCTTTCGAGAGCGGGTTTGTATTCAGAGGGCAGAAAGCACGACGATCAAGGTGTGATGCGGACGGTTTGAGATCAAAATGAAATTGAGCTAAAATCTCATAGAGCACCTTTAATAAATAACATAATTGTGGCATCTGTAATTGTAATTGCATTTACAAAATCATAATATATAAATATATAATTATTTAATATATAACGATATATGATAATAATAATAATAGTAATATTAGTTGTAGTATTATTATTATTATTATTATTATTATTATATAATTTTATTTCTTAAAAAAATATAGTTTATTTAATGTATATTAAACATCATTATTTATTATTATTAGCAGTAGCATTATTATTAATGAATCGTAATTCTGTTCATAATTATCTCTATTTTCTAATCATTCTTTTATGTTTTATGGCTTGGGTCATGAATAATGATGACGACAATAAAAGTAATTAATATTGAAGTAGTAGTATTTCTTTACAACAAATACTTATTGTATATTAAACATATATTTCCATTCAATATTATTGTTAAATATTAAATAATCATTTTATATTAAGTGTTATTACTGTAATTAATTAATTTATTTATTTATACAGGCAGCTGTCTGGAAAGTGCATTTCAGTTTTGATTGACAGATGTTGCTGTCCCATAGTTCGGTTCACATTCTTTCGGTGGCTTTGACCTGCAGTTGCTCTCTGTTGTCTGTGGCTATATTTGTGAGTCTGTCTGTGTGTGTGTATGTGTGTTTGTGGTGTGGTCTTCTGTCTGTCTGGTGGGTGTCATGCAAAGTGGTAATGACCTGCGTGTGTGTGTGTGTGGTGTTCTGTCTGGGTGATGGTCTAGATTCAGGTGCATTATCCTGATTAGTTAAACCCTCATTATGTGTGTGCTCTTCCGCATTGATTAGAGTGTCCTGATGTGTGTGTGTGTGTGTGTGTGACTGTAAAGTGTAGAAATACTTTCACTTGAGCTAAAGTCAAACAGAAGTTTTACCATGCTATCTCTGTGTGTCTCTCTCAGGGTGAAGAGTACTGGGTTCAGGTGTACCGGCTGGAACACGGTGATGGAGGAATTCTTGACCTGGATGATGTTCTGTGTGATGTGGCCGATGACAAAGACAGAGTGAGACATGTGTTCAAACACACACAAACAAACACACACACACACACACTGCTGGCATTCTCTTCTAAAACGGGCAGCGCTTCTGTGTGTTTAGTGGTATATATTTTAGTTACAGGTATCAGATGACTGTTGTCTTTCCAATAACCATGACCTAATTTTAGGACGAACTCACACACATACACACACTTCTCTGAACGCCAGTGATTCTTATCGAGGCGTCGTTAGACCTGATTGGAATCTGCATCAACAGAAACTCCACAGGTTTTTTTCACAGAATTCCAGCCTCTCTCATTCATACGCTTTCTACACATTCCACTGCTTTTGTGTTTGTTTTTGACAAGTGTAATGCCTTCAGCTACCAATTAGACAGCTACCAATAGTATGTTTTCATTATTATTATTATTATTATGAATCACATTTTTTTATATTGGGTACATGATTTTGCTTATCAATAAAATGTTTGTTAAATTTATTTATTATTAAATTATTACATTTTATTATTAAATAAATATTTTTATAACACTGTTGATTGTAATCTTTAGCAAAAAAATATGTTTTATATTGTAAATTATAATATTGTAATGCCAGTGACATTAATTTGTTTATTTAGTTTTTATTATTATTACTAGTCTTTGTAATATTGTTATTCCATAATCATTTTTGATTGAGAGTTTAATATAATTGTAAACCAATAAAAAATGTAAAACAATTGATTTTAGGCTTTTAGACTTTTTTATTTTAGTATTATTTTGACAAAATAGTATAAAATTAAATTGTTGGTCTTTTATCTGTTATTGGGATCAACAACAACTATTATTAATATTATAATTCTATGAATAATAGAATACTTATTTAGCTTGAATTCCACTTAAAAAATATTAGTAATATTTATAATAAAAGCAGTAATTGTTATAATAACAAATAAATATAATCATTTTTTTTTTTTTATATTTAACAACTTTTAGGTTTATTTTAATTCTGATCAGTATATCAGACCACATCATTAATATAATTATAATTATATTAATAATTAATAATATTTAATATGATTATAGGCCTTTTTCTTGCCAAACATAATTGTAACATTGGCACATCTCTAATTAGTACTGTATGTGAATATTTAATGAGCAAAATGAATGGATGAATGATTGAAATGTCAAGCAGGGATTTGAGTTTTGCGCAGGGTAACTCTGCCCCCCTCTGGTCAAACACAGGCAGTGCACCGTCTTCTCCACATGGCAGCATGTTGCTGACCCAGAACAGATGATATCGGCTTACCGAGACCACAGACACTTTGCTAGAATGTAGTTATGTATTTGATGTGGTGGGTGTGTCTGGGCGTGTGTGTGTTATTTTAGTTCTCTGTGTGAAATAAAAGCCACTTCACATCTGTGCCCAAGGGAGCGTGTGAGATCATGTGAGTTCCACTCACACATAATACAGCTGATAGTGCCTAATTTTACCTTAAAAGGGCCATACCTTGTTATCAGCCAGATCTTATGTCACATCCTGGTATCTCACACAGATTTGCTTAATGACTCAGGCTGCACCTGTGGTCACAGGAAACACTGTCCGCAAACAGGAAGTGCTACAATGACGCTTTAATGTGGTTTAGTGTGACTCATTCAACTTAATCACGCAACAGCACAGAAACTTTTTATTTTAAAACTTCTCCACACAAATGTGGACTGTCTAATATTAATGGTCCATAACCAGTTTATAATTGTCTCTAAACCAAAGTCCATTTCAGGCTAAACGCATAAACCCAGACACACACACACACACACACACACACACACAGTCAGAGCAGGGTTATTGTAGTTTTGTGTTCTTAATTTACTTCTTATTTATTTTTGCTTATCCTTTCTTTATAGTTTACTTAGTGCCTATTATTTTTAGTTTTATTGTGTTTGTGTGTGTGTGTGTGTATTTTTATTTATTCTATATTTTAGTTTAAGTATTATAGGGAATTTCAGTGAAAATATATTTGGGTATATATTTATATAAATATGTTTTCAGCGATTAATTCAAATATGTTGTACATGCTTCTGTTTAGAAATATATTATGTTTTAGTTTATATATATATATATATATACATATATATATTTATTTATTTTTATTTTCTATTTTTTAAAGAAATTAATACTTATCCACCCACAAGAACTACTACTGAATATTTCTTTGTTATCCATATTTTCTTTTTATGTACCTTGTAAAAGTAAATTTTCTCAATTAATTGAACTAGATTATTACTTGATTTTATCAGCCTCATATTAACATCTGATATTTCAGTTTTTAATTTTATTAGATATTTTGCACCTTGCCCTGTATATTTTATTTGCAATGCAATAATAATAATAATATTTATGAAAACAAACAAAAAAACGTTTTTCTATACAGTTCTGCTGCGAGACAGTAGAGGGCGTCAAAGATCCAGCTTAAACATGCATTATCTCCCCCCTCCTCTCTTTCTCCTGCTTCTTTTATAACAATGTCTTGACTTAAGGAACAATGAAACTGCCAGTGTTTGGCCCTCTGCCAGGTATTGAGCAATGCACAGCTCTTTTATGTCTACTCTACCCCATTCTGTGATAACGTCCTCTTCTGGACAGGAAGCGGTCGTCTGTTATAAACAGGACGTTAAAGTATCTTAAACTTCTTCTGCTTCTGGTCAGACAATGTACATGTGGACGTCTTGTTTGTGTGGATGTTTTCCTCAAGTCTTGAGGAAGTGTGTGAGTGGTGGCGTCTTAACAGGAAGTGTCTGTGAATTGGTTGTGCTGCGGTTAGTGTTGTGCTCTCCTCTGACCACATGATCTGGAGCGTGTGTTTGTACACACAGAGCGTGACCAAGATTTCACTGCCACCAGTGGCCAGTTAATCATCACATAGATGCATTATAATTGAAGCGGTGTGAGATGGTGTGGCCATCTCAAACACAAACTCGTTTCCGTTAGCAACAGGCCTCATGAGGGACTGAAGCAATGAGCCACGAGAGACTGTTTGCTCTCAGCGACACTTGTTTTACATGGGTTAACGGCTGTTAGGCATACTTTGCAAAAAAAAAAAAAAAAAAAACCTTAAGGATGGGCATGCTTTCTTTATTATGTTGAACAAAAAAGATGATATTAGTAAAGGGTAGTCATCTGTAGTGTTTTTTTTATTTTGAATTGAAGCCAATTATTAATCTCATTTAGTGTTATTTTAGTTAGTGTTTTTAAGCATTTTGCATTTAATTCAAAATAATATCTCAGTAACACTTCAAACTATATATTTTATTTAAGAACCTATGTTTAGCTGTTCGTTTCGATTAGGGTTGGGTGGATAGACGATGCCATCGTCCATCGCCGATGACCGATAGACATCACGATGATGTGCAGGTTTCGTGATCCTCCGCCCCGCCGCAGCAGCAGCAACCAGCTCGCGAAAAACAAGCTTAATTTATAGCGGCAAATCCATGGCATTAATAAGCGAGCGCACAACTGATGCTGGCGAACGCGGTAAATCACTTCCCTTGAGGGAAACAGATGTACATGCGAAGAAACGGGGCCCGCGAGCTAATTTCAAACCCTCGCGCTTGCTTTGATATGTCATCCACGCGCAACTCAAGCACTCGCGCGCGGTCATCTCTCATCTGCTCGCGCAAACACTGTTGTTTTTGTCAGTCGTGGGGTGGGGCTTGCTGTTTTAGTTACAACTAAACAACAACCTCCCCCCATCGTCCATCGCGATGTTTCACATTAGACATCGTACGATGCCAAATTGGTCGACATCGCCCAACCCTATTTTCAATAGTTACCTTTTATCCGTTTTGGAGTTTTTTGGATCATCATTCATCGAAGCACAGTATATATTGGTAATAGACACAGAGATTAGCTGATTACTTACTAAAAACTCCCACAGATCATGTTTTCATGCCATTTGAAGTCTTATTTTGATGTAACAAAGTGCTTATATCCAAATGGGCGAGTTTACATACTTTTTAAATTAGTCTTCCCGTTAATGCCATTTATGGTTGTTCATTCAGACCGATTTGCAAACATGCACAAATACATCTATCACAAGAACCAGTAACAGCAGTTCTTTCATGTCCGATCATATCGCAATAGAGGCATTGCCTCCTATCCCATGACTTTCCCCACCTTCATCTCAATTACCCACCCAAAAATGTCTCGACATTCTATAGGTTATCTGGTCTTATAACCACTCAGGTAAACTGAGAGGTTTGTGAAGCTGGGAACATGCAGTAAGGCAAGTAAAAATAATGACTTATACATGTTATATTTTGTTATATTGGCATTGTTTCATTTAGATATATAAAGCTGAAGAGTTCCAAAATACCACTGGTATTAATATCAGAGTAAAAACTGTGCAATGGGAGCTTCATGGAATGTGTTTCAATGGCCGAAAGGCTTCATGCAATCCTCACATCACCAGGTGCGATGCCAAACGTTGGATGGATTGGTGTGAAGCATGCTGCCACTGGACTCTGGAGCGAGTCTGTAACCTGCCCTTGTCTATTCCAGCATGACTGTTCCCCAGTGCACGAAGAAGGTCCATAAAGACATGGTTGGATGAGTTTGATGTTGAAGAACTTGACTGGCTCGCACAGAGTCCTGACCTCAACCTCTTTCAACACCTTTGGGATGAACTCAAATGGAAATTGTGAGCAAAGCCTTTTCCAGCATCACTGCCTGACCTTAAAATGCTCTTTTGGATGAACAGGCAAAAAAATACCACAAAACACTAAAATTATGTATATATATATATATATATATATATATGTATTTGTACTACCCACCACTTCTTGGTACAAAATGCATTGACCTCAATCAGTAGGGGCATGTGTGTTCTGCAGTGACTTTGAAAATGGTTCATCCAATCAGATTTTACAGCTATAACTGTCCAGCTGAAGATAAACTTTCCTTTGGTCGGGTTCAGACTCATATGGTCAGTTATGTGTAAACTAGGCTGTAGGGCAGTGTGTGTGTTTGTGTCAGAGAGAGATGGGTTCAACAGATTGTGAAGCTTTAAAGATCATAACCTTTTAAAGACAGGAAATGAATATCCTCACAGGAAGTATACAGATGTTCTCCTGGGAACTTCCTGTCAGCACACTTGGCGCATACAAACCTCTCTTGACCTCCAGTGTGTGTGAAGATGTGTTTGTAAGATGTGATTTGTGTTGTTGGGTCAGTGAGTTCTTGTTTTTAGAGTCATTGTGAAACACATGGAGGGATTTCTCAACGACGCTATTGCTTGTTCGCCTGTGATGCTACTGTGTGTGTGTGTGTATTTCAGATAATACATGAGATGTCATGTTTGTTTAGGTAACCAGTAAAGAATTACTCAACCTTATGAAGAACAGCACTGCAGTGTTATTTGTAATGCTAAAGTTCGTCGAGGTTTGAAAAACACACATATGCATACACTCCAGCTAAAGACATTCCTCACGTCTTCACGCATCTTTCACCTTCATCTCCATTGTTTTCCCCTCCGTTTTTCTTCACTGCACTGCCCTTTTGTTTCTGTAGTAGGGAAAAATGATGTAGTTGTGTAAGTGTGTACATATGACAAGATTTCTAGCCTATTTCTTGTGACCAATTAAATTGTGTTTACCAAGACGCCTATTTCACCGCGTAACGGTGAATATGTAAGTGTATGCATATGTATTTTCAGTTTATTGTTTTGCTCACTAAGGATGTAATTGATTAAAGGTGCCATAAAAATGGAAAACTGAATTGACCTTGGCATGGTTGAATAATAACAGTTCAGTACATGGACATAACATACTGTGAGTCT
>JAUMHQ010000046.1:11230391-11248149 GCA_032361165.1 Enteromius paludinosus
AGCTACATACCTTCTATGTACATATCAGAGAACAATTTTAAATATTCTCTCAATGCATTCTATGGCACCTTTAAAGATACAGTAAAACAGTAATATTATGAAATATATTTAATCAAGTTCTTAAATAACAGCTTGATATAATATAAAATGTTATTTATTTCTGTGATGCAAAGCTGAATTTTCAGCATCATTACTCCAGTCTTTAGTGTCACATGATCCATCAGAATTATTCTTATTTATAACAATGTTGAAAACGGGTCTTCATTTGTATTTAGTTATAGTAAATACAGTGTGTTTGTTTTTAAGTGCACATTTTTTTTGTTAGTGTGTGTCTTTTGAGTTGAATATGACCCTGTTTAGATTTTTAAATGTATGTGTGTGTGTGAGGGAGCAGGCGAAACGGAGAGAGAGCAGATTTAGTGTTTAAGCCTCAAACGTGCTAAGAGCAGATCTGCCTCATGGGAATCTGTGTCACAGGTAAATAGGTTTCTATGGGGCGTTTCTGTTTGTCTGTGTTCGTTCTGAACAATCCGAGCTGAAGCTTTGACTTTGGCTTTGACGTGTAGTGTACAAAGATGCTCAAACATCGGAGTAAAAGTCTGTTCCCACAAGTATGTTTCCAGACCTATCAAGTTTGAGATAATCCAGACTGTACTTCTTAGAAAATCATAATACAAAACAGCCATCACCACTCATTTTCTGACAGACATTAGAAATTGTTTTAAGAAATGTAGAAGGGTCTCACACACACACACACGCACACATTTCAGTATCTTATTTCCCACATCCAAGATTGTGGGTTGCAAAGCACACTCCTGAAAAGTCTCAGAGGGGGACGATCCCTGTGGATTTTGCATAATGTGCCCTTCAGCAGCACTTTTGTGATTGGTCCAGACCCCCATCAGTCAGTGCAGGCCTCAAATGCACTGGGTGTGTCCAACCATTTCAACCCAACCACTGAACCAGTGCCTCAAGCGTTATCATTCATGTTGACACACACACGCATAATTGAGACCAGATGTTCACTTTGTAGCATGAGATGTTGCCTTCTGTCCCAAATACACTAGTGTCTTGAGGGACAGCGTGATGAAAGCGTCCTGCTCTAAATGAGGACACCACACACACGCTCAAGCTCTCTACAGACTTCATGAAGCTTCATGACTGCTTGTACTCAGGAGTGACTATGTCTCAGAGTTTCCAAAGAAATATCAAGTAAAAAGCTGGCTGTGCGTGATTTTTCTTGTCTTTTATGGTTGTTGGCACTGGTCAGATGTTATGACACCAATGAGTTCCACAATAATAATTTCATATTAGTCCTTGTTGCATTTGGGCTAATGATTAAGTTATCAACTTTATTATGTTTAAAAATGGAATTTATTCCTGTGATGGTGGCAAAGCTGAATTTATTGCATAATTGTAGAAACATTTCTTCTTATTAAAATCAATGTTGAAAAGTTGCATTGTGTAAGTTAGATTTTATTATTTTATTTTTTTTAAGATTATTTGGTGAATCCAGGTTTATGCTCAAATCTATATATATTCATTGTTAGTTAGTGATTACAGATGCATGGTACCAAACTGAACTTTATTGTAAAGTGCTTCCAACATTTTTTTTTTTTTTTAATTATAATTAGATATTTTCTTAAAATAAGCAATTTTTGTCATTTTGACTGAACCTATTTCAACTGTTGTTTTTTTAAAAAAAAACAAAAACAAATGTAGGCATAAAAATTTATATAGAATAATAAATATATTATATTTAGTAGCAAACTGAAACAGGACTGGTCTAAAAGAGCAAGTGAGCATTCAATTCTCGCACTGTCCTCGGTTTGACTCTTGAATGTAAACACCTCTTTCTGTCTCTTTTTCTCTGTAGCTGGTGGCAGTGTTTGATGAACAAGAGCCTCATGTCGGAGGTGACGGCACTAGCGCGAGTTCAACGGGCACCCAGTCGCCTGAGATCTTCTCTGGAGAGCCGTCCACCTCCACCCCACTGTCTGCCTTCCAACCGTACCTGCCCCACAGTGAGATAGAGGTCACCACATCCACACTTCGAACCAGTAAGAGACAGATGAAGAGACTCTTATAATGTAGTCTAGGTCTTTGAACAGTTTAAAATGTGCCGCTGCTAGCGAAGTTTTGGCCTTTTGTGTCACTCATTGGTCTCTCTGTTTTTTTTTTCACAGACATGCCTTTGCATGTTCGTCGCAGTAGCGATCCGGCATTGTTGAACCTGACAGCGATGTCGTTCTCTGAGCCTGGTTCGCAACCCGAAGAACCTTCCAGAAAAAATCCCACACGCTGGTCCACAACTGCCGGCTTCTTGAAACCACGTTTCTCCACCGGAACCAACAGCCTGGAGAGGAAGGTATGAAGCTCCAAACCTTTTTAATGGAGGAACATAAATGACATAAAGGGATATTTCTTCCAAAAGGATTATTCTGTCATCATTTGCTCAACCTAATGTCATTACAAAACCTATAGGACTTGAATTCTTCTTCAAAAAAAAAATGAATTGACAAAATTCTACTTAAACCATCCCTGCATTAAAAGCGGGCTGGTTGCACTCTATTAATGTTCACACAAAAGTTGGCAAGATATTTAAAGGGGGTGAGTGCTAAGTAGGCAGCTGACTTTATTCCCTGAGTTGTTATATTGTATGCCATTTGGAGGCCCTCAGGTTCCTGCTGGTGTCGTTTCTTAGATCATGTCCGATAAATCTGTCATCTTTAGAGGCAGAGGTCACATCAGCCTTCATGACATCTCTATGAATATTTACTGTTATTTCTGAAGGGTTCACAACCCCCACATCTCACAAACAGTAAGAGCTCTATAAACAAGCTGTGTGATGGCAGAGAACGTGGTGCTGCTGTTTGTGTGACAAATTTATTGTGTGCGTGTGTGGGTTCATAATGCATGTGTTGATGTGACCATCATTTCTCTGTGTGTTCTCCTTCTAGCAGAGTAATGCTTATGTCAATGCTAGTCATAAAACTCTCCAGACAATGAGTTATGGATTCGGCTCGCACTTTCACGCTCGCTCACACTCTCTCTCATCTTGGTTATTCCTTTGTAGTATGAGGCTTTGATTTACAGCTTTTTCTTATCCATCAGCTCAGAATCCTCACAGACCAAAAAAATATTTGGGCATAGCCTACATAGTGGTTTACTTTTATATAAAATTGTGATCTGGCCATCCATGTGAACGTGAATCAGTATTATCATTTTTAATAAAGTAGATAAGAAGTAACAGTGTAATAATGTAATTTTTCTCTCTTCAGGGCAGAGTTGTTGACACATATCGTAGTCTTCCTCGTGATGCAGGGCAGTGGTCAAATCAGAAAGACTTTCAGCGTGAAAAGGCCCGTTCATCACTCAGTGCCAATCATCCCATGGTGGACCGCTGGCTGGAGCGACAGGAACAGGTTGGGACTGTAATGATCTAGATCTTCATATGTGTGTGTGCATATATATATATATTGCTGTATGACTTTAAAACACTAAATTAAAACTAAACTGCAGCCTTTATGGTTTGAAATTCACACCAAGTCATTTGTGTGTGTGTGTTCTGCAAAGTACAAAAAGAGCATTTATTGAAACCAGGCTGTAAAAATCAATCATTGAACGTCCATACTTTTTTGATTTTAGATGGATAAATGCATCAATAAAAAAATGAACGTCATTGTTGTCTACTGGGACATAGATACTTAGCAGGGCCAATCACGGTTGGGTAATCAGTGGAACACTGGATAAATCCTATTATTGCTAAACACCAGAGAAAATGTGTGAAAGTGCATCAAACTCAGAGGTTTCTGGCTGTGTGTGGTGCCTTCTGCTCTACTTATGTTTCAGAAAGATACCAGTGTTAGGAAAGGACAGCTTAATTCTCTTTTGTTTTAAGTTAATGCACACATTTCAGAACGGATTGTTTCATGAGTATGTCACAATGTAATGCAGACTTTGTAAAAAGGCTGCCATTAAAGGAAGGCGCACTTAAAACTATATTGGACTTGACAGCAAAACCACAGTCTTCGCAGATCAAAGCATTGTTGTTGTTGACATGCAAAGGGGATATTTCTTAAAGGCACAGCGCACTCATTCTTGAGAAAACATGTCCCACTTTTTTTTACTACTTGCAGCTTAATGCTTCATGTGCATTCAAATTGATGCTTAAAACAGAATTATAAATATATGTTTTAAAATCTGTTAAAGAAACATGCCATGACTCATACTACTGTTGTACTGTTTGAAAGAAAGGCTTATGTATGAGGTCTGAAAGGTGCTAATAAACTGTGTGTGCGCGTCTGTGTTATATTCTGTTTTTCTTGATTGCAGAATAGTGAAATCAGTCGCACTGAGTATGTGGAAAGAGAAGAGATGTGTGGTGTATCAGGGAGAAGATCCAGGGAGAGAGGGCTGGTGTGGAGGAGGGGTGTGTGTGTGTGTGTGTGTGTGTCTGTAATTAATCACAAAGGTAAAACAGCGATTATAAATCACTCTCAGCTTTAGACTGCTAATGAGATGAGACTATATATAGATCTCTTTTTTCTCTCTCCAGTAGGTGCTGCTGTAGGTCAGTTGTATCTCAGTTATCAGTTTTTCTCTTCAGTTTTTCTTTATACATTTTCACTTTGTCAGTCTACTGAATGTGGAGCTGAAAGATATGGACAGACTGATAATGGGTGGTTAAATAGGTAGGTAGACAGTGGGTGGGTATATACACTAGTAGATAGATGGAACATGTACTGTGTTTAGACAGATGTGCTTATAGATAGATAGATAGATAGATGGATGGATGGATGGATAGATAGATAGATATGGTAGGTAATGGTATGTATTTTTTTTTCACCTATTAATAATGGAAAAGGTTGACAGAATAAACTTCCCTCTGTTACTTCTTTCCCAATTTGTTGTCATGCATAGCAACAGCTCAGCAAATTGAAGTGAGGCTCACCTAAATAAGAGCAGGAGTAACGCTTGAACATAAAGTAATAATTGACTGAATTAGGACGAGGTCTTTATCCTGTGAATGTGTATTTGTCCCATCGGGCTTTGCTGATGAAAGCGTATTTTAATGTGCGCCTTCAGTGAGGGAAACGATGTGCATTCAATAGAAATAGACTGTTCATGCTCTGCTTTCTTGAGCTATTAGTCATTTCAGTTTAAGAGAGTCCCAGAAAAATACTTGGTTAACTCAGTCACCGTGGAAAACAATCGCTTGTTGCAGTATGCGTCGGCCGAGAGAAAGGTTTGGATCAGATCCGAGCAGGACAATGACTTGGCAGCCATCTCTGATCATTCCAAGCATGTTGGATTTTGTCAGAAGGCCAGGGGTGTCTTTCTGGTACAGTTATGCTGTCAAACACACACACACACACACACACACTTTCTTTTGTTATATTAGACAGCTGTTATATAAGACGTGATGCTTATGTCTGCTCTAGAGGGTGTGTTGTGTATCACAGCTATTTTCTCCACTTCCTTCGTTTTTTTTTTTCCTCTGAATTACACGTTTGAAACCTTTGGTCACGAAGGAAAAGAGTGATTGACCAACTGCCCTAGATAGAGAGGGATGGAGAGACTTATAAACCACAGGGGTAATGGAGAAACAACCGAGGGAAAAACTAAACAAAACATTGAGAAACATTCTTATTTTGTGACCTTTTTTTTTTTTTTTTTGCTTCCTTTCCTTTTTCGTTCATTTTCTGTGCTTTTTGGTTTTTCGTTGTATTTTCTTTGCTCTTCTCTTTCTTTTTTTTATTATTTTCCCCTTACTTATACTTTTCTTTTTCTTTTCTTTTCCTTTTTCCATTTCATTTTCTTTTTTCTTGTCTTAATTTTTTATTTTATTTTTTTACCCTTTTTTCTTTTTGTTTCTAATTCTTTCTTCAATTACATTATTTCTTTCCCTATTTTGTTTTATTCATGAAATCTTTTTTTTACATTTGATATTTTTGTAAAATTGTCTTTTTCCTTTTATTTAATCTTTTTCTTATCCCTTTTTATGTTGTTATAAGCTGGGTGTTTTTCCTTAGTCTCACCCCCCCCACCCCCCCCTTTTTTTTTTTTTTTTTTTAACTTATTATCGTTTTTTCAATTACTCTAATTTTCCCTGTCCTTTTTGTCCACAGCCACTGCTCCCTTGAGCTGAATAATGAGAGTAATCTGTCTCAGGCCCAGTGTTGTGTTTGCACCTGGATTTATGTATTGTTTTTCTTTTTTTAATTACAGAGTGTATGACAGCATTAGGTACAAAATAGTTAGATTGTGTATGCAAGAACATATTAGTGTTGTCATGGCAGCAGAAATGGACCTGTTGGCTACTGAAACTTTAATGTGTGTGTGTGTGTGTGTGTGTTAGTGGTAGTGAAGTGCGACTGAAATAATCAGGTGACACAGTAGTGAACATGAGCTCTTGTGCACCTCTCACCTGATCCGTAGTGTATCAGGGGAAACATCTAGGGTACAAACAGAGAATGAATTCCTTCAAACTGTTTAGAAAAAGAAGGACTCCAGATCTCCCTGCAGAAATCTTCACCCAGGGTCTATCATATCATGTATACATTGCGATTCTTTTGTTATTTATTGATGTTACTTTGTTCTTTTAATGTCAAATGTATTTCTTAAAGGGTTTTGTTGAGTGCAGTGCATTGTGGGTTAAGCGGTTTGCCTCTTGTTGCAGGATGAGGAGGAGAATGGTAGAATTGAGCCAGTGGGACGTGCGGATACATGTTTAGATCACATGGGAGTAAGATCGCTGGAGTAAGTACCACACACACACACACACACACACACAACCACACGCTCAGACTGACAGCAGCGGTGATGTTATCTCTTATTTTATGTAAATCTCTCCTTCATGCTGTCAGTTTGATTTGCAGGTAATGAAACGTTTCAGCTCCTTTTGAGTTTTATTGTAAAATATTACTACTTTTTTTTTTTTTTATGCTGTGATCTGATTGAAATGTTTCGGATTAATCTCTCATAAGCTGTCATCTAAACTCTCGCTCGAACCTCTCACAGTTCTGTCTGTCACTTTCTAGATCTGATGGCATCGATGCCAAAATGAGTGTTTTGGTGTGAAGGTTTGATAAACATAACAACTAGAATGCTAGCCCACATTTGAAGTGCCCCTATTACACCATTTCCAATATTGCCTTTCATGCAGTGTGTAATGAAGCTGGATTTGAATGTAAACAACCTACAAAGTTGTAAAAAATGATTGTCTACCAAAATAAACATTACGCCGTAATACATTTGTATAATTCCCGCCTATGTTCTACATTGGCTGGCTACAAACAACTTGACCCTGCCCACAAATGACAACTGCTTCTGCAAAATGTTTGCGTTTGGAAGTTGGGTCAGTACCCAGTATATCTGGTGCACTGAATCACAACCTGTAAGTATGATAGATGCTTATATTTCTATGGAGCATTCAGAATGCAGAATTATGGCAAAGGGCTGATTATTTTTGACATGCTGTACACGGTAGACCAATCACAACAATGCATGCATTTAAACCTATTGTAGAAGACTCTCAAATTAATATTAGGAGTCTAAAAATGGCATAATAGGGTCACTTTAAGACAAATTTTATGGCTTTTTAGTCTTTAGAGATGCATGACCAACAAAAACGAAGTCTATATTGATACAAATGTGCAGGTTGTGCGACATCTTACTTGCAGCATGTTCTCACTCCACCCTATGTGTTCTGGCTCCGCCCTACTTTGTTTAACTCCACCTCCTTTAATCTTTACACGGAACAGCATGCTTATTTACTCTATTTCTGATGGTTTGTTTTCTTTTTTTCCCTCAATCCTCCAGTGATATTGTGAAATTGGTGGAAGTGTCCAATGACGGAGGACCACTTGGTATCCATGTGGTGCCTTTCAGCGGACGTGACCGCAGGTAACAACCATAAAAGGACCAAAAGTAATAAATAATTTTAAGACCAAAATAATTTTTGCTAAAGAAAATCAACCACTGAACATAGACCTACATACAACATTTTTGTGAATGTTTAGCTAAATTGTTCTTGAATAGTATATAAATAAATGTAAAATTAATTTTATTGTATTTCTTGGGTCCTGGCATTTTCTGAACCCTGCAAGAGCTCTGCTTTGTCTTACTTGAAGTAGGGAGCAATCAGAGTTTGGTTTGCAGTGACTAAATGTTTGTGTGCGTGACTCGAGAGTCATTGAATCCTCTGCTGAGAGTATATAAGAGTCTGTCCAGAAGAGATAGAGTATCTAAACAGCATCTGTATTTGAGCGGTCACCAGGCAAACTAATCTAGCTAAAAGCAGCTTTATATCTGTGCTCTGCATCTCTCTATGCGTGGCGAGCCGCAGCAGCAACAGGACGTAGAGTTATAAAGATGGAGAGCGTTATTTATCTTGAGGAATTAGCTTTCGTTCAGAAGTGCTTTATGATGCTGCATTAGTTTCAAGTTCTTTCAATTCGATATCAATCAAATTAATGTTTCATTTCAAATGGATGACGCTTATGACTAAGTAAATAATAAATCTCAGAAATCTCAAGATCAAGTGTGTGTGTGTGTGCTGCAGGACGTTGGGTCTGCTGGTGAAGCGTCTGGAGCGTGGAGGGAAGGCTGATGTCCAGGGTTTGTTTCAGGAGAATGACTGCATCATTCGGATCAACAACGGAGACCTGAGGAATGTCAGATTTGAGCAGTAAGACCTGACCCCTGACCTTTGACATCTGATGTGACAGAGAGCTTGTTGTCTGATTAACTCCTTACGCTTGATGTCAATCTATTAATTTGTTCTGCTCATTCATTATTTCTTGCATTTGTTCGTCTATCAATCTATTTGTCTATCCTTCTTTCCATTCATCCATCTGTTAGTCATCATTTATTCACCCATCATTTGATCCAGCCATCTATTTCCATCCATCTATTCATCCATCCAAGTCAAGTCAATTTATTTATATAGGACTTTTAACAATACAGATTGTGTTAAAGCACCTAACAGTATCAAATCGGAGAACAGAGTGTCAGTAATGTATAATGACAAGATTAAACACTCAGTTTTCAGTTAAATACCTTTTATTATTGAATTCAGAGACGTCCTTATCCAGCTCAGTTCAGTTTAAATAATGTCTGTGCTAACAAATCGACAATAATTGCTTGAAATTAAGTCATCCATCCTTCCAATTACATTATTCTATCCATCCATTGACATTTATGACATTTGAGTCCTGTTTATTAACACATCCATTCATTTCTGTACATTCATCTGTTCATCCATCCATCTATCTGTGCATCTATCCATCTGTCCATCCATCTATCCCTTCATCCTTTTGTTCATCCAGCTATCCATTCATCTGTTCATCCAAAATAATTTGTTCATGTGTCCATTCTTCCATTCTCATGTTCATTCATTAACTTCATTCATCCTTCCATTTGTTTATCTCTTTTATCCATCCATCCTTACATATATTCATCCATCCTGTACATATTTATTATTTTCTCTGAGTGAGCCCCGTAGATTTTCTGTTGTGCTGTGTACCTGATTAAAACCCATGCACTCTCACATAAATATACATAAACACACTTTATTATTTAAAATACATTTTTTATTTTAGGAAATTATTTGTAAGCAGTGTTGGGTGTAACATGTTAAGTAAATAATTGATTATTACTGAAATCTGGATTTTTATGTAATTTAATTACAGTTATTTATAAAGTACTTGCGTTACATACTGTAAATAATTTCAAAAGTTCTAAAATCAATATTGAACTTTAAATCTAAATTTATAGTCTAACGGTAAAATTGAATGCAGCATCTTTAACCCTCTGTGGGCTGGCGCAAGACTAAAATCAGTTGAATCTAGAAATACATCTATAGACGTGAGAAATATGACTACTTAAAGCTTAAGGTGTGTACTTTAAATATTCTCTGGTTATGTAATTCGTATGAAACTAAAGCGAGGTACAGTCTTTCACGTATCTGAAAGCTAAGTGTCTCAAATATTATGTTACGTAATTCGTATGAAACTAAGGGTCTACTACTGTCTTTCCCGTGTCTGAGCTCATTATATGTAGTCACCTGCGTGCAAACATTACTTATAATAATTACGTTACTTATTGAGTAAATAAATAATTTTTCAGACAGAGTAATTAGTAATTTAAATATATATGATGTAATTAGTAACTGTAATTCATTACTTTTTGAAAGTAACTTACCCAACACTGATTGTAAGGTATTACTTCATGAACCTAAATGTTTGTGTGTTTTGTTTGTTCTCAGAGCTCAGAACATGTTTCGTCAGGCAATGCGTTCTGCCGTCATCCTATTCCATGTGGTACCATCCGCCATGAGATCCCAGTACGAGCAGATATCCCATAATGAACACAACCCCAGAGCAAACATTGACCTTTCTGGACATTTCAGTCCTGACTCCCTCATCAATGACTCCGTCGGTCTGGATCACGCCGCTCACCGATTGGCGCAAAACAGGCCACACCCACCGAATAACCACTTAGACGCCAGCTCTCCCATCCATCATCCTGTTGGGCAATCAGGGAAACCTCCATCAGGTCATGCCTCCTCTCCCCAAAGAGGATTAAGCCCCGCCCCCACATCCGGCTTCACAAAGAAAGTTGGGCGGAGACTTGGAATCCAGCTTAGAAAAGGTATCATCTTGATAAATAACTACGCATTATGCTGGTTGATTACTGCATCTATTAAAATGTAGGCGATTTTTTTTTTTTTATTAAACGGACTTAAGGTACTTGGAATTAAATAGGATTTAATTTAATTATCAAATTAGTTTTCCTTTTCTTAATCACTTAATTATGTTTGCTTGTTGTTTCTATTAAAATGATTTGATGTGCAGTGTTTCTATGTTAAAATATGGTTTATTCCCTGTTTATGATTAATGCTGTGCTAATGAATCCAGATGTCTATTGCTGAGCATATTTCCCATCCTGCAGAGACTGCTGTACTGATTCAGCTGGGAGAATGTTGCTCTGTTATCTGCCAACAGCTCCTTCCTGTTTGTGTGTGTGTGTCCCTGCTGTAAAGGTGTGGGATGTGAAATGATTGACAACAGTTGGCACAAGTCTTGGCACCTGTGTGTGGACAGGTGGCCCAGCGGGTGCACGGGGTGGCGGTGAGGTTACGGAACAGCGGTGCAGGGAGCGTTGCTAGGCAGCGCCGCGTGTCAGTGTGTGATGTGTTTCCATATGGCTGTCTGATTCTCTCAGTGTTTTATTGGACCGAGTCGCACACACACACACACACACAGTGTTGTTTTTGAAAAGTGTGACCGAACTCAACCTGTGGGGCCGCTTTCTCTTTCTCACTCTCTGCTCCTCTCTCAGCCTTCTCACACAGTCTCCAATTTCTGCACCTCGGAAGGGTTAAGCCCGCTCTGTTGGGTCTATAGGTCATGATCTTGTGTTGCCTTTCAGACCCCATGTAGTCCAGGTGGCTTCTGTTCCAGTCCTGTAGTCTCCATCGACAAGCTGTAGCCTGATGTTTCTCTGAGCTGCAAGCTTCTGTTGTTTCTCACGCGCAGACAGAGAGAAATACGACACAGAAAGCAGACTCAAAAATGTGTGGGATAAAAACTAGTGTTTGATGAATGTACTCTAATTTTAAGTATGGAACTGACGTTTACATAGACTGCCAGTGGCACTTAAAAAATATATCATAATATAAAATATTAAAAAAAAAATTTATTTATAGGTGAGACGTTAAACATAATATTTGAAGTGAAATAATATCATTTCTTTAAGATTTTAAGATTAACACTTGACTATAAGGTGTCATTTGTTAACATTTATAAATGTATTAACTAACATGAACAACCAATGAGCAATACATGTATTACAGTATTTATTATTCTTTGTTTTAGTGTTTTACAGTGTTTTAGTAGTTAACATAACTAAATATACTAAAGTGTTACCACATGACTTTATATTATGCCCCCACCCCTCCAAACATTTGGCTTTGCAAGTTAGTGTCATCACACCATATCATGCAGCAGCAGATCTATGAATTTCCATTTAACAGTGTGTTCTGTGTGTCTGTCAGGGCCCGAAGGTCTCGGGTTCAGCATCACGTCAAGAGATGTCCCTCTTGGAGGCTCCGCCCCTATTTACGTGAAGAACATTCTGGCAAGAGGGGCTGCCATACAGGACGGAAGACTGAAAGCTGGGGATAGATTGCTTGAGGTTGAGATTGCTTTGAAGAAAATAAATATATTTTTAATTAATTTATTTAATGAATAAAGCTAAATGTATGATTCATCATAATTTGTATGATGACCCTGTGGTTCCATAGGTCAACGGGGTGGATCTCAATGGGCGTGGTCAGGAGGAGGTGGTTTCTCTGCTTAGGGCGACGCCCATGGGCGGGACTGTGACTCTTCTGGTAATGAGACAGGAGGAGACCTTTCTACCCAGAGAGATGGAGATGGTGAGGAACTGTTTGTGTGTGTGTTTGAGTGACAGTTATGAGAGTGTCGAGGTGTGAAATCCTCCCGCTAATGTCTTCATAAAACTGTCCATCACTTTATCGCACTGCATCTCTGACATTTAGAGTCTCACCACGCTTGTTTGACTAGTAGTGTGTTTGAGTCAAGGTTAAGTTTTGCAATTTCACATTTTTCACACACCGTTTCCATTTGCATTTCAATGAGAGCTCTATGAAGAGGACCGTTTCTGTTTTATTATTATATTTCAGTTAGCTTTTTAAACCATTTTATCGAACCATTTTAGCTTTCTTCTTTTTATTGGCGTTTTAAAAACATAATTGTTTCACCTCAGATTGAAAAGGGTTAGTTCAGATCAAATTGGTTTATTTTTCACATTCATATAGGCAAAACTGAACTGAATTCATCCTTTATGATGTTATTCCCAAGTGGAGGGATTTTAATATTCATCTTTGGTTGCACTGTATGCATGTTTGTTTTTTGAATTATGGGTTTTCAGTTGCAGTATTACCATAGTCCTCTCCTTCCTCACTCTCTTTAGAACACAGAACCAGCAATGCAGAACACAAGAGAATGGGTAAGAACTGCACACACTCATACTAGTCTACATCTGTACATGTGAAGAACTGTTAACAGTAAACTATGTGCTTGTGTCTCTGATGTTCTTTAATGATCCGGATCAATCAATCAATCACTTTTTTTTATATAGCACTTTTAACAATACAGATTGTAGCAAAGCACTGAACATTGTCAAGTATGAGAACAGAGTGATGGTAATGTATAATGACGAGAATAAACAATTTATGTATCAAATGCAGACGGTCTCTGTAGTCAAGATGACAATAATCACTAGAAAGCAGGTGTCCCCAACTAAGCAAGCCAGAGGCGACAGCGACAAGGAACCAAAACCCCATCCATGAGAGAATGGGGAAAAAAACCTTGGGAGAACCAGGCTTAGTTGGGTCCCGTTCTTTTCTGTCCGGACGCCCAGCACCTAATTTCCAGTTCAATTTTAAACGCATGTCAGATTGTGTGAAGGACTTATAGTGTGTGTGTGATCCAGCACTAACAGTTTCTTAAAGAGATAGTTTTTAAAAACGCTTATAATAGCTTGATCTGGCAACAGGGCGTTTTTCACAACTCCAGCAGTGTCTCGCAGCGTCTCATACAGTTATCCATCACCTCATCACACAATGTTTTTGTTCCCAAAAACATTTTAGGAATGTTTTTTAAATATTTTTTTTGTGTGTCCCGGAGAAGAAAGAATACAGTCATGGAGGTTTTTAGAGGATATGGATGAATAAATTCTTACATTTTTTAGTCAATTATTGTATGATGTCAAACCTTTAATTAATCTGACTCCCTCTCTCTGTATCTCCTTCTGTACCTTTCTGCTGTATTAATAGACTTTATGTTGCTGCTGTGTTTTCTTAGTGAATTAGTCATTATCATTACATGCTCATCTGGTTGTGATTAGTAAATCTAACGGCATTTATTTTTTTCATTTTTTTGCATTTGAACATTTGGTCTGTGTAGAGCTGCAGCTGTTACGCTTCAGAAACACTGTCAGTGTGAAAGCTCATCCTGTTTTCTGTCGTCTTTTTGTCTGTTTTCCTCTTTCTGTCTCTCCCGCCGTTGTTTGTGCATTAACCTCTCAAGGCTGATAAAATCTGCTTTAACAGTGGCGGTCCAGAGAGCAGGAGAGAACTAAATGAAAGCCATCCATTTCCTTCTGAACACAAGTGTGTGTGTGTGTGTGTGTGTGTGTGTGTGTGTGTGTGTTCGTGTCGGAGGTTGTTACATTAAAGTGAAGGTGATTAAAGCTCAATAAAGATAAACTTTATAGAGCAGTCACTCAGTAGATGGTTGTTAAAGCCGTCTCATCCCTCTTTCTCTCCCACACAAACACTCACACACTGACAGCCGCTAACATGAGGGAGTCACTGAAGAGGTCAGAAGAGCATCAGACGTAATGGGTTTATTATCTGTGTGTCTGAATCAGAGAGCAGAGGTTTGGTGGGCATCATTTCTCATGAAAGCTGCCCTCCCCGCCTCATTTACATGTGCTGCATTTCCTTCAGAAGCAGGTGAAAATGGCAGCTGTGTGTGTCAGGGACATAGCAATGGACAGGAGAGTGACTTGAATGTAAAACTGCTAGTGCAGAGGTTTATAGTGTTTAAAGTCTATTGCACACTGCGAGGTAGAAATGACCTATCCTGTCATTTTTTCAAAGGAAAATTCACCCCAAAAGTGACAATTCTGACATTCACTCACCCTCATGTCATTCCAAACCTGTGTGACTTTATTTCTTTTGTGGAACACAAAAAGAACATTTTGAACAATTGCACTGGTGACTCTTTTCATTTGAGGATTCCTGAGAATAACTCCTTTTTGTGTTCCATAGAGGAAAGAAAGTCGTATGGTTTTGGAACGATATGAGAGTGAGGAAATATCTTTATACATTCTCTGAACAACCAATCTGTATTGTGCACTTGGTCTCAAAAAGGTCGCAAACCATTAAAGTGTCTAAGTGTAACAATTTTCTTTTTTTTCGAAGGAACCTTCTTCTCCAGGCTGTCCTTGTTCTCCCGTTTATATCATTTTAGATCATTATTTTGGTAAAGTTAATGAAATAGGCATTTGACAACCAAGTGTTATTTCTTTTATTGTAGTCAATAAATACAGTAATGTTACTGTCTGTTTCTGTAGAAAGTAGAAGACGAGGAGTTGGTCTTAACCCCAGATGGGACGCGTGAGTTCCTGACACTGGAAGTGCCTCTCAGTGATTCTGGCTCGGCAGGATTAGGAGTCAGTGTCAAGGGTAACAGGTCAAAGGAGAGCCATGCTGACTTGGGCATCTTCGTCAAGTCTATTATTAATGGAGGAGCAGCATGCAAGGTTCGAAATGTATACATAAACATTTTTTAGGAGGTCCAGTTTAAATTTTAAGAACTTTTTCATGATTATCACATTATTATTGGAAAATAATTTAATATATAATTGTTTTAATATTCATAATATTATTAGTTTTTGACATATTTGTATGTTTTTTCCATGATGAAAATATTTATCAGTTCACAACCATTCATAAGTTTGAGATATTTTTTGTGTTTTTTTTATAGCAAGTCTCTTATGCCTCACCAAGGCTGTATTTATCTGTAATTAAAAATGCTGGAAAATATTGAGAAATATAGATTATTAGAATTTTAAAAACTACTCTTAAAAACTATTTTGAAATATAATCTGGTAATCTTAAATCTTAAGTACCACATCATTTTTCAGAAATCATATGCAGATTTAGGGCTCGACAAACATTTGTTCATTTTAATGTTGAAAACACTTGTGCTCCCTAATGTTCTTTTGCAAATGGCAGTAATTTAATTTCATAATATGAATTAACGTTATTAATTACTGTTACGTTTGAGAAATTTAATGCACACTCGATGAATAAACAAATATCTTACCCAAAAATATTAAACCGTATTCATTGTAACTGATTAATGTTGATAACATTATTATTTAGATGAGTGACCTGTTAGCAGTTGTCTTATAGTTTTGTTACGTGTAGCACAGTGTGCATATTAAATGTCTTGAATGGTATATGAATGTTCTTCATAATCTCATTCTCTGGCGTAGGACGGTAGGCTGCGAGTCAACGATCAGCTAATCGCAGTCAATGGAGAGTCTTTGTTAGGGAAGGCAAACCAGGACGCCATGGAAACGCTGCGCAAGTCCATGTCGACGGAGGGCAACAAGCGAGGGATGATTCAGCTGATTGTGGCAAGACGAATCAACAAACGCCTCGAGGTAAAGAGAGAGCCTGAAAGCTTTGATCACGGTTCATGTGAAGGTTTCCAAAATCTGCTTGATGTATTAGTTATGCAGATAAAATGAAACGGCTATTCCATTAAAAACATTTTAAGACATTTTTTCTTTAGGAATGAACATACTGCATCTCATTAATTCATAAATAAATAAATTTGTTGTTTTGTCATGGCACATTTTATTATCCTCTAGCCTTGCTTTGAATTTTAAAACAAGAAAAGCATACCTACTTCAGCACACATTAAGGTCGACCACATGCTGTTTTCCTTCTTTCTCTCTCCAGAGAATGTCTGATCCGTTTAAACACCAGGCAATCAGGTCACTGCATTTCGTGAATTTATCCACAAGGGCTTTCAAGAAGTAGTTTCTGTAATTCTGAGGGAAAACTATGATGGACTCATGCATTTTTGTATCACAGGGCTATTAAAGTTTGGCCGAGAATGATGGTAATTGTCTTAACCAGAGCAGGATCGTAACTGCACAAGGTTTTCCCATCATGCTGAGTGTTCAGTGTCTGAATCTGAAGGAGATAGAGCCCACCCGAGTTGGGACTGACCACTTGGTCACCACAGCATAAACCAAAATATAAATCACAGCCAGTTAAATCCCTCAGAAGTCAAATTTACAGATTATGTGATTTGAATTATGACGTTGTTTTGTTTTCTGTCAGGGTGAGAACCGAAGCAGTCCTCGAGGGTTAGAGCGGACCCTGAGCCCGTCTCCTGATGACCATGAGCGGCGAATCTCACACTCACTATATGGAATCGAGGGGCTTGATGACAACCTAAGGCCACAAGTCAACACAAATAATCGTAAAATGAGTGAGTTACAACAACGGGTGTACTTACAGGTCTGAATGTGTCATTTTTAGCCAGTTTAAGCTGGTAATTTCAAAATCTTTATTTAAATGCTTTGTTATATATTTTTTTATATATTTTCATTTCATTATATATAATAAATAAATTAAAAGAATTTATGTTTTGTTTATTCACAGACTGATAGACAGACAGATGATAGATAGAAAATGAATGTGGAATTTGATTAAAATACACACACACACACACACACACACACACACACACAAACATATATATATAGGTGTGTAATATTATGTTCAATACAAAGATTTCATTTTATTATTTAGCATTTTTATCTGTCTTTATATATATTAGGGGTGCAACGGTTCGAGTATCGTGTATCGTACGTTTCATGGTCATTTCCCAAATCATCAAAGTGATCATTTGTATCTCCTTGTTAGTGGAGACTTGAGGGAGCAGAGCACGTGGGTGTCATTATTTAGTTGTTTGGAATGCACTTGTCCACTAGTGGAGCGATCTGATTTCCTCATTATCTTCAGCTGGGATGTTCCTGTGATAACGAACTTTGCGACGTGTGTCAGCAGATTCGTAAAGGGACAGATGCATTGCATAAAATCCTTTTATTAAAAAAAGTTTTATACATATTAGTTTTT
>JAUMHQ010000046.1:11319872-11347798 GCA_032361165.1 Enteromius paludinosus
TTAGGTGTAGGGTAGGTGTAGGGCAATACCACATACAGTTTGTGCGGTATAAATATCATTACGTCTATGGAGAGTCCCCATAAACCACAAAAACCAACATGTGTGTGTGTGTGTGTGTGCAAAAACGATACAAACATTTAAGACTCCCCCTTGATGTTTGTAAGGGGGGAGTTATAGTTAGGGGTGCCAACTCCCACCCTAAACCCTTCATAATTCGCACCTTGTTTTGAGGGACATCTTGTTTGAGCGCTGCGCTCCCACGCAGAGAAGCGCAGAGTCTCTTTGGTTTGGCTCACTGTCTCCGTGTCTGGTTGGCAGAGGGACCGCGCGTCTTTGCCTGGAAGGGGTTAGAGGGTTTGCTCGTTTCCAGTCCTGCCCATTCTCTCTTAAGGAGGAGGAACGAGAGCAACCAGTGCTGCGAGAGTTTTGACACCCCCAGTCTTCAGATCGGATGCTGACACCTTCGCACCACCGAGAACCTGCTAAATATACCCACCAGTGCCGGTCTATGCGCGACAGAGGGAACGGAAATCAGTCATTTAAGGGAGTGACCCGACCGCACGCCCGCAGAAGCGCCCACAGCCCGCTGCCAACGAGCCGAGGACGCGCTGTCAAGCCTCTCCAGACTTGGATTATGACATTTTGCAGCGCTGACTGACTCTGCAAGAATCTCCCGCTTTCCAGGGCTGTGAGTTTTCTTCTTCGCGTTATGGAAGAGGAAACAGCGGTCCCCTGATCTGAGTGGCAGGATCTCTCCCCAGCTTCCGAACTACCGCGTGGATTCAAAAATAAGCCATACACGTAATACTGAGGATATAAGTGAACAGATTTCTTTGAGGATGTACTGGCGTTTGCTCTGCGTGACTCTAGCGGGATTGTCCGTGGCTCGCGCTCTAACGGGTGAGTCGGTCATTGTGGTGTCCGCGCGGCACGGTTTCTCTGCGCACAGGAGAGCCCTGTTATGGTTATTACTGTCGTTTGTTATCGATGCTCACCTGTAGGGCTGCTATTTCAGAATGTAAACAGGTAGAAACAGTATCTAATGAAGGAAGAGATCATTCGTTACGCACTACAGACATTTTTCCTTTAAATAAGTTCACACCAGACTGTTAACACACTGTAAAAGTGAACGTGTACATTTTGTTATCATGAGGATCTAATCTAATCCGACAAAAATGTTTTAATGATATCAATAATTATATTTATTTGAATTATTATTTTAATTTGTATTCATTAATTATATAATTTGATTAGTCGATTCATATTGTGGCAGCGCTTAAACCAGAGATGAGTTGGGTGTGTGTTATCAGACTCGAACACCCAGACACAGTGGCATATCTGCCCACCACGTCTGCACACCCACATACAGTGACCCCTCTTTCAGTCCACGGCCTGTTGTGTTCAGCTCAGATACATTGATCGATTTCCAGGCGCATAATCGATCCTCTGATCTGACCGATCCTTTGTCGAACAGCGTGTAAGATCAGAGCGCGCTGTGTGTGACAGTATGGGTGTCATGTTACTTTTGCACAGTTTGTCACCAATTATTGGTATGAGATGCGTGTAATGTGCAGAGCTATGACTTATAAAAAATTAAGCATGACACCCTGAGTTTCAGTTGTTAAAATGATAAATGTGCCACTTTGGTTTTTTAGAAAGTTCCTGTGGTGGGAAAATCACAATCACCAGCGCCGGTTATGTGACCTCACCCGGTTACCCGTCTGGATACCCGGTGAACCAGCAGTGCAGCTGGCTGATCCAGGCGCCTGATCCACAGCAGAAGATCCTCATCAACTTCAATCCGCATTTTGATTTGGAAAGCCGGGAATGCAAGTAAGTTTAACCAATATTTCTGTCCTGTAGGAAACCAGGGTGTCAGAAATGATCGATGTCACCAAAGTCCTTTCTGGAATGAGACTGTTTGTGAGCTATTTTCTAAGCATGAATGTACTTCTATTGACTTGCACGGGGAAAGACCAGATTAGGCTATTGATTTTCTTTAAGAAAACCAATATGTGTCCCACTTTATATGAGGTGGCCTTAACTATGTACTTACATTTAAATTAATAATTTGGTACAATGCAATTATTGTGTTTACATACCTGCATCTAGTTACATCTGTAATTAATTTCTGTAACACTGTTGAGCCATCCCTTACACGTTACCCACACTCAAACCTACCCATACTACCAAGTCTGTGCCTAAGCTTACTTGTATCCCATAGTAGCAAATGTGTTTTGCAATGCAATATGAAGACAATAAGTGCATTGTACTTATTTTTTATGTAAGTACATAGTAGTAGTTAAAGTCACTTAATATAAAGTGGGACCCCAATATGTTCCTACAGTTGCCGTATCCTCCAGTTTAATTTCTACAAGTGGTTTCCGTTCTACTTATACTGTCTGTAGTCTCACAAAACATCTACCTGCTTTCAAAGCAGATCAGTTTTGCGCTCAGATCTTGAGGTGTGCCACCTGTTGGTTGAAAATGAAATGTTTCACATTTACGGATCTAAATTTAGGAGTAACTGAACTAGATCTGTTTAAAAACAAACGTCCCGGGCTGTGATAATGGATCTGCATTTATCACTCAGAGTGTTGTTTTTCCCAAGGAAAAAAAAGGGGGATGGTTTTCCCAAGAGGAAATCTCAAGAATGCGAGGAGTCAAAACAGAAAAAAATGGGAAGGAGCGCATAGAACGCTGTTTATGGTTTCATTTTCATCAGTTTGATGAGGCTTCCAGCATCATTTGAGTAATTAAGCTGATTGTTTTTTTAATGAGGAGGCTGACAGACAATGACATTAAATGATAGTGAGGTTGGAGGCAGAGCTTGTTATTGGTTTGCGGCTCTTTTCGGTGGTTTAGTTAACAGCATCAGCACGCAAACACTCGCAAGGCTTTGTGTGGACTGAATCTCATAAATGAGATGGATTTGATGAGTCTCTGTCATTTTAAACAGCTCACAAATGGGGGCGTAAATCAGCAGCTGTCAGTCACACAGGCTTGGCTTTGCTATTGGGTTGGATTTCAGTGCCAGGGGACCAGTGAAAAGTCCCTTATGCTCAATGTCCTGCTTTGGGCCCCTGAGGGGGCATGAAAGAGCAACAGACAGACCATGACCATCCCTTTATATCCATTTTCTCTTTCAGTCCATCTTCTATAGCTTGTGTGTGTGAGGGAGATAAAGATGAAAAAGAAGGGTATGTTTAGAACGGCATGCTACCATACTAGTAGGTATATTATGTGTGCAGATTTTTGTTGTGTGACTATAGAGTGAGTCACTGTATTGGATTGACCTACATCTTTTTTTCCAATCTCCAATGTCCATGCAACTTTGGACCACTAAATTTCATTGTTTTGACAAAAAAATATTAAAACATTTTTTATTTATCCTTTTGCGTTCACAGAAAAAAGGCAGGTTTGCTAATACAGGTTTCTAATCTCCTTTTACACAGATTTGAATAAATTACAAGTAACCATTTTTATTTCAGAGATGCTTATCGGATGCATACTGTGAATTTAAATATGTAATGAGATCACAATTAACAGGCAGTATACCGAGTAAACGGTACACAAAGCTGTTATTTAAAAACCATGTCTAATTTCAAAAAAAGCAGAACCGAAAAGACAAGAAGCTGGAAAATGATGATGAGTAAGTCTGAATCATCAGTCGGATCATCAATCATAACAAACTCTGAAGGTCATCAAGTTTGGTCTTGGGTTTAAGCTAAACCACGTTTTCAATCACACTTGATGTGTTTGCTCTGAATTTAAATGTCCAGTATTCCAGCTGCAGATGTTTATCAAGCTCGTAACAGAAAACCTTAAAAAGCGTCTATGTTCCACGAGAAATATAAAAACTGCCGTAAATATAGACACATAGCTCTGACTGCAATTTGGACAGATATACAGATGGATAATTAGTCAAGACTATTCAAAACAACCGTTCTCACCCTGAGCTTGGTGAGAAACTGTAACGCAGTGCTGGTGTTACTCCCACTGTTTTCTCCCAGAATTCCAAGGAGTTCCAGAACTTTCCCGTCCATTCAGAAACAATGACTGAGCTTAAATGTCCTGTCTCAAAATGCCAGATGCCATAAGCTTGTGACTGTCAGTGCGTGCTGTGGAATGTCTGGTGTGTTTTGGACAGACTAGCATGAATGTGCGTCTCAGAACAGGAAGGTTAATCAGAAATTTGCTTTAACTTGGACCAGATGCTGCTGTGTTGTTCTTGGACTGCCGTCAGTTTTTTAGCTGGGGCAAAACTTGCAGAGTTTATGGTGAACATTATTAAACGAACCCTGCGGAAAAGCCCAGGAGACCACCGCGAACACGGTATTCATTCCTTCCTGCGCTGCACTGCAGAGAACAAACACCATCGGACAATCTAACAGCCTTTTATTTCAACATATTATATAACACAGCAGACCTGCTTACAGCTTGCAGATGCTGCACTAACCGCTGGAAAGCATTCACATCTTCACTAAACTCTTAATTACAAGTTGTAATTCAGACTTGATGGTCGTGATGACAAAAATGCTAGCGGCTCTTGCTGTAAAATGTAGTTAGATAGCACTACATATTCATATTCATATTTGATATGCCGTTTTATTATAGCCAGTGCTACCTGGTATGCTTTCTTTATTCGTATAATGGTGAATTAAAGTAGTGCTTAATTATTTTGCTGTCATCAACAACAAAGCTGCACATGGATCAATTTTGGCGTTATGAACGTTGCCATGGAAACAAATTACATCTGAGCCCGAGGATGTGAACAGCTCCAAGTAGAATCTCCAAGTTGTCATCTTGTAATTATGGTAATTCCAACATGGCATGAATGCAGCAGAACATTGCTCTTAAGATCTTATTGAAAAAGCTTCATTGGTTCTCTCTGGACACAAAAGCTGAACAATAAAGCGCAGTGTTATGTGAAAAGGACCAAATTGACAGGAGAAATTAGATATTTTGGTATTTGGTTCAGGAGCCTTGCTGTCATACTTAGCTCAGCCTGATTGGTTTACAGTAGTATTTGTGTGCTCATTGTATCTACAGTAGCTTCTTAGAGGGCCTGTGTGTGTGTGTCTATAGTGCATTCTTGTCTTATCTGAAGGGTCGTTGGAGATGTCGGTCCTGCAAATGCCTCTGGCCTCAAACAGTAATGTAATTAGTGTGAAACCAGTCACATATGTTCCTGTGCCACAGCACACACACACACATAATGTATAACCTTCATATACCACGTAGAAACACAAATGCAGTTTTCCCTTTCAGTTTCGCTTGTCGTTTTATGATGTGTGTTGCAGGAGAGAAAACACAAGTAGTTTACCGCAGCATTCACGAGGATTGATTCCTCTCAGTCCCTCTGCACACACACACTTACAGAGTAGAAATAATGTCCTTCATTAATGGCTTTGTTGTGTGGGAATGCTTTAATAATTCTGCACATATTAATCATTAATGACACTCTCTTTCTCTCTCTACGCCTTCTTAACAGCCCTCGCGAACACACTCTCTTTCACACAAACACATTATTGCAAAGACAAGCATCACTATCACGATTACTCATAGAGATTTGAACCGCTAACTCTTAGGTATTAAACTTTGGCTTGGAACTTTGCACTGTTTATGCTATGGATATGAATGAAACCACTGGTTTAAAAACACTCCAAACACTCTAGCAACCACATACTGTAGCAACGAGCTAAAAACACTCTGAATATCTTTCGATGTATTGCAATCACCTATTTATCCGTCTCAACACCCAACCTATTGTCACGATTTTAATGGTTTAATGGTATGATCTATTGTTACCAGTTATGATTTATTTCTTATTATTTTCTTCCCCTATCTTTCAGGGCTTTATGGTAAAGCAAAAACAGACACTCACACTTTATCATTGTCCTCTCTCTTTCATGCATTTTAATTTCTGTAGGGACTGAATCAGCTGCAAACCTTCAGAACAGAAGCGTTGTTCCTGACAGCTTCATTGTTGGTTTATTTCACCCTCAATAAGTCACTATATCAGCAGCTTTCAAGTCCTCCTGTGTGTCTTGCTCAATAGCAGGATATTTTTCAGTCCAAAATTTCTGTCTCTGTAGAAAGTGGGCGAGTCTGTTGTAATCACCCTCTCTCTCTCTCTCGCACACACACACACACTTATCAGATAAAACACACTGCAGCACTGAAATCTCATTCAGTTTATTAGAAACATGGAGTAACTTACTGACCTCTTTGTTTTACTACAGAAAAATCTGTATTAAATTAATTGTATTGGATTTATAGTATTAAATAGTGTAAATACAATAATAAAAAAAGAAGAAAGAAATACAGATCAAACAACAGCTGGGAGATGGGGTTTTAATTTTCATCCTTCTAAGATTTGAAGAATGTAAATTTACTTAAGAAGTTTGGACACCTTCCTCTGCTAGGGTTCCTGTTATGTAGTTTATGATTCATTAAATTACCCAGATCATCAGTTTAACTCAGTCCAGGCTGTGAGCGATCTGTCTGAATGGCAGGAAGCACGCTTCGGCTCCCACAGAGGGTCGTGTCGTGGTGAGGGGTCAGAGATCACACTGACCATCAGAGTCTTGAGTTACAGGAGAGCGAGAGAGCACGAATGTACTCAGAGGGGGAGCTGTGTGTAAAACCAGTGTCATGTCAGCAGGAAATGCCTCATGTTTCGGGTAGTTTTGCTGGAATTGATGCTGTAGGAGTCATCAAAATGAATCTAAATGAGTCATGCGAAAGTTGCTAAAGGATGAAATCGGAATGAAAAAAAAGAGGATGAAATCATTAAAATGTGTGTTTGTGTGCAGGTATGATTTTGTACAGGTGTTTGATGGTGTGGATGAGAACGCTTACTCTCATGGGAGGTTCTGCGGCAAAATCGCTCCGTCTCCGATTATCTCTAATGGAAACTCTTTGCTCATCAAATTCACCTCCGACTATGAAAGCGCTGGAGCTGGATTCAGCATCCGTTATGAAATACACCGCACAGGTACCAGAAAACACACACACACACACACAGTCAAAACAAAACATCCTGCACAAAAGGAAGGTCTTTTAATCAAAATATTAATTCCCTTTTATTGTTTCAAAATGCTATTCATGTATGCAGGTTACCAAACTCTTTGACATATATTGTGCATTAACATTATGCAACTTGATGTTTTCAATTCTGTGCAGGTACTGAATGTTCCAGAAACTTCACAGAGCCACATGGAGTGATCCAAACCCCTGGTTTTCCTGATAAGTATCCAAACAACCTGGAGTGCACCCTCATCATCTTTGCACCCAAGATGGCAGAGATCGTTTTGGACTTCCAGAGCTTTGATATGGAACCGGACACAACCGCACCTGTGGGGGCCGTCTGCAGATTTGACTATCTGGAGATATGGGACGGATATCCTACAGGTATAGACAAAAAAATAAAAACAGAGGAACTTGAGGGTAAAAGACTTTCAGACTTCATGCTGAGAGAAGCAGGAAGTTTGGAAAGTCTTAGAACTGGAAGAAAGGCTTTTTAAAAATAAAAGAACAACCAAAGACACACACATAAAACACAAACATTATGTGGTTAGTAGAAATGTTCTATATGATGAATGGTTGAATTTGTGATTGAATTGTGCACCAAATAGCTCAAACTCACCTCTCTCTCTCAGTGGGGCCTCATATTGGTCGATACTGTGGTTCCAGACAGCCAGGTCGTGTGATCTCATACACCGGCATTCTCTCTCTCAGCATCCACACAGACAACGCTATCACCAAGGAAGGATTTTCAGCCAATTACAGCATCCGAACCAGCTCAGACCAACCTCAACCGCAGAAAGGTTAGCGTGAAACTGTTGATTTTTACATATGTTTTATAATTTGTCACTGTTTTATGTTAGTCTTTGTCTTGTCTTAAGACTTTTTTCCAACCTCTAACATGATTTTGATACTGTGTTTTCAAGGCTAAGTGACCTCTGTTGTAGTATTTGGAAGTGAAATAACAAAGCGTTTGCATTGTGAAATAGTAGAGTGCAATTGTAAACAGTAGATGCAGGCTTGATGACTTTCAGAAGAGTGAAAGAGATGTTTTTACAGCTTAATTTCAATAGTCTTTTTGGACAATGATAGGAGCTTTGAGTTCTAGGACTGCATCTTAGTCACTGGGAAGAGCTTGGTTTGTAAAATAAGCTCACGTAAACAAGTCTAATTCATATTGCATTGTGGAAAAATAAAGAGACTCAAAAGCTTCAAATAAAATGAAAACAGGCGTTCATCACAGTTTCTCTTTACTAAACATTTGCGTATTATATACAAATATTTGCTTTTAATGAACACATTTAGTGATTGTTAAACATTACAGAAATGTTCTAAAAACATAGTGCAAGTGAAAAAAGAAAGACCTTTCAAGCAAGATAACCGTGAACCATGTTTTAGGAGAACACTGACACTGAAAAAGGTCTCTAAACTGTATTTAGAAATATACAAACTGGAATTAGAGAAAACTAAGCTGAAATTTGGGCTTAAAAACCTTGGACATGAACGTGATTGATTTAGTCAGTTCATTGTTTTTTTTTAAATCATTTCTAATTTTCCTGTCATGTTTAATGTTTAATCAAAGATTTAACATAAATGTTCTTTGAAGGATCACATACTAGATTTTCTTGTCTGCTAATCTGATGAATAAATCATCATTTGCATCAAGTACATATCAATTATAGTAATTATTTTCATTTACTCAGTCCATAAGAAAAGGTTTTATACAATCAGTTGACAAATATAACGCCCAGGACTGCATTTCCTAAAAGCATCATGGGCCTAAATTGATCGCAGATAAAATTGGTGGCAATGGTTTCAATCTAGTTACACTTAAAATCCATTTGGGAAACGCAGACCAGCTTTATCTCCACAGCTCGTTTGGCAAGCACCTGGTCTTCCAGGTCTGGCAGTGCATGATGTCAATTAAAAAGAAAATAGTCTTTAGCTCATTTCAGTTTAGTAAGTAAGTAACTGTATCTAAAAGCATCTTTATATTGCTGTGAGTCTTTCTTTTATAACATGACATTTATAACTGAATTTTTCGTGGTAGGATAGAAAATGAAAATCATTTGACAAGGTTTTTTGAATTTTATGACAGCTTTCCTGAAATTCGATGTGCATGTTACTTGATTTATATATGTGGAGATGAGAATGAAAAGAGAAGTGCTGTTGATGTTTCTGCTCTCTCAGCTCACTCAGTCTGGGGCTTTTATTAAACCCATCTATCAAGTTTTCAGAGAATCACACACTAACTGAGACCGTTAGCAATAATGTGGCAATAATGTGCTTGATGGCACTGAAGTAACACCCGTGATCCTTTGAGACCTGAACCCAGCTCGAATTCACTTCACAAAGCTGTGTATGTGTGTGCTCTCAGTTCAGTGTAATAAAGTGCAGTGAGGCTGTCCGTTTATAATTCATCTTCATCGCCCTGCCACACAGGGCACGTGGGTCACACGGGTCACTACATCTGTGACCAAACATGAAAACTAATATTAACTTCCTGTGGTGAGAAGAGAGCATATCTGACACTTTGTTTCTCACACATGCACACTCGCATAGACAGACACTGATATTTACCAAAGAAATTATATTTACTAAACCCAAGCCTTCTGACAGTATCAGATTCATCAAAAGCATGATTTATGACAAATAGTGGATACCACTTCAAATGTCCTCAAAAGTCAGTTCAAATTTGACGAAAGTGCCATTTGTGCCATTTATTACTTTGAAAACATAACACTACTTACAATATATTTGTGTGTGTGTGTGTGTGTAGGTGAGTGTATGTCTCCTTTAGGGATGGAAAGTGGTGAGATCACAGAAGACAGGATAACTGCTTCATCACAGTACAATCCCAGCTGGTCTCCACTGCGCTCCAGGCTGAACTTCCCTGAAAATGGCTGGACGCCATCAGATGATTCTGTTCGGGAGTGGATACAGGTACATACAAACACACACACACACACACACACACATTTTGTGATATTATAAGGAAACACTGTTTTATCTTACCAGGCTAGACATGGCCTCTACACTTTTGAAATCACACATACATACTTAGATGTGTAAATAGATATTTAAAAATAAGGAGGAAAACAGTGCTTGAGAGTCATGAGTGGCTGCTTGTGTTTGGCCTTAAAGAGTTTACTTCACATTTAAAGGGATAGTGCACATAATGAAAATAATAGAACAGCCTTGCTATTTATTTTAGTCATTGTATTGGACAGTACACAGTATCATGAAATATAAGACAGATGGAATACATTTATTATTAAATAAAAACTGATACACTACTGTTCAGAAGTTTAGCACTGGTAAAAAAAAGAAATTAAGGAAATTCATTATAATTTAAGATAACTGTTTTCTATTTTACACATTTTAAAATGTAATTTTCATTTTCATGATGCAAAGCTGAATTTTCAGCATCATTACTCCAGTCATCAGTGTCACATGATCCATTTCTTAACTTTATCAACGTTAAAAACTGTATTTTTGTGGAAACTTTAATGCAGTTTTTTAGATTTATTCACAAAAGCATTTATTTGCAATAGAAACAACTTTATTTTAACTTTTGATCCATTTGGTGCTTCCTTGCAGAATATTTAATTTTATTCACTAATACAAATAAATAGATTTTTAATACCATATATCTTGCTTTTATTTATTATCTAATCTGTAGACATTTATGTGATAAAAGTGAAATCTGCAGTAACAATTTAGTTGGACACACTTACACATATATATATATATATATACTGTACACAGAAGGAAAGGGTTTTCCTGGCTTTTTGTTTCTACAAGGAATTTGATTGGCGTGTTGTCATTCTCACAGCAGTACAAGCAGGAAGGGTTTCCTCTCTGAAAGAGGACATTTATTAAGCAACCATAGACAGTGCTTGCGCTGACAGTAGGCCGGTGTTTCAGTCGTTGCTGGGAAAACAGACACACATCTGGACAACACATTTCATTCTGACACAGACAGAAAGAGGTCATTCCTTCACATCTGATCATAAGGTTCTAGCACTGATTTCTTTTTAGCAGCAGGAGCGGTTGAACTAGTGAAAGGTCACTGATTTCTATGGAGAATGGGTGTAAGATTTAAACCATTAAGGATAGAGAACTTTAAAGTTGGAAGTCAGAAAGATTTTTCATGTTCAAAAATGCAGTAAAAATAGTAACATTAAGATATCTGTTTTCAAATATAATTTTGTACTTTTAATCATTCCAATATGCTGATTTGGTGAAATATTTCTTATTATTATCAATACTGAAATAGTTGCACTGAATAATATTCTTGTTGAAAATTGATATATTTTATGATTTTAAGATCATTATGAATAACTTTACTGTCATGCTGATCAATTTCATGTTAAATCAATTCAAATTGATTGTCTTTTAAAAAGCATGCTGCTAAACAATATAGCACATATAATGTACATTATAGTACACTTTTATTGTAAGGAATGGCATTTAGTGTTTGATTCAGTTTACACTGGAATAAAAAGGCAGACCTCTTACGTTTGGGTAAACTACACTTTTAACCTAACCGCTCAGCCATGTTTCTTAAGAATGGTGAATTGTTGTTAGAGTCATCGCCCCGTTGGTGAGAAGCATGTGTGAACTAAGGCACATTTTTCAGAGATGGCTGCATCATGTTCACTTAGATGGCCTCCTTCTTTCCTCTCTCAAACCATCTATCTTTACCCTGTCCAAATTCTTCATAATTCTGCCTTTGAACAAGTGATCCTTGTCCCGGGGCACTTTTGAATCACACTATGTCTTGTCTTTTGGCCTCAGCCTGGAATCTATCCCGAGAAAGCAAAGCAGCACGAGGGTCAGTAGAGTACTCTCTTCCTCTATCTTTATTCCTCTTCCTTTTCCTGTTTAAATTCTCTATTTCTCTCTCTCACACCCACCGATATCCTGTTTTCTACAAAAAGTGTCCATGTTTGTCTTTAGATCCTGGCATTTGAGGGGCTCTGCTTCTGTCCTGCCATTGTTCTCTCGTTAAAGGTTGTTAACACTTGTTGATCTTGTTAGCGGTGGCTGGCTCCAGTTGGCAGCTCGGTCACTTCTGATACGGCACAATATTGAAAAGCAATTAGCCTCATAATACCTTCCTGTTCAGAGAGAGAGAGAGAAAGGGAGAGAAAGAGAGAGAAAGGGATGGCAGCAGTGCGGTTTTGGTGCATCTGCTCACTGAGACTTGGATGGAAAGCAGTGGGAGAGAGATGTGAACTTTTGTGCCAGGAATGCTTGCATTCAGCCAAACTCTCTCAATAGGCTATTTATGCACACTTCTGTTGCGTCAGTTGAGTTTAATTTATCTCAAGAGTCACGCACACACGAGAGAGACAGATAACTGACTTGCTAGATTAAATGCAGGAATTGCTCCACGACGACATGATTTGTCATTCTGACCTGGATCTTTGACCACGTTTAGTGTTATGTGGTCATTGTTACTGTAAGCTTATTGGAGGTCTCTAAACCCTTAGAACAGACTTCTTGTAATGCTTTAGGAGGAGAGGAAATAGAGGTTCCTGAAACCCCAAACAATTTAAGACCATGACAAATGATGCTTTGAAAATTCTGAGGGTGTGTTTAGCTTCATTGGCCGGTTATCATTGTAAGTGAGGACTTTGTTTGTGTCACTATAGACATTTACATGATGTTTTACACACATGGAATGAGTTTAGAAATACCTCTTTTGTCATACAGTGGCTAGAATTACCTGACAAAAACAATAAAATTATATTAAGTAATGAAGGGGTTAATAAGAGCAAGTGGCTGCCAAGTCTGTTCAAATTGTATAAATGTGGTTGTTAATTTGTTCAATGTTTAGAGCTGAAGTCATAGTTTTACAGTGGGAACCTTATTATTGTTATAAGTTCATATTTTTCTTCCAGCAGTTTATTGGCTTTATTAATTAAGCCATATTCGCATATTGTGCTGTGTTTCTTTTAGTCTATGTGTGTGTGGAATCTGACTCAACATGTTTTTTATTCCAAGTAGCACATGTCCCTGGATCAAAATTTGTTTGTTTGTACTAGAACAACATTTCTATTGCTCTGTCATAGCTTTAACTCTAAAATACCCTCCAAAAAAGCAGAGGGAATCCCAGTCTTGAGTCCTGGTTGGTTGGTATTTTAGCAGTGTTGTTCCATGAGGAACAAGGACGTTGATCCAGGAGCATGTCCTACTTTGGTAAATCATGTTAAGCTTTTAGCCCCCACTGACCAGATTCTGCATTGCTGCTATGCAGTGAGCACATCATAGATAATACTAGCGATCTGACAGGGAATCAGTGCAGTGAGTATGACGGTGATTAACTAGCAGTTACATGACAACTGCCACAACACACAGTGAAGAGTCCAAACAACACATTACCACACACACAAAAACACTTAGCAGAGAGTATCAGCCCTGTCTTATGATCTCTGTCTGTCTCTCGCAGGTGGACTTGGGTTTCCTGCGGTATGTGACGGCCATAGGAACGCAAGGTGCCATTTCAAAGGAAACGAAAAAAGCATACTACGTAAAAACATACAAGATCAGTGTGAGCTCTAATGGAGAGGACTGGATTATCCTGAAAGACAAAACCAAACATATGGTGAGCGTTCCTTGTGTGTATATATACTTATATATACTTATATATAGTATATATACTTATATATACTTATATATAGTATATATACTTATATATACTTATATCAGTTTTACATTTATCTTTTTCTTATTTGTGTAGATTATTTGACAATAAGGCATTTTTAAAGTTGAACACTGGTAAGGTTAAATAGTGGGGGAGGAATGTGATTCATGTGTCATTTCTCTTTTTCTCAGGTGTTTCATGGAAATCAAAATCCCACTGATGAGGTACGTGCCAGGCTGTCCAAACCCACCCTGACCCGTTACCTACGTATTCGGCCTCTGTCCTGGGAACAGGGCATCTGCATGCGCTTTGAGGTGTACGGATGTAAAATATCAGGTATCTCATCCAACATACACACACACACACACATTCATAGCAGAGGATTTTTGTAGAGAGATTCAGCCATGACATCACTAAGAAATCCCAGCAGGTGTTGCTGTGGTTTGCAGCACTGAGTCACTTTCAATTCCCTCAGATTCGCTCACTCTGTGTGCGATCATGAAAGAATGACTCCCCTCTCTGTTCACTGCCACCTAATACTGGAATGAAGAGGTCCCATCTGCATGCATGTGTGTTTATTTTAATAAATCCTCACCATTCCTCTATGTCTCTTCCCTGTGGTTCAGAATATTGGTGCTCCCTTCTTTACAGTAGCTCATATTCTTTCTCCTTCTCTCAGATGCTCCATGCTCCAGTATGCTAGGGATGGTTTCAGGTCAGATTTCGGACTCTCAGATCACAGTGTGGCCGTCAGCAGAGAGGGGCTGGCTCCCAGAACAGTCCCGGCTCCTAACCGGCCGAACGGGCTGGGTGGTCGCTCACCAGCAGAATATGGGAAAGAACCAGTCACTTGAGCTGGACCTAGGGGCCCAGCGGATGGTATCAGGTCTCATCCTGCAAGGAGGGAAATACAGAGATATGAATATCTTCATCAGACGCTTCAGAGTTACATACAGCACGAATGGAACGGACTGGAGCCACATACTAGAGGAGAACAGCAAAGTGAAGGTAAAAGCCTATTCACACAAAGAATGATATCTATAATGATAACTATACCTATATAAGAGCCCACACCAACAGACAGAATTCTTTAAAAGGCCGTTTCAGCCACTGAATAAAAAAAGTTAATTGTGATATTTTATTTTGTTTTTTTATTGCACATTTCTGACTTTTTTCTTAGAATTGTGTGATATGAACTCACAATTGTGAGTTTGATAGTAGTGTGAAAAAAACTACATTTTTGACGAGAAATTTCCAAATTGTCAGATATAAACTCACAATTGTGAGGAAAAAGTCAGAATTGTGAGAAAAAAAATTGCAATTACCCATTTTTTATTCAGTGGCAGAAACAGGGTTCCATTGAATCAGAAGCAGAAGGAGAACAATATTTTTAGTGTGAACAAAATGCGCTTTTTTTTCATCTGTTTAAGCAGACAGACACAAAAAGTTCTAAAGAATTATTTTTTCCACAACTCCAGGTGTTTATGGGTAATCAGAACCATGACACTCCGGAAGTACGTAATTTTGATCCAGTGCTCATGCGTTTCCTGCGTATCTACCCTGAGCGTGGCTCTCCTGAAGGCATGGGGTTAAGGCTGGAGGTTTTAGGGTGTGATCTGCAAGGTGAGCGAACCTCGTCCTATTCCAAATAAACAAGATTGTTGAAATGGTGTATAATTTGTGAAAGCCTCCTTTACTTTAAATAACTTGCCTGTCTAAACATCCTTGATCCTTTTTCAGAGCCCACAACGCCTCTTCCCCTCACCACCACCACCATGGAAACTACAGTAGCTACCGTCACCAGCGCTCCAGGGAATACTCCAACAGCCACCATTATTCCAACGACAGCGGAGAATTGCGATGAAGATGGCAACTGCCACAGCGAAGCAGTGACAGATTATGACACAACAGGTTAGATGCATTCATATCATTGACATCTATGAGCTAATTATGTTGACTAAACCATAACACTGCCCCATCTCCTTAGAGAAACCTTGTGATATTTTTAGATTTTAATTAAGGCATTATTTACTCCCTTTATTGTGCTGTTTTCATAATAGGGATGTTGGGAGGTCCCAGTAACATTGGTAATTTCAGCTTTTACTATCTCTGTGGGACTTTTAAGTCCCCACAAGGAAAGCCAAACTTCACATACACAAACATCCACACCGAGACAGACTATGACCTCAAAGGTTACGAATACAAACACCCACACAGTGAAACACAGACCAACTACGACCCAGCAGCATGCTTACGACCCATAGGTTACACACAAACTACGACTTAAACCGTGACCTATCAGATTCCACAAATACATGTTTCAGTTTCACATCAATTCAACGCACTGCAGAATGAAGGGGTCTCGTTCACTAATAATTGTATGGAATATTTTGTATTTATACACACATATGCACTTCTCACTAAAAATTTAAGGCTAATTTGCAATGTGTAGGCACATGCTGCAAAAAAAATTGTTTTTCTGTTTTTTAACAAGACTACAATTTATACTTGTCTAAAAAAAAAAACTTATTTATTTAAGAATTTCTAGATAATTTGGCTGGAAACAAGACATGATTTGTTCTTAACCTCATTCTAATGTTAATGAATTTTGGTATGTCTAATGTTAGTCTGATCTAAATCATCTCTATATAAGGGCTTTCTGCATAACCTTTCATTCCAGCCTTTTGTTGCTGTCTGCAAACATATGATATTCTCCTTAAAACCTCAGAAAAATGCAGCAAATATCACATTACAGAGCTCTCATTATACATGTGTCAAGAAACCTCACAGTTTGAGCTGTAATGCATCTTTTCTTACTCATTCACTGAATATGATTAAATGGATTTAAGATTAAATGTCTGTGTATTTGATTTAATCTTAACATGATTATAAGGCCACCCTGAGTATGTTATTTGTGCGTGTGGTTTCAGTTGTTCCTACGCTTAGTGAGTGACAAAGAGTGACTCAACATGAACCAAATACAAACATACAGAACATGCAAATGGAATTTAACTAGTCTGTATTTCATTAACTCATTAGCACTTCCTGTATTTTTTCCCCCTTAGAAACTGCAGTCGCAGAGCCATTTATGGAGATGGAAGCAGTACCTGGTGAGAAACTACAAACATGCACAAAATAGACAATTATCTGTAGTGGCAATAGTGTTGCTGTTGTGAGTACTCTCTTTAGTGGCTGAATATAATTCCTACAGAATCACATTAAGTGAAGCATACTTGATTAACCTGACAGAAAGGAGGAACAAAATCCTCAGTCTCGGTCTTTGGGGTTTTCTATTTTGAGCGCAACGAAAATCTTTACTGCCACCATGTGTTGTGCTGCACAATTACATGCTATAATCTCCCGCTGTTTGAACTTTGTAAAAGCTTTATGCAAAAATTCAAACACTGCAGATTCTGTTTCTTCTGACTGTCACCTTCATGATGTCTAAATAATAACACTTTGTAAAATGCAAAACAGCATAAATTCATGCATAGCAGGAAAGTTCCTTCACAATAAATCACTTAAAACGGCAACAGCACAGAAACAGCCTCATGGCGTTTACTTGTTTTAAACTTTAACTTATAACAATGGATTTTGTTTTACAGATTTATGCTAAAAAATATTTCATTCAACACTCGATTCAAGATTTATTTTCTGAAATCTGTCAATTTTGCTTATTGGTTAAATGTGTCTTGTTTATTAAACAAAAACACAGAAACACATTGGACGTAAAAAGTTCCTAAAAACTCCCTAGATCATGACATTTATTAGAGTCAGTGGAGAATGTGATATCTAGATACAGTGCTGTGTAATTGGCCACTGGTTATTGGTGATTTAGCAGATTTCGCTGCAGTATCTGTTGGCAGATACAGGCTTTCTTACTGCACTTCGCTCCCCTTTGTGGTTTGAACCTACAACCTTTTAAAAAACTTGCCAAGAGATTTGACTAATAAGTTGCCAGCAATCCAAAAAGCATAGAGGACGTTCAGTACCATACTGCATTAACTGTAGCTTACTTGAACATCTTCAGTAGGTTTAAATGGAAATTATATTAGAGGGGACTGTAAAGTTGATTTAGCTTTGTTTGTGCTCCTGTTTAGCATATATTTGGTTTGCCTGTGACTTTGGCTGGGCTGATAACCCCTCCTACTGTGGATGGAGTCAAGATGAAGGTGAAGGAGCCGAATGGCATATAAATAACAACCGCAAACGCACTGATCACAAACTGCCTACTCTGGACCACACAGGTAAGAATAATTGGCTTTTACATCATCATGTTGATAACTTCCTAAATACACTTCCTTATCTCACAGCTAATTTTATTTGAAAGCATAGGGGAGCATATTGGGATAAAATGCTAAAGCTTCTCGCTTTTGTTTCAGGGATGCCTCACAACTTCATTTACGCAGCTTCTAACACAGACACGCAGATAGAGATGGAGGGGAAGACAGAAACAGAGACAGATGAAGAACTTGCGAGAACAGGAAGGCTGGCCAGACTGGCCAGTTTGCCAGTCACAGCCCCGGATTCAGACCTGTGCATGTCTTTCTGGTACCACTTCACTGAGAAACACACGGGAACTCTGAACATCAAGCAGAAGATCGAGCGATTAGAGGTGGAGAGAGAGGACAATGAGCTTCTGATCCGCTCTGTGAACGGCCAGATGAAGAGCAGATGGAGGGAAGGAAGAGTTCTGATTCCTAGTGCAGACACTGCTTATCAGGTACTGATGGACACTTTATGAACCGTTCTTTCTTATTCCAATATGATACTAACTGTTTTTGTGTGTGTGTGTGTGTGTGTATGTGTATGGTAGGTGATCCTCGAGGCTCAAGTGGATCCTACAGAGTCTGGTTACATCTCACTGGATGATATTAAGATACTGGATGAAGTGGATCCTGAACAGTGCAAGGGTATGTTTGACCACACCCTTTGTTTTAGCCCCTCCTTCTTTCTCTTTGACCTGCCCTCCTTTTATTAGCACATTCTCTCCCCAGCCAAATGTCATTAATCATTATTATGCATCAAATATCTGCATCCCTTATGTTAATAATCAAATGTGATAATAATCCAGCCGCAAACTGATCTTTAAGGCATAGTCTATCCAAATGTTAAAAAAAGTTGTTCATGCTGTTCCAAACCTGACCTCCTTCTTCTGTGGAACATAACAGAAGATTAAAGTTTAATGAAAACTCATTCTCACTCTTGAACTAAACCAATCAGCTCTGAGATAAATTAAAGATTTATAGATAAAAAAAATTACATTTTGAAAACATGGAATATGAATGAAATTTGAAAGGAGTGTTTACATTTCAGACCCAGGTAATTCAGAAGGGGATGAAGATGAAGCTGATGAGATCGGTAAGACCCACATTTCATTGGGAAAGCATTATAAGACATAATATAAATTTTTGTCTCATTTTTAAAGGAAACCTTTTTTCAAATTACACTTAAAAATGGTGTAGAAATTTTTTACTTATATCTTTGCTCAGACATTGCTAGTAAATTTGCTAAACATTATATGCATTGCATTATACTTTATAAACCATATACAAAAATGTGTATATCTCTATTAAATGCATGTTACGTATAGTAACATATGTTAAATCTCAATTAAATGCATTATGTTTTAAGGTTGACTAGATATTTTTGCCATAATGTCAAGTATATGATCTCTTATATAACATAATTGACTTGCTTTCACAGTCTCTCCGTTCGTCACTGTCTCTTTCTATCAACAGTGCACTGTGAGGGAACTGACAACACCCTGTGGAGTTTTGGACGCGGCTCCATGCTGAAGAGTTTAGACCCCATCCTGATCACCATCATCGTGATGAGCGCCGTGGGAGTCCTGCTGGGCGCCGTGTGCGGGGTGCTGTTCTACTGCGCGTGCGCTCACACCACAAACAGGAACCTCTCCGCTCTGGAGAACTACAACTTTGAGCTGGTGGATGGAGTAAAACTAAAGAAAGAGAAACTCAGTGCACAGAAGTCTTACACAGAGGCATGAGGAATGTTAGACGAACCTAGGAAACATTTGCTGAACAATGTGGGAGGAACGTTCCCAGAACGCTGTTGCAACGTTTCTCAATGTCGAAACTGAGCGGTATTCTCAGGACGTGCAGGAAGAGAAACTGGCCTCTAGAGGGCGCCGTGTATAGATTGTACAGCTAGATGATTGTCTACTGTTTGTTTGTTCATTTGTACATTTGTTGCTGGTGATGAGACCAAGACAAAAAGATGTATCCTCTCACACAGTTGGAGATTTTTTTTTTTCTTTTTCGAAAAGCCCCTTTTTCAGAGCTGTACACAACTGGGTTTTTAGTGTTATTGTGCTCGTTTATGCTTGGAGATGTGTTTGTTCAGTTGGTAACTCACACTTCATTCCAATGGTGCCTTTAAACGTGTTTTTGTTGCCTTTTTACACATGGGTTCCTTCTTAAACAGTCATTTGCTCTTGAGCACAAACTGTTCAAAGATACAGGCTAATACAGGTCAGAGGTCAATAGATAATAATACATCTAATATATCTCAACAGGACATGAGCATGATGTCTACAATGTTCAGTAGCTAAATTTTTTGGTACATCTTCACTTAAATTGTGAAACAACATGTCAGAAACCATTTTTTAGAGAAGCATTATAATATGACTCAATTTCGTGATTTATTATACAGCTCCCTGCACTGCAGAAATTCAATCAGTGTGTAACATATTAAGGCCAATGGCAAACAGTTTTTTGTTTTTAACGTAAAAAGTAACATTTGTTTTATTTAAAACAAGAAAGCATTGCTAATGGCATTAGAAATGTATTTAATTTAATGTTTAAAACAAGTTTATGGTCATGATACAGTTCAATACAGGTCAAAGTGTCAGTGTTTAAATACATGATACATCTAATATATATCAATAGGACGTACGCATGACAAATTTCTCAATGTTATCTAGCTAGAAAAAGATTGTACCACTTTATTTGGTCCATCGTGAATCTATATATTGTAAAAGAACAGCTCAGACGACATTTTTTGAGACGGTGTTTGTTTAAACGATGGAATAGTAATTTGGAATTTCTTTCAGCTGCCTATGTGGCATGCCAGTAAACATGTGTTGCCATGGTAACGAGTGACATCATATTTCAGAATGACTTGACAATGTCTGCAGACCATCTGTGAAAATAGTGTCTTCTAGACCGGACCCCTCCTGATCAGGAGACGCTCACTCTGGGAACGTCTGGGAATCCAAGCAGAGACAAAGCAAATGAAGCATCTAAGAGCGCTAATGTAGAAGTGTCTCCCAAAGGAAATTAATTGTGTTTGAAGGATGTGAAAGGCACAAACTGATCCGTGCTCTTAAGCATTGAGAGAAAGACCTAAGAGAGACGAGACGGCAAGTGCTGACAAAGGCATCTGGATCTTTTTCACACACAGAAGAAAAGCAGTTTGTTTTTAGCATTTTAAAGGAGACGCCAGAAACTGTTCTCCCACTCAAATGAACCAACGTATGTCATTTTGCACTGAGAATTATATTTAATGAAAGATTTAGATAGTAATAAAAGTGTTAACTACTTTAAAATGTAAGAGAAATCCAACTGTCAGTGTAACAGCTCACTTTTTTAACGCTATTTAAAATGAAATGGTATTTTTCTTAATTGTAATAGTTGTTTTTGTGTCCTGAGGAACTGAAGTAACAATCGACTGGATTTTCATCACAGACTCTCACAAACAAAACAAAAAAAAACTAGGTTTCACTTGATGTTATAAAGTCCAGTCTGTCTGGTGGCTGTTTTGTATTCACAGTTCTGTGATGAACAGAAAAAAAAGACTGAAGACTTATGTCTCATTGGTATTCAACCAATTCAACCAATCAGCAGTTTGCAGCAGCAAGTCTGACCAATCGGATTTATGAATTTTTCAACAACAACAACATTCCAAAGAGCAAAGTTAATAAAGTTTTTAAAAAGACTTTTTACAGAGAAACTGTTTTTGTATATAAACATTATTTGTGTGTGTGTGTGTGTGTGTGTGTGTGTACAGTTAGATCCATACAATATTATTATTTTAGTTGTTTACAATTACAATTCAGTTAATGAATATGGGCTTAAAGCACACTTTGAGATTTATGTTAAGGGTATTGTCATCACAACTGGATGAAAGGTTGAGGAATTATGCACCTCCCCCTGTTTCAATGGACTCAAAAGCCATTTCATGGACAGATGTGAGCTATTCCTTTGTTATGTCTACATCAGCTGGTTAAAGGTCTAAGGTTTTAAGCGTGCCATTTGCATTTGGGAGCTGTTGCTGTGAACCCAGATCATGCAGTCAAAAGAGCTCTCTTTGCAAGTGAAACAGACAATTGTTAGGCTTTAAAAACAAAACAGATCCATCAGGGAGATACCAGGAACATTAGGAGCGGCCAAATAAACCGTTTGGTGCATTCTGAGAAAAAACTAATGCACTGGTGGGCTCACAAACATAAAAAGCCCTGGATGTCCATGGAGGACAACTGTGATGGATGATTGGATCTTCTCCATGGTAAGGTCCATTTCACAACATCCAGCCAAGAGAAGAACACTCTTAACGAGAACAAATACATAGGCTTCAACATAAGGTGCTAACAAGGCCAGATTAGACATTGCCAAAAAAAAAAACAAAAAAAAAACATCCAAAAGAGCTGACCACCTCTGAAGAAGCATTCTTTGGGTTGCTCAAACTAAGATCAACCTGTACCAGAATGATGGGAGGAAAAAAGTATGGAGAAGACCATACTCCAAAGGACACAACAAAGATGATTGGGTGGCACTTCATAGTGCAAATGGACAATGACCCAAAACAAACACGAAAAGCAACAGGTGTTTTAAGGTAAAAAACTAGAATATGTTTTTAAGTATGCTATATTGTTATTAGAAATGAGATTTCATCTCCTGATTTCAACCTGACTGAACAGGTATTTCACTTGATGAAGACAAAACTAAAGGCAGATAAACGCACAAACAACAGCTGACGTCAGCTGCAGTGTGGGTCTGGTATCCACCTTATTCTCCAACTGTTTGCACTACAAACCAGTGTGTTCTTTATTAAGAAAATAAGCAATTAATAGATTAAAATAACATGATAGGACACACCCATTTTCAATATCAAGCAGAAAAGGTTTTTTTCAGTCTGTTTAATTAATTAATTAATTTACTTTAAAGCCTAACGCAATTGCATGGGTTTTTTAATTATTATTTATTTTTATTGTATTGTATTTATTTATTTATTCCTTTCTCTCTTTTTTTTTGTATCTTGAAGCATCTTACTTGTACACTTCTAATGAGACGATTTGCTTATTTCTTCAAGACGCGCTGTGCTGGTTCCGCTTCTCTACCGCTAGATGGCGCTGCTCTATAAGTTCAACATGGCTGCAGTTTTGTACAATCTTCCAAAACTGGACGTCATTTTCTCGTAAATTAACAACATTAGCTTTTATACTCTGAAACTAATTCATGTTATTTTATTTCAATTTTTGTAAATCAATTATTTATGTGGCATACAGGGAAGCTAGGCAGTTGTCAGCTGCCAGGATAAAGTTCGTTGTGCGGTTTCACATCTAAACCGCTTCTTCAACACTTCTGCGTATCAACCACTGAGTGTGTATTTTGTGTATGTGTGTCTACGCATTAGTTCACCGCTTAAAATATGTCACCAGTGTGCCACTTCCTCAAAGATGCTGCCACAGATAAACCCCAAAACACGGAGAGCACAGGTCAGGGTTTGTTTTTTTCAAATGGTAATATGCTTTTATATTTTAAGCAATTTATTATTATTATTTACTAATTGTTATGAAGTACAAGATGCTTCAGTCCATAACCATATAATAATTTATTTAAAAATTGTCTTAAAAGCTGAAATCATGATTTCTTGTGCAAATTACTATTTTTTCCATCATGTATAGATGTGCATTCAAAAGATTTTACAGTACTTTTCTTTTGAAACATTTTATTAATTTTATTTATAATAGCTCTAAATAGTTACTTACTTAATTCTACAACATTACATTATTTAATGTTTATTTTTTTCTTTGAAAAAATCGTGTCCATAAATCAATGTCAACTCTGTTACCAAGCCATAATTTGCCTTTAAATTGGTATAATTATCCATATATCTATGGAACTATCTCTCAGAATTGTTTAAGTTGCAATAAATGTAGTCACTTTCACTCACTAATGAGATCTGAAGCACTGAAAAAAACTTCTTACACCAAGAGTTATTTTGTAGAACGTCAACTCTGTTGCCAAAAGGAAATCAGAATTAATGACTGATCTCATACTGTTTCTGGCAGACTTCTCCCTGCTGCTCATGTGATTCATTAAAAGCTCTTTATGATATATGTTAGTCAGCCATGATCAGCTACACTGCGTGAGCACTGGGGTATATGATCTCATTTCAGTTAACCTTCATCATTGTCCGTCTGTAACCACTGACTCATACAGCTGACATATTTCTTTCCATAAACATTCACACTCTTAGTACACCATCATATCTATCCATAGACTGACTCGTCAGCTCTTCTCTCCTCTCTCAACCATTCTTTATTTTTCCCTTCTTCCTCTCCCTGTTTCTCAGGAATGTCCCAAATGTGAACTGCTTCTCAAACATCAAGCCAGATGAAGTCCAGTCATTCCACTGCTATTTTTAGAGTTAGGTGGTGAGCACGCTGTCAAAGATCATTTAAACAGAACAAAACAAAGAAAACGAACAAAAACTGTTGTTATGAACAATGTAAAAAGTTGTTTTATATATATATATATCGGCCTATATATAATTTTTATAGTGTCACAGGAGTGCTGGATATCTAGCTTGTTGATGTGCAAAGAATTTCTGAACGTTTCAAACTCACTGAGAACGTTCTGGGGAAACAGGCAACGATTTGTTTATGTAAAGAAACTTTTCCTGTCTAATTAGGAACATTTTAGGAATGATAGCTTCTATTATATATACCGTCTACAATGTCTTGATTTTTGTAGACAGAGCATGTTCAAATCATAAATAGATTTCAAACTCATGAGACAGCTAGAATTCTGATGTAAAGTTTCTTTAAACAGGAAATGCAATGCGGTGTATATTCACACCTTCAGGCTCTGTTTACTTGCAAAAGCATGTGTTGTTTCCCACAGCATTTGTCCTGTATCGTGACAAAATTTCAGGGTTATTTAAGGGCTTTGGGCCTTTGCTGTGTTTACTGTTTTTCCCAGATTGCTCATTGGTTAGCTCAATTAAATAATTATGAGTTAGAATTCAACTAGTTGCTCATAGCATGCCTATAGCATGCCTATGAGTTGTTATCACTGTTTAGGCAATAGTCAAGGTGAGTAATGACGTCTAATAATTTAGTCTTATGGGACACAAAGGAAAAGTCTAGACTGGCGCGCTCTGACTGATCCTTGACCAGCAGTAAAACAGTACTGAGCTGGATATTTCATAAGAGAGCTGTCTGTGAAACCTTGAGCCTACAAGCAGGACATCATAGATGAAAACCATAATCAGATCTTTAACTGTAGTGTAAATGTGAGAGAGAAGTTTAATGGTTTCTGCTATTGTTTGTAGCCTAGGTTTCTTTCTTTCTTCTTTTCACATCTGCACGTACAGTTTGGGTTTAAAGTATTTTTCAGGTACATGTGTTAAACCGCAAACGTCTCAGCGTCTCTAACACAGGAGGAAATGCGGGATCACCCGAGAGGTTCACATCCGGTAAAAGGGAGTAAGTCTGTAGCTAATCTTTAGCTTAACTTGTGGTGGTTTCACTCGTGAAAGAATCGATGTTCTTGAACGAATCTTTGAAATAAACGAGTCATCGATTACGTCCATTCAGAGGTCATTTTCTAATCGTTTAGTATCAACGTCAAGCTTGTAGCAATCGTATGATTGCCTGCATTTAAAGAATAATTCCAAACCATTCACTGTAAAAACAGTCCCTTACATTTAATCTCTGCACAAGCAATAGCTAAACAATGTTTTGTTCGCCATATTGAATAAACAAACGAGGATTTCTGCAAAAAGAACCCAATTAAAATGGCATTTAACATTATTCAAATCGATAAACAAATTCTAAAATAGAACAATAGTGTTGTTATTTGTGGGGAAAACTTTAATGATCCTATAAGGATATTATAAAAAACGCAAATAGGCTAGACATCTTCCAGTCTACGTTACTCAGAAACTGCATGATTCAGAATAACGTCAGACGTAAGAAAATTACGCCTTAGCGTAATGTTTATTATTAAGCCAATATTTAGCCATTATTTCGAAATGAAGAGAAAAAAAATCTGTTTTGTTATTATTATTGTTGAATTATAAAAAAAAATTATTTTGCATTTTATTTACAAAACCCTATTTCACTTTGCAAGCAGAGCTTTAGTTCAAGACGCTTAATGAATTAATTTACCAAATGATTCAAAAGAATCGAATCACTTGACGAGTCGATTGAATCAGAATCCTAGCCACTTTTACGTAGTTCGCAATGTGGATGGGGTGTAGCATTATTTCCTGTGGGCGGAGGAAGGGAGAGGCTTGCCACTGCAACACATCTCAGTGAGTCCAGACCACAGACCAACACGCATTACCCATCCGGACCGAGGACACGCCGTGGAAGGGCGAGCTGGATTCTCTGCCCACATTTAGCCATTTATCTGCCCCTTTGTTAGTCATAGGACAGGGAAGCGCGTTTGGTACTTTATAACCAGCTGTTGATTCAAAGTAGCCCACGGAAACAAAGACTCCACAGACACTGGCGAGCAACTGGACTGTTGGACGAACGCTGCTGGAGGTTTATTTCCAAAGCAAATGTGGTTTGAAAAGAACACCTTATAGCTTGATAAATCGCCGGGGACAAGTGTTACGGTAAGAAACAACAAATTATCACTTTTAAAGAAACTTTAGTGCCAGGATTGTTTGTTGAATGCGTTATTTCTAAGGGATTCTGAGCTTTAGGGTTTGATCCGGAGAGTGATATTGGGGTAAAGAACTTTGGGTGGGGATGTCCCATCCACTGCACTTCAAAGGACAGACGTGCCCTAAAACGTGATTCACAGATCATATGCGAACAGTGTGCCTTCAGGCTACGGCTTTCCTAGATGTCTGTTATCTTGTATCTATTTGTCGCTTGTTATTTGTCTTTTCCGCGACATCTGTTGTAAGTCATCCACCCCAGGCCCGAGAGAGTCCCGGCGGGTCCGAGGAGGGCTGTGGGGGTTGAACAATGCTTTATTTGGAAGTCGCTTGTGTAAATGTGCCTCCCTGGAAGTCTAGATGATGATGTAGCCGGTTTTCGCGTGAGTCATGATCCTGTTTGGGGCATGCTATACACATTAGACCACCAGTGATTTAACTGATATAAACGAGCCGCCGAAGAGTCATATTGTGCTACTGGGAGAAGTTTGGCATTGTTACAGCGCTTTTAAAGTGCTTAAAGGGATCGTGCTATGTTTGGAGTCTCTGACAGCGCTGTGAAGTGCTTTGGGCTGAGTTTTACAAGGAAAGATCCCGCAGTGGGTCTGCGTTTAAACTCTCACATCCTATATATTCAGGTCACGTGACTGCATGGAAGAATGTTGTTGTGTTTTTGTTTTTTTTGTGTTTTTTTTGCCGGATGTCTTAAAGTTGTCCTCATTCAAATGTTTTCGATGATAATGATTTTGAAATATTTTAAGGTGCACTAACATAACACAGATTCCCTTCATATCAGCAGCCTGATAAAAGCTGCTTTATAATACTGAGTGGGTCTCTTCTGGGCAATATCACGTGATTAGTTGAATATTATCTTTGGTTGAACGTTTGTTTCTCAATTAAAATTTAGCTGACTAAAAATAGCACACTGCACATTCCTGCAAAATCCCAGTTCAGACTGTTTTAAACTACAAACCTAACTATGGTTTTATTATAGTAAAAGTGTAGTCACCATGTTTTTTTTTGTGTTGATTGATTACCATTTGTATGACCAAATTATTGCTACAAATACCATGGTTAAACTAATGGTTAGTGTAGCATAACCATAGTTACTTTGCAGTTAGTAATCATGTTTTTTTTGAGGAGGTGGGGATGGGTGTTTGCTTTTTGCATCTTATTTTTCTGACTGGCGTAGTGTCTTAAAGGTGCCATAGAATGCATTGAGAGAATATTTTAAATTGTTCTCTGATATAGAAGGTATGTAGCTTAGGTAAGGGGAAAAAATGCCCAGAAACCGTTTTACAGGTCCATTTACAACCCTAGAATT